>OV651819.1:55933753-56040914 GCA_927349885.1 Psylliodes chrysocephalus
GACCATTTTAGGAAAATTTTGTATAGAACAAAAATTATAGATAATAATATTAGAAGTAACTTTTATTTAAAAAATTTTCTTCTCCAAACGTAAATAACAGATATATTCCATAAAATATAAAAATGACCACCTATAAAGTACCCCCCCAAATGTTCCGACTCTGCCCAAAATCTAATCAGCTCATTAGACGCTGAAACAAAGCTTAAGTTTAAAATTTGGTGTTTTTCTGTGTATCGGTTCATGAGTTATGCGTTATACAGACACACACACACACACACACACACACACACACACACACACACACACACACACACACACACAGACACACAGACACACAGACACACAGACACACACACACACACACAGACATCATCGCGAAAATAGTCAAAACGGATTCAGGGGACCTCAAAACGTAAAAATCCGTCGAAAACTCGAGGTCGAAAAAAATCATGATTCCTATACTTTCCTTATATCTGTATACAGATAGGAAAGTAAAAAGCACGGTGGTTGGTTTCAATAATTCTTCTGAATGCTCGTCTATCAGCATTTGTAATCTTGCTTTTTCTAATATGACGGGGCTTTGGGCTGATTGACCCAGTAGTTTTGTATCTTCTAACTATATGTCTTACACTATACCGTGATAAATCTAATATATTTGCAATTTCCAAGTTCGATTTTCCAGAATTGCAATGTTTTACAACAAGAAAACGTATTTTTTGTCAATGATTCTTCCTTTAACCATTTTACTAGACAGAATTAGCTTAAAAGAGGTTAAATTGTCTTGTGACAGTAATCTGCATTATTAGGCATTCCAACAACCTGTCCAAATGGCTACCAGGGGGTAATGACAGTTTAGATATGGCAACCCTGTTGTCATGTTGTCATTAACAGGGTCAGTGATACATATATAGTTATATAAATTGCTCAAAGCTGGTCCTTTACGAGCGGCCATATTGCCTGGCAAATATTTATTAATTTGAATAGGTTTAGCAAAAATGTGTTTTAAAACCAATTTTTAGCCTTTAGATATTTAAAAAAAAATAATTGCTTACATTTTTACTTCAAGGCATAAGCTTATGTTTATTTTGAAAAATATGGATGATCAATCTATGTAACTATCTATTTCATTGACCTTGTCAAATCACCAGGCCTACAGGGTTGCCATAATTTTGCCATATCATAACCCGTCAAAACCCACTGGTAGTCATTCAGTTTGGAATGCTTAATTGTTTGTTATTTTTTTATAGCTACCTTTGATTCTGGCTTATTTTCTAACGAATTGAATTCAAGTTGAAATATTGCAATAATGCTCCATGTGTTAATAAATATAAAAATAAGTAAAAAAGTTGATGTTTTCTAGTTTTTGTTCTAATATAATCCTAAATCGATGCAGTGTTAATTAATTTAGGATTTAAAAAAGCATGTAATCTTTAATACTTTCTTATTGTAGTAATATAATGAAAATATCAATAGGTGGGCCAACTGAAGTGGGAAGGGGCTCGTATATATATATATATATATATCATACCAAGCCAAAGACGAGAATCTCACTGAGCTTAGATAAACATGCGACAGTATTCCAGACAGAAATAGCAGCAATAGATCACTGCGCAAAAGAGGTAAATGAAAAAACCATTGTCATATACTTGACAGTCAAGCAACGTTAAAAGTACTCAAAAGTTCCATGCAGGTTCACTCAAAGCTTGTATGGGAATGTTTGGGAAGCCCTAACAGAGCTGGCTAGTCAAAAAACAGACTAGCCTTAGCTTGAGTACCAGGCCACAGAGGACATAAGGGCAACAAAGAGGCTGATTTACTAGCTCGAGAAGGAGCCTCAATGTCTCTAATTGACCCAGAATAAATAAAGATGGTAACTGGCCACCTAGATCATGTGATCTAACGCCGCTAAACTTTTTTTGTAGGATTAAATTAAAAAAAAAGCATGGGTAAAAAATCCCCAAACAATTCGAGAATTACAAAATGAGATTCGATCCGCCACCAAAAATGTGTTCAGCAGTGATCTAAAATGATGGCAAAAGAGTTGTGTCCTGCCAGAGAAGTCGCTGTGACCATTTGCTCGACATTGTGTTTTATATATAATTGTATACGAATATGTTACCTATTGCTACAAAGTTTTAATTTAGTTTTTATTTTATTTAATAAAAACATTAGACACCTCTTATTCGAACCCGTTAGTATCGCACTTGTGTAGTAGCGTTACTTTGTGATATACCTATCTTAATAATACCTACGTCTACTTTTATGATATTAGTATAGATTTTAACAATATTTTAATATTAAAAATTATATAATTGTTATTTTGTTTTATTTGAAATTTGCATGTCTCATTGAAATTTTGCTATTACAATATAATGTGTCCACGGATTTATTTTAAATTAAAAAAATAGTATTTTATCACAACTTCTCAACATGAATCGTATTTATATAATTAGTAAAAGAAATTATGAGTAATTAGTTTTTTAATTTTTAAGTGGACATACTGTATATTTTTGTAGAACTAATTCACATTAAACATCTATAAAACGTTTCAGAACAACTTTCCTGGGTAAGCACTGTAAAACTGCTAGTGTGATGTTCTCCGAACTTTACTTTATAACCTCTATGAGATGTGCAATAAAAGTCTTACAGTCGCGGATATTCGGTGGTTGCATTAAAAGTACATTGTATGCGAGCTTAAAGAAAATTGTAGTTTATTAACGTAGATGTGATGTTTTTGTGCTAGCTGGGTACAATAACATCTTTTTGACTCACCTTGAATATAGAATGTAATAATTTTAATTATTTAATCCAAAGCTATTTCAACGTGATATTAATTTGGAGAATACTTTTTTTGCTAAATTAAAAAATCTTAACTCAAAACAAAAATGATATAAACTTAAAATTTTTAGCAAAAATCAAGATTAAGGGAGTTGAAATATTTAAAAAATTCTAACTCGACAACAAAAAATGATATCGACTTGAAATTTTTAGCATAAATCAAACTATATAAGAGGAAGAAAGAAGCCCTTTTGATTTAACGGGGTTAAAATTAAAAAAAAAAAACATAAATCAAAAACGAAAAGCTATATCAACAACGAATATTTATTGAAAATCAAGGTCTGTAAGGAGATGAAGCCTATTCTGAAAAAATCTAAATTAAAATGAGGGGTTGAGGGGGGTTGAAATATTGAAAAAAATCCTAACTCAAAAACAAAAAAAATGATATATTCTTGAAATTTTTAGGAAAAAACATGCTCTATAATGGGACAAAGGCTACTGATTTTTGAAAACTTAGATTAAAAATGGAGGATTAAGGAGGGCGAAATTAAAAAAAAATCGTATATCGAAAACGAAAAGCGATATCAATATGAAATATTTAGTAAAAATCAAACTATATAAGAAGTCAAAGCCTACTGATTCTGAAAAAATCTAAATTAAAATAGGGGTTGAGGGGGTTGAAAAATCATAACTCCGAAACGAAAAAAGATCAACTTGAAAGTTTTAATTTTTAATCAAACTCTATAAGGGGACAATGTTTACTGATTTTAAAAAAAATTTGCGAACGAAATGGGAGGTTAATAAAAATAAATAGAAATCAAACACCAAAAACGATATCAACATGAGATCTTTAGTAAAAATCAAGCTCTATAAGCCTATCTTAAAAATAAAAAAAAAAACGATATCAATAGAAATATTCAGGAAAAGGGGATGAAGCGTATTGATTCTGAAAAAAATTTGATTGAAGATTGAGATTAAACTGTGAAGAGTATAATATAGAATGGCAAGCATTATATATCTTCGTTCTAGTGTAATGTTGATTTTAAAAATGTAAAGATACAAAAAATCGATAGCGTTTTGAAAGCAGAGACATACGTGAAGTGTTATGAGCAAAAAATAGCTCATTTGGTTTCCTATCAAATAATTATTCTAAAACTTAGAAGGCAGCAGCATTTGACATGCAGATCAGATGCTATCACTCTCTCTATGAAATTAAAAAAAAAATCCAAAATCGCTTACGTTTGTGTCCCAATTCATGTCTAATTAAATATTTAGGATATACATATATATACCCTGTGTTTAAATATCCAAGTAGGGACAGCAGGGTTTTCCATATTGTTATTTTGAATATTACCCTATAATGTTAAAATATATTAAACTTTTTGTAAGGACTTGTTTAGGAAATTTTACCGAAATCCATTTCTTCATAAGCCAATTGCCTAGTCCCCAATCGGTATTTTTTTTATCTGTATTTTTTATCAATATCAATAGAAATTTGCAAAGATATACGATTAGCTAATGAACATCGAGTCCCCACTCTTATAAAATCACCGAATTAAAACGCCCAATTCGAAAAACCGGTATAAAAACTCAAATCTTGGAATCTTTGTTACAGATCAATAAGAAGACATCAGCAGATAAAATCTGCATAACAATAGTAAGCCTGACTGATCCGCAAAAGACTAGCTTTTTTCCGTATTTAATAAAAAAAAGGTAAGCTTGATTTTTAATTTTTTAACTATCGCCAACCTGTGTTATTTAAATATAAAAAATTTATGACTACAAATTTTTTATATTGGAAACTTCCAATTTTATTTGATACTAATTGATTTCAATCATTTATATTTTTGAATTTTGGTTTTATTTTTGAGATATTTTATTTTATTGAAAATACAAATTTGGTTTTTATTTGAAAATATATCAGAACATTTATTCTGGGTGTTTTCAAGAAGATTAGGTACGATGAACCGGTATTCCGTAAATTCATGTTGTTCTATAGATATCATATAACTGGCGTGATTAATATTGTTTTGAAGTTACTCAAAATCTGAAACACTTTACATAAATTACTTATAATGAAAATTGGACGATATGCACAATGATTTATCACAATTTTTTTATACCGTGCATTTTCAGAAAGATGGCGTTTAATTTTTAATTAAATAAAGTGGACTGTATAAAAATAACGTATATATTACAGGAAAGTTGATTAACAGAGGCCAAAAAAAAAAACAGGTCCTCCCTAGACAAAATTAAATTTGGTATTGTCGACATAAAATTATTTAATTAACCCAATTAACCCAATGGTTCCGTGGCGCCTAACGCAACCCGGTAACATCTGAGGTTTGAGTATTTGTCCGACCAATTAGTGAATTATACAGATGGGATAGAACAAAATTACAGACATTTCAAGGGGTGAGCAAAAAATGAAGTTTTTCAAAACAAAGGATGGAATATTATCTGGCCCCATAGTCATTTTAGATTTTGTTGATTTCAAAGTATTTTTTAGCTTCATCTTTGATACAATAATTTATGTTTAAATTACATAGATACATTTAATAGATTAACCTTAGAATTTGGCTCAGTGGAATCAGTACAGAGATAACAATAGATGTGACTACAAACAAATATCGTGCGATCCTGAATAAGACATATTCTAAGGGACACAAGAGGGTATAATATACGCTGTTTTCATGCCTATTTCATTATTTTCATTTTGTTTGCAAAATTGTATACATATCTTAAAAAAAGCTAAAATAATTTAACCTAGTTTCTTGCAACTGAAACCAAATATTTTTAAAACATTAGTTATATTAATTTTAACCAAATTGTATATATAATTTCCATAAATTAGATGTAATAATTTTCAATAAATTCCAAAACTTGTTATGATAAATTGGATATCATGTTTTTTACAAAATGTGGCCACAGCTAGCATTTTTTTAGGGGAGCATAATTACGTTGTTTATTATGAGCTTACATAGCAGCATACAAAATATTTAATCATCATTTCATCAAGTTGTTTAGTTGTTAAAATTTACCGACTTTACTTATAATAGACGTTCCAATTACGAAAAATATCTTATTATTTTTAAATAATTAGTATTATTAATGTGTTGAATTGACCATGGTTATTCATATCAGCCTTAACAAATCAGGAAACATTAAAATTGGTCCGGGGAATATTTCTAAAAATCCCACAGTACCTAGTTAATCTTATGAAAAAAACGAATTTGTGCAAAAAATCTGCATTTTTTGTTAAAACATTTTAAAATAGATTTTTAAAACGATTCAGTTTAATTGAGCGTTGCCTTAAAATTTCGGTTATTCGGCAAAACCTTTGATTTTATTACTTAGATTGGTCAAAAAGTTATTGTTATTTTGATGTTTAAAAAATATTGAGAAATTAACCGTTCTTAATATATTTTTTTTTTTTTTGGCTTTGATTAAAGCTTTATATTTTTACTTTCCTATCTGTATACAGATAAGGAAAGTATAGGAATCATGATTTTTTCGACCTCCAGTTTTCGACGGATTTTTACGTTTTGGGGTCCCCTGAATCCCTTAATCCTGAATAATTAATTTTTAATAATTTTTATTTTAAATATTTTGGAAAAATGAAATCTGCGAATCGGTCTCAAATTATGCGAACTACCACCCCTACAAATTTGGACGCCAAGTTCGGAAACACCCTGTATACTTTTATTCCTTGTAGGTACTTTATTAAAAATGTACTCGGGTACCGAGTACATTGTTTAAAACAAATTTGGGTATTATAATATTTTATCTTTATTCAGGTTTTTTGTTTATCATAAGTGTATATTTTAAAATAATTTACAATAGATAAGATAATAGGTAAATTATTTCCTAATATAGTATTTCTTGTCCATTTATGATCGGCATGAACTGACGAATTTTTTAAATATTACTGATTAAATTATTAAAATTAGGATGGTAGGTGTTAGAAAAGTGATAGAAATTAATTAAAATAAATTATATAGTTAAAATATTAGTATAATAAAAAAAATACATCTATAATGTGTAGAAAATTTAATACTGTTTTTAAAGTATTTTACTCAAAAATGTCTCTAAAGGTACGGTCTCTTTTGGGTGAGTAGTCTAGACGTTCAGACGCGGCGCTCAATCGCTTACGTCTAGACGCACCTGATCGCACCTAGTGGTCTGATTACGTCATCACCTCAAGTAATCGACTAGTCGCTAATCAGTATTTTTTATTTCGTTCGATAAAAATGACTACTAGTAAACTTGTGATTGCAGCACAGTTGCTTATAGAAGAAGCAGAAGACGATGACATTTTGCTATTATCATTATTGCAAAACAAGCGGAGAAAGGTTCATAAAATGTTTGTTCAAAGAAGAAAGGAAGGGTGCTTTAGTACGCTAATAATGAGACATTTAATTGATGACAAAACTAAATTCAAAGAATACTTTAGGCTTACCAAAAGTCAATATACCGAACTGTTAAATATTGTATCAAAAAAATTCTACTAAATCCTTTGGTCCATGTTTTTTGCTACTGCTTTCCAAACATTATTCCATACATTTTGGTTCTTATATAATTTATGATGTAAATTATATAACGATGGATGCGTTGAATTACTTTTTCGTCTTCCGATTTGGAGAATCTGAGCCTATTACCTTTGGAGCTCATTTTGCATTAATAGCAGGCGATTAAATAAACGTGCGCGTTTAAATTGCCTGATGACCAATTTTGCCGTAAGACGCGTCGTCTTGTGGCGACGTGTATCGACTTGTCGCTTAAATCAGACCATCATTATGATATCACTATTTAACCTATCGGCACGATTAAACGCCGCGTCTAAACGTCTCGACTGCTCGGCCAAAAGAGACCGTACCTTTAATGCAATACCTGCTTCCGCTAGGGAAGGTCAGATCAAAGCGTTGAGAGGATATAAACCACTAATGTTTTTATTTAAATTCCGATAATATATCTGCATTTTTTGTATAATTAGAAATATATACAATTAGCATGGAAATTTCAAAAATAAGTATGACGGATTCCAAAAATCATTACCTACAATTTCAAAAACAGTAATAAATGATAAAGTGATTGATTAGAGAATACTACTTTTGGTTTTGTACATAATTTTTAATTAAAAAATCTGATGTGTCCAACACATGACTTTCCTATCTAGTTATTACAGGCTTTTTCCGGTTATTTTGTACAACCTATTGCAGCATCTCTATAAATGTTTAGAGGATAAACTAAATATATACATTGTCCACATACATCTACCGCGAAACATTTTTCTATAGATATTCATTGAAAATTAAAATACTGAAAAATTTAAATTTAGCACTTTTCCTACAATTTTTCCATTACGGTCCATTTTAAAAAAATCATGTATGAACAAATATTATAGAGATCGATATCGCAAACAACTTTTATTTCAACAATTTTCATAAAAATCAGAATTTTGCACATTTTGTCAAATTTTTCGAATACGGACCATTTCAGGAAATTTTTACATAAGGCAAAAATTATAGATAATAATATTAGAAGTAACTTTTATTTGAACAATTTTTTTCTCCAAACATAAATAACAGATATATTCCATAAAATATAAAAACGGCCTCCCATAAAGTACCCCCCCAGATGTTCCGACTTTGTCCAAAATCTAATCATTTCACGTCAGGCCGAAATAAAACTTAAGTTTAAAATTTAATGTTTTTTTCTTTATCCGTTTTTGAGTTTTCTTCAAATTTCGAAATTTACACATTTTCTCAAATATCTCGAATACGGTCCATTTTAGAGAAATTATGTATAAGATAAAAATTATAGAGAATTATATTACAAACAACTTTTGTTTGAACAATTTTTATAAAAAAAAATATTTTTTTACATTTTGTCAAATTTCGCGAATACGGACCATTTTAGGAAAATTTTGTATATAACAAAAATTATAGATAATAAAATAAGAAGTAACTTTCATTTGAAGAATTTTCTTACTCACACGTAAATAACAGATATATTCCATAAAATATAAAAATGACCACCTATAAAGTACCCCCCCAGATGTTCCGACTCTGCCCAAAATCTAATCAGCTCATAAGACGCTGGAACAAAGCTTAAGTTTAAAATTTGGTGTATTTCTGTGTATCCGTTCATGAGTTATGCGTTATACAGACACACACACACACACACACACACAGACACACACACACACAGACACACACACACACACACACACACACACACACACACACACACACACACACACACACACACACACACACACACACACACACACACACACACACACACACACACACACACACACACACACACACACACACACACACACACACACACACACACACACACACACACACACACACACACACACACACACACACACACACACACACACACACACACACACACACACACACACACACACACACACACACACACACACACACACACACACACACACACACACACACACACACACACACACACACACACACACACACACACACACACACACACACACACACACACACACACACACACACACACACACACACACACACACACACACACACACACACACACACACACACACACACACACACACACACACACACACACACACACACACACACACACACACACACACACACACACACACACACACACACACACACACACACACACACACACACACACACACACACACACACACACACACACACACACACACACACACACACACACACACACACACACACACACACACACACACACACACACACACACACACACACACACACACACACACACACACACACACACACACACACACACACACACACACACACACACACACACACACACACACACACACACACACACACACACACACACACACACACACACACACACACACACACACACACACACACACACACACACACACACACACACACACACACACACACACACACACACACACACACACACACACACACACACACACACACACACACACACACACACACACACACACACACACACACACACACACACACACACACACACACACACACACACACACACACACACACACACACACACACACACACACACACACACACACACACACACACACACACACACACACACACACACACACACACACACACACACACACACACACACACACACACACACACACACACACACACACACACACACACACACACACACACACACACACACACACACACACACACACACACACACACACACACACACACACACACACACACACACACACACACACACACACACACACACACACACACACACACACACACACACACACACACACACACACACACACACAGACATCATCGCGAAAATAGTCAAAACGGATTCAGGGGACCTCAAAACGTAAAAATCCGTCGAAAACTCGAGGTCGAAAAAAATCATGATTCCTATACTTTCCTTATATCTGTATACAGATAGGAAAGTAAAAACGTAAATTTTTGCCTGGCAAATAAAAATGTAAATAGAACACCCTGTATTTTATTTAAATTTTAGAGTAGTCTGGTAATACTATATTGAACCCTTGAATGTTTTTTAAAAATATTACAGGGTTGCCAGGCAATTAATTTTTTTCTGAAATTAGGGAATGATGCAGATCCCAAATTAAATTATCATAAGCAATGATTGCAAAATTGTTTAAACTACAGACTTATTAGATATCAAGCTAACGAATAGTGGTGCTAGAACTGGTTTATTTTATACAGTGTTCCAGGCTTTTGGCTTCACCTACAGTGAAGTAGGAAGTGTGTATGGCGTTAAGGTGGTACATGCAAATTAAGGGCTTCTCGGGCACCAGTTTTTGGTAACACAGTTTGCTGTGCGGCTCTCTAGTATACCAGAGTGTACTCAAGATAAACTCATTAGAGTTAAAAGTACGTACGAGCGGTCACTGCTTACAAGGTAGCCACTAAATTATAATTAAAGATACTGATCTCCCTTAGACCTCGTACCCTGCGGTACCCTAAAATAAAACGGTTAAAAGCTTTGATAGTAAATGAAAAGAAACACAGGGATTATTAACAAAATATATTTACAAAAAAAAAATATTAACACCTCGGACACGGTATCGGCACCCCCTGTGAGGCTCCCTGTATACAGAAACTAAATTTTTCAATAAATAGAATTATTTAAATACCATGGCTAAATAATGAAAAAGCTAACAATAATTAATACGAAAATTTACGACCCTCCCTGTATACAGAATATAATTTTTCCAATAAACAAAACTAATTAAATACCGTAGTTAAATAATAAAGAGAGAAAAATAAATAGAACAGATATTTACGGGACTCCCGGTATACAGAAAATAAATTTTACTACAATAAATTGTTTAAGTATAATAGTTAAATATTAAGGAGAAGATATAAATTAATTAAATAATATCTGTGTGGAAGTAGAATATTTGGATATTATATACATTCTAGAACAGGGGTCTACAAACTACGGCCCGCGGGCAAAATCCGGCCCGCCAGTGTCATCAATCTGGTCCGGGATAGCTAATGGCTATTGTTGCTGTGATAAAAAAATCAGAATGATAATAACTTTGATTTATTTACTTGCTAGGTATAGCTTAATGACAAGCATAATACACAGAAAATTTAACTTAGGCATAACAATTAACAAATAATTTAACTAGATCCCATTAACATTATAAATTAGTGTACATCCCGCGGTTTCACCCTCCATAGTTATGTTGGGGTAAACAGTATCGTTTATGTATATCGACGTTTGAAATGAATATATCCTGAATCACATATATGATTTTTATCCTGAAAACGGAAAAGCTAAATTAACGCGAATGGAACCGCGGGCTGTCCAGTTGTAAAAAATACTAATGAGATATGTAATTGTGATTTTCTACTGACAATAGTTTGTAGTTGTGGGCCAATTACTTGTAGAAATTATTAAAAAAGATTTAAGATGCTCATCGGTTAACTTAGATCTGTAAACATTATTTGTGTACTTCATAGACAAGTAAGTAGTGTCAAAAAAAGAAAACAGCCCACGAATAAATTCATGCAATATATCAAATTGTACCAGTGGAAGACTTATAAAATTTCAACAAAGATAAGTTTTGATATTTGTTCTTAATTATATCACTGTACTGTAAATCAATAATTTATATTTGAAGTTCCGGTGCTAGGGTTTTAATGTCAATATAAATGACATCAAAGTCTAAGAAACAAGTATCAAAATTTATCTTCAAAGCACTATAAGCTTCGACGGGAAACTCAGTCTTAGTAGCGTGGCTGAATATTTCACATGTTTTAAAATGTATGAAACATTTTTTACATAATTGTGATTGAAACATTATTATTTTCTGCCGGAACGATTTGATATTAGTACATAAATCAGGGAAAATCTGGTTTTCTCCTTGCAATCTAAAATTCAGTTCGTTCTAAAAATGCCACCTGTACGGGTTTTACCTGGACTGTCTAGGTTTTCGGTGTCTGGTCACATGATGAAAATGTCCGGGAATATCTAAATAACTTTTTTAGAAGCTCGACAGAAGGACCTGGTTTATAAAATTATAAGCTAAGGAACTTATTTTTTTTAGAAGCTCAACCATAAAAACCTGGTTAATAAAATTATAAGCTAAGGACATTCCTTTCACAAACAAAGGTCTGGGGTTTGAGAAATGAAAAGGTGTCAACCTTAGTTCGTTTAGATTTTTTGTCAAATCGATATAGAATGCTAGCTTCCACAGTCATTCGCTATTTCGTGATTCGGTAAGAGGGTGATGCTTTTCATTCAAAAAAATTTTAATCCTGCTCGAAGTTCAGAAAAGTGCTGAAGGACTTTTCCGCAACTAAGCCAGCGTACGGCAGTATGATATACTAAGTCATTTTCTCCCATCTCTTTAATAAACTCACGTAATTGTCGATGATTCGCTCAGTGGATCTGCTGAAATTAACAACTGATATGACTGGTTTTAGAACTTCAGACATGTCCAAATATTTTCCGCACAAGGACTGTTGATGAATGATACAATGTAAGACTAATGGTTTTGAACCACCATCATTTTCTACAGCCTTGGACATACTCCTTTATTTTTACCACACATGTTCTTGCCTCCCTTAAAAATATCTTTCCCAGTAGTCATGCCATGAGTACTATCCATACACTCCATAGTTTTAATCTACTCCTCGAATAAAAATCAACACCTGTGATCTGACACATCCGTTGATTCATCCAAGGCCAGAGACAACCACTCAAAATATCCATTTTTGTCAGACAGTTGGGATATTTTCTCTGAGCAACGGTGTTTGCTGACAAACTGACAGCACAGTTTTAAACTGTGCTGACAGTTTTAAATAAATTTACCTTTTTGGGGCACATTTTTTCGGCTACTGCAATTACTTCGTGCTTGTCATTTTTGAACACATAATAATAGTTATTATTCCATAGAGTAAAAAGCGTATTCCTAAGGTTTCAGAAGGACCTCTCGTAATAAGGGTTAATAATTAATTGGTGGGAATTATAATTGAGTATTATTTTTACTTCCTCGAAGAATGCATCTATTGGATATTTATTTTTTATTGTATATTATTTCTAAAATCTTCTTTTGAAATATTTTGAATTTTGATATTGGTATTTTTTGTTGTAGCATCCCAACAGACGATTACATATTGTACACGACTTTGGACTAAAGCAAAATTCATTGTTTTTAGGTGAGTAACTTGTAAAATATTTTTGAGATAGTTAAATTTAAATAAAAGTATTTCTTAAATTATTAATAACGTATGTCTTAAAAGTTTTGGCACGAGATTCATCGGGTTTAATTTTATTAAAAATGAAATATTATTAAGTTGCTTTTGGAATTAAAAGATTACTTACTTTGTTAACTGTCAGTTAAGAGTTATTTATTTTATAGTTTTTGCGTTAAGATGTCATAAATTTAACAGCCTAAACATTAATTTAACCCACGACAAATTTTTTTTTTTTTTTAAAAAAAAAAAAAACAAAAGATATCTGAAATCAGTAAATTTTTTAAAAGGTTAAACTACGGTGAAAATTTTTGTGTACTGCTAATCCAAATTTGAAGAAATTCCAATGACAAAATAATTTAAATAAAACAGATAAAAACAAACAAACTCTTCATTTAACCTAATTTAGGATACACAAGTCCAATGCCGGATTTAGATTTTTTAATTCTGTATCTTTATTTTTGAGTTTTCTGAAGAAGTTATTTAAAAAAGATGTTTATTTTAACGACTTCTATACACAGTTAGAAAAAGTATCAACTAAGGATTCACTTTTAATAAATAAATAAAAAAATAAAGGTTAAGGTGAAATAAGAAGCTTTAAGGCTTAAAGGATTAAAAAATATATTTTATAAATATAAGTTTATTAACTATTGCATGGCAGTTATATTTTAGATATTTTTAACGACTAAAAACTTCTGACAAGCATTCACAGTTTTATCCACGTAGTTGACAGGGGGAGAATACCGGAAAGACTTGTTGCAAGAGTTATATATAGTTATAATTCGGAATTGACTTTTAACATAATGCTTTAAAAAGCTTTCAAAATTACATTAAGGCAGTACATTTGCATTCTCTTATCATATGTTTAATGTCTTTTTCTCGTTGCAACTATTATTAATTTACATGAAAGTACACCATTTATATCATAGATGTACGAGCTAGGTCATTCATAAAACGCGTGCTCGTACCTCAGATAGATAAGCTCGCACAAATCATCCCCACTCAATTTAGTAGGCGTCTCACTATTGCCTAACATAAAACACAATCTAAATATTTACAATAAATAAGGGCTTAATTATGAATAAATTGATTAAAGTAGTTGGATATTTTAGATGAAAAAAAAGTTGTTTACAAATTATTTATTCCAGATTAGTTTCATATTGGAACATTACAACAATGGTTCTCTCGCTGATTTTGTTAGGTCTTGTGGGTTTATTTATATTTTACTATTATGGAATACGGCCCATGAGTTATTGGAAAGAAAGGGGAGTGAAACAATCAAATCCGGTTTGGTGGTTTGGAGATAATCAAAAAAGAATGTTCAGAAAAGAGAATATTGTTGATTTCTTCCATAGAATTTATAATATGGATCCGAATTCTAGGTAAGCACATATTAGTATATATTTTTTTCGGTTTTGTATATTTAAAAACTTTAACAATGGAAAAGTTTTTTATGTGGTAATTTTCACTTGACCAATTAAATAACCTCGTCTTAGTTTTGAATACACAATTATTTTAAAGAAAGTTGCCTCTCGAGTTGAATATAAAGAAAATGGTACGCTCGCGAGGTAAATCTATTAAAATGATACTAAAGTCTATTCAAATTTAATTTACGCCTAATGTAAACAGAAGCAGGTGGACGCTAAAATTGAGCAGGGCCGTATTTTACTTTTCCGTCTTGCAAAAATGTAAAATAAAAGTGTAATTGTGAAATTATTTTTTTATTACGATAAAAACATATTTTGTAAAGTAAAACTATAAAATAAATGCCATACACGGTCTCCCAGACTTTAGTGACATTTCTGAACGAAGATAGGTGAGCGACATAAACTGCGTTAACCTGCAATACAAATTAATAAATGTATTTGACTTTAAAAGAGATGGTTGCATTATATTTAGTTTATTACATATGTCTACTGTGATACAGAGCATTAAAACAATCATATTATAAAATTATATTGTACAGGGTGTCCAAATAATTGCAAATTCTTTAATAGCTAATATATATCTACTAAAAGCATTAAAAAAACTTTAAATATAAGAGGTATTTGGTATTTGAATTTAGTATTTGATTTAAATTTGTGCATCTTAAAAAGAAACCTTTTGTATTTTTGATAACTTTTGTTCTTTATTGTTCTTGTTCTACTAGTATTTAGATTAGACAACTTGTACCCTGTATTATAACAATCTTCCTTACTTGACTTAGCACTATTCTGAATCGGATAAATTAGTTAGACTTGAAAGGCTATCTTCATTAATCAAAATTACAAGTGGTTCTACCTGAACCTCTATAATATTATCCAACTCCCACATTTTTACTTCAACTTTTTGGCGAACATGGTCGATACACTTTTTCCATTTTTCTGGAGAAATTAATAATATTACTTCTTCAAAAAGAATTTTAATGTCTCCAGATTTAAATGTTGAGTTTTTATCTGCTACGTATTGTTTAACGTTAACCTAGATTAATTCAATAGGGTTAAGTTCACAATGATACGGAGACATGTGAAGTATTATGTTGTTTTACTGCTTAGCCATTTCATCTAATACATACCTATCATAATGTTTATGTTGCTTACCAAATTTTAGAAGTTGGATCTTAAGCATTTGGTAGTCGAATTCAATTTTTTTCCCTTATAGCCATTTTTAAATATCACCTTTTTAGACTTTGTAGATATTTTTTCCAGCTTTCTCGAATAATAATGCAGTTATCTTCTAATTTTGGTAGGGTGTTTGAAAACCACTCTTTGAACGATTCTCCACACATTTCTTCATGGTAGTCACCGGATTTTTCAACTCAAATACATAAAGTGCATTAGAGACAAAGCCTTCTTCACTTCCAATATGGCATATAATGAGCTGTTTTTACGCACATACCTGATGGGTTTTTAAAACCAGTTAAAAGTTCATCCAAAAAGGCTTGTCTGGTTGAAAAAACCGACATATCGAAACATACTTTTAATTTGGTGTGGCTTGCGTTAATCCAAGTCTCATTAAGATAATATATTTTTTGCTTTTCTTCTCTGTACCGTTTTATTTTTTGTGGCGTAGGACGAAACAATTTAATTTTTGTCTAAAGGCAAACTATTTTTTCCTACTTAAGTCTTTAGTGAAAGTGAAAACCGCATCGGGATATATTAATTGGAATAACACTTAAACTTATTTATCTGAAATTGTTACACGGTTTATGTATCAAATTTAAATAATATAAGTCATTTTTTTTAACTGTTCCAGATACTAATTTTCAAATAAACTGTTTAGCTGAGTCTATTACAGTGTACTTTGAACTTCTTTTAAAAACTGTAAACTTGGTGTCCATAAGAAAGTTGGCTTTAATGAAAAATTCGAACAAATTCTGACGTTACCTAAAATGAATATAAAAAGTGCGAAAACCATTGCGTAAATGACCAATACTGTAGGTTCCTATTTTTTTTAGGTACTTTGGATTTTATAATTTCAATTTACCAACTTTGATGATAAAGGATCCAAAACTGATAAAGCAAGTAACTGTTAAAGAATTTGATCACTTTACTGATCACAGACGAATCGTACCACCAGATAGTGATCCTTTTTGGGGTAGAAATTTAATAGCATTAGAAGGTAAGGCGTAGTTAATTATTTACCTAATTCCAGTTATTTATAACAAATATGATAAAAATAATTATTAATAATAAATAACAAGTATTAAAAGAAATTTTAAAAAACCGACTTCAAAATCGTGCAGATGCCATCAGCACATCTTGACCAAATTTATATGGGACCATCCTTGAGATAACCCCTTACTAACAAAAAAATTATAGAAATCGGACAAGGTAGTAAAAATTATCGATAAACATACAAAAAAATTAATAGTTTGAGGATTTTCTCATGGACTCAATTATTAGATTTTGACCAAATTTATATGAAGTACCCCCTTTCTAACAAAAAAGAATCATTGAAATCGGACACCGTGTTAAAGAATTATCGCTGAACATACTTAAAAAAATATTATGTCGAATTGAGAACCTCCTCCTTTTTTGAAGTCGGTTAAAAATATCTCTAAATAACAATTATTTCAGGTCAACAATGGAAAGATATTAGACCAGTTCTCAGTCCTACCTTTACAAGCAACAAAATGAAAACAATGTTTACGTTAATGGACGAATGTGCGGAAAGCTTAATGAACTATTTTTCAAAATATAATCAAGACATTATCAAAGTAGATATGAAAAATATTTCAACTCGTTTTGGTAACGATGTCATAGCAACAACTGCTTTTGGTGTAAAAGTTGATTCTTTAGATGAGCCAAATAACGAATTTTACAAAATGGGTACACAAATTACAGATTTTTTTTCACTAAAGAAAACACTTGACTTTGCTCGTGCCTTCATTTTTCCAGAATCAACTAAGGTGAGTAAAAAATAAATAATTTAACACATATTTCAAAGAAATTTAATTTATAGAGGTTTGAAAGAATGGTCTGTTGACAGAACCAAGATTTACAGGTTGATTTATAATTAAATATTCTAAAGAATAATTCGTATAAATATCAAATTTAAAAAAGTCTTTTCCAGTTAAAATTTAAAATACTTTTTATTAAATTCAATTCTTTATTCATTTAGCAAATTTAAAATTTATATTTTTAAATGCAAAAAACCTATTTAGGCATGAGACTTGTCAAAGAGAAAAATAAATAACAATACATGAATTATTATTATTGTTATTATTAGTTACATTTATTTTTAAAATATACATTCCAAAAATTCTATATTAAAGGAAACATTTTATATAAAATTTATAAAGTAGACATTAAATGACATTAAACAAGGACAAATAAGTTCATGATTCCAGGTGGATATGTGGCGTATCAGATTGGTATTTTTTTTATACTATTATTACTTTATTTAATTTTATTATTGCTAAAATTCACGATTTAAAATTTATGTGTTTATTATCTTTAAAATAGTTACTTTATTTTAATAATCTCTAAATTCATTTTTAAAATTTTGTACATTTTTGTTAGTTAGTCGTAAAAATATACTATTGTATAGCTAAAATAGATTATAAGTATAAGGCTATAATATTCACTCTTGTTGCACTACGATGTTCGTACTTTTATTCAATATAATTTATAATTACACCATTCTAATCTGATTCACTCTTGTTGCACTACTATTTTCGTACTTTTATTCAATATAATTTATAATTACACCATTCTAATCTGGTTTCATGAATAGCCTTTGGCAAAAATTAGGTATCCAGCGCAAACATGTGTTCGATGATATGCTCATGAACGATTGTTTGTGCTACGCCAATCCACTATAAAAACATATCTGAATTTCATGGAACGTTATGCAACAGTTCAATATAATAATTTATTTTATATCTTTTACATTTTTATTCTTATTCTGTTCATTTAAACTTTACAAATCAATTAAAGACTGACTCTTACCAGTCCAGAATCATTTAAGTTGTTAAATCATTCTTCTCTGCATCTATAAATTCAAGTATCTAAAAAAATTCGGCAAAAGTCTTGTACTACCTATGAGTTTAATGTATTATTTTTTAGTACTTCAAAGTAAATGTCTTTGAAAACCCATCACGTCAGTTTTTCACTGACCTTATTGTAAATAATCTGAAACTTCGGGAAGAACAGGGAATTGTTCGTCCAGATATGATACATCTTTTGATGGAGGCTAAAAATGGACATAATCAAAAAGTAGACAACGGTAAGTTTCAAATCATTTATTAACACGAGTACGAGTGTGCACCACTCGGTGTATCGTTGATTTGATACCTGGCAAAGGAGAAAGATCTGGAGTCATCCCATTATTGAAATATCATTAAGTCTTGTTTGGATATTTATTACAAGAAGAGTTACTTGTGTGAAAGGGAGTTCTGAGCTCCGACTGAATTGTTTCTGATTTATAACTCTGTGGCATAATAAAGTATAGGGCAATAAAACAGTTGACGCAGTAGCAAAAATTGGACTATTATGATTGTAGGACCAACGACTAATAATCTAGCTATTCATTAGGATTAGGAGATAATTTAAGATAGAATGTTGAAATTAAAGTTGTATCTCTACTGTATTTCCTTTGGATATAATTCAGTACCTGTTGCGGTATTAGCAAACGAAGTAGTTCTCCAAAGGGAAACGGACGCTCGTATTTTGTGTAACTCTGTAATAATTCTTTGATATACACCTTGATTAGTACCTTAGCAACAATGCAGAAAGTTTAAGGACCAAGCATGGAGTTATTTCAGCTTCATCAACTTATTTGATTGGCCTGTTAATTTTCTCGATGTCTTTCATGGCAACATATTACGATCAGTCACATACTTTGATTTTCTTTTACTATACGGAGAATGGTCGCACTTCGCAGCTTTCTTTTTAAAAGGAGATAGAAAAATCCGCCATTTTGATCCCTTATTACGTGTTGCCCTCGTGTTACCTACATCTTGGCACAATATTTTTAATAGGTGCGTTTTAATCATCCGCTTCTGCTTCGGAATTTTCGGTTTTCTTGTTTTAATCTGACAGGTTTAAACGACTAAACCGACAATTCCGGAAACAGAAGCGGATGATTAAAATGCACCTGATATTTTGCTTGCTGCTGTCAATGTCAGTGGATATTATTTTTGGAGTCACAGTTTATTGCTAAAGAATCAGTTAGCTCACTCGGACCAGTTGAAAGTTCCAAAATAACATCCACTCCAGGAATACAAATTCAGGATACGCAGAAGACTGCTGTTTTAATAGGCGGTTGTCATATATTGTATTATTTGAGTTGCGCAGTGTATAAACTGGAACATTGAGATCAAAAGTGCCGACGCAGAGTGAGCGATCTGATTCTTTAGCTATAAACTGTGGCATAGGAATCAAAATGGCCGCGCCCTATTTTAGGCGTGTCGGACCTTTTTCTTACACCGTATAGTAATCAAAGTATGTGGCAACAGCTGATTGAAAATGATCGTGACGCAAGCGCAGTTATTTACAAATTTCTTACCAGGGATCAACAGCTGCTTTAAAATTTTAAATAGACATTTCTTACAGAGCATATAATAAAAAGATTGAACAAGAGATATCTATTAATGCAAGTAAATTTTGGACATTTATAAATAGTAAGAAATCACAATCCAAATCCCCTCAAATAATGTCTTATGACAACAATTCACTAAAAACTCTATTAGACATTCTCAATGAAATTGCTGACTTCTTCAAACAGTCATATATTACCTGTAGCCCGTTTATTGCTAATTCAAATTCACGACTCAATGTTCCGTTCCTTAATGTCAATAGTTTTACCGAAAAAGAGGTACATGAAGCTCTAAAGTCAATTAAACCTAAAAAGACAACTGGTCCAGTCCCTATTCCAGCTTTTATTTTAAAGGATTGTGCCTTTTAACTTGCTCCTTCCTTAGCCACCCTTATAAATATATGACTTAGGACATCAACAGTTTCAGATATTTGGAAGACCTCAAAAGTATGTCCAGTTTTCAAAAAGGGGGATAAAAGAGATATAACCAATTACAAATTAATATCCATAATATGCAATTTATCCAAAATATTTAAAATTTTATTGGAGAAGACTTTATATCATTGTCAGTAAAATTCTATCAGTTAATCAACATGGGTTTATGAAAGGTCGCTCAACAGTCACCAACCTGGCTACCGTCACACAATAGCAATCAGAATCTATTGATGAGCACGCCCAGACGGATGTCAACTACACAGATTTCTCCAAGGCATTTGATAGACTTGACCACGGTATTCTTCATGAAAAACTTACAGGGTTTGGGTTGTCCCCCTCTTTGATAAATCTCTTTCAGTGCTATTTAGTAAATCGTACTCAGTTTGTACAGCTTAATGGGTTTAAGTCTGTCAAATTTGCAACAACATCTGGAGTTCCTCGGGGTTCCATTCTGGGCCCGTTACTATTTAATATTTTCATCAATGATATCTCGAATGTAATTAAAGAACAGTTTGTACTGTATGCAGATGATTGAAAATTGTACAAGCGTGTAACAAGTATTGGCGACTGTGAACAATTTCACATGAACTTAAATCTAGTGGTTGAATGGTGTAATAATAATAATAAACTTAAACTTAACCCAATTAAATGTAAAGTTATGTCTTTTACTTTAAAAACCAATCAAATAAAATATAATTATTTAATAGATGTCTCACTTCAGCGACCAGATACTTTTACAGATCTTGGGGTTTTTTGATCCCGGATTGACCTTTATATGCCACATCGATAAAATGATTTCAAAGATGTAGCCACATTAAAAATGTTATATTAGTCTCTTATAAGATCAAAGCTTGCGTCTGTCGTCTGGCATCCATTTTACCAACTTCACACGGATCGAATTGAAACAGTTCAAAGGCGGTTTCTAAAATTACTGTCTTTAAAGGAGGATGGTGTTTATCCGCCAATCGAAGTACCACACCAAAATTTTCTTCAAAGATATCTCTTTTTAAGCATCATAAAAAGACGTGAATACCATTGTTATATGTTAGATATTAAAATTGTTAACGGTTTAATTGATTCTCCTGAATTGTTGAGAAAAATTGATACCTTCATTCCGAGAGTATCCTCTAGAAATTCTGACATATTTCACATATCTGTACCTCGCACAAATGTTCTGAAAAATTTTCCATTTTATACTATTAGCCGCGTTGATAATAGTGTGAGTAGTGACATTGACATCTTCTCATGCAAACTTAGGAAAATATAATTTCTTAATTAAAAAAAAAAAAAATAGAATTGTATTATATTGTATTGTACCTACTAGCTGATTACAAATTTTTGTATATTATGTACCACTTAGTCTACAGAATGTATGTGTTCTTTTATTTCTGCTCTGTAATTGGGATTGCCTGTAGAGCATTGTAACAAATAAATAAAAAAATTCTAATATAAAGCAGCTATAAATGAACAAAAAATTAACACTTACACAATGGAGAAATATTCTTTAATTAAATTATTCGAATACTTTTTCCAACAATAATAAATTGCTTTGGTGAGAATTACATATTTATTGAGAATTGTAGCAATGCGTGTGTATAAAAAAGATGGCGAGCAAGCAAGTTCATAGGTTTAATATTTTTGTTATTTTTTAGGAATCACAAATACTGACATTATTGCACATGCACTAATATTCTTTTTTGCTGGTTTTGAATCAGTATCTTCGCTGATAACTTTTACTGCATATGAATTAGCTATCAATCCAGAAATTCAGAAGACATTAAGAGAGGAAATAGTAGAAGCTTTCCAAGAATGTAAAGGAAAATGGGACTATGAAACGCTGTTTAAGATGAAATACTTAGATATGGTTATCTCAGGTACGTAAAAAACTAATTTTACATAAAATATTTTAGAGGAATAAATTGCAGAATCCAAGGGGTGATAACAAACCAAACATTTTAAAATATTTTAGTTTTCAATTTTTCAGTTTTGCAAATTTAGTAGTATTTATTAGTATTCACTATTTAATCATCAAATCTATTTTACTATTAATATGGACAGTAGATCGATCAAAATAGAAATTACACGTTTGACACATCTGACAGCTGATGCGGAAATTAGATATTCACACACGGGTGGAAAATAGGTTCTTATCCACAAGAGTGTGATATCGGGCACTTCCCGTATGACTTAATAGTGCGCGATATATATCACTTTCTTAACTGGTCGTAAGAAAAATAAATTGTGAATATTTAATTCATAACAAATTAAATTAGATCAAGTTAAGGATGAATCACATCACGGAAAATCAAAATAATTGATACGAAAATCTCTTGGTGTAGATACACAAAACGTTTTTTGGAAAATATTCAATATTAGAACATTTTTTTGCATCCACTTTTGATCAATGCAATCGACATGCAAGATTTTTTTATAATTTTTATCATGAACTAATTTTAATTACTTCTATTTCAGAATGTTTGAGAAAATGGCCCAACTTTCCAAATACTAGTCGTGTTTGTACTAAAGACTTTATTATTGAACCAGAATTACCAGGCGAAAAACCTGTATTAATTGAAAAGGGAACTCTTATAGAAATGCCAATAATTAGTATGCAATATGATCCTAAATATTTCCCAAATCCTGAACGTTTCGACCCAGAGAGATTCAGCGATGAAAATAAGAACAAAATTGATCCATATACTTACTATCCATTTGGATTGGGCCCAAGGATTTGTATAGGTTCAAGGTTTGCCTTAATGGAAGCTAAGATCTTTTTTGCTCATTTGTTATTAAGTTTTGAAATAGTACCTGTTAAGGAAACATTGATCCCCATGACATTATCAAAAAGGCATTTTAATGTTTATCCTGCCGATGGAGTTAACCTAGGATTGAAAAGGTTAAGAATATAGTGGACTATACAATTTTATTTTTATGTTAACGTTTTTGTTAATCAATAATTAATGTATGTTTTTTTATTTATTATATCGTATTAAAAGTAAACCGTATGTTTTTTAATATCTTTCACAAATTCACCATGCTTATAATGGAGTAATCCACAAAAAATATTGGTAGAGTAAGAAAAATTCACGCATGTCGCAGGGTTCGATTCTTTTTTGTAAGAACATCACTCACATCTCTGTCTTTGTCGGTTATGGCATACCAAACATTTTTGTGGGTCATTCTTTAAAATAAACTTAACTTATATAGAGTATTTAGTATCACCCAGTAGAATGGTTTTTTCTTGCTTTAACGTGATAGAATGCATGAAATAAAAAATTCTTTAAAAAAAGGAATGTCAAATAAATGTAATGCAGAATAATTATAATGATTCACCTTTGGCTATTAACAGAAAAATCATTTTTTGTTAAATACAGGGGTCGGCATAAGTTTGGCAACGCTCGAAAAATCGGCATAAGTCTGGCCAAAGTTATCTGGAAATGCATGCTCGAAGATTTACGTGGGCAAATGGACAACGATTCAACACTCGCGAACATCCGTCATTTCATGCAGGATGAAGCTTCGCCGCACTACGCGTTATGTGTGCGGGAGTTACTTAAAGGTACCATTTCGGTAGGCGCGACAGACGAGCGCCGACGCGACATACGACCGCCGACGCGACCAAGAAGTGTCACTTCACATCTAAAATATATACAATTATATGAAACACATTTCGCACGGCCTAACACTTCCTGTCGACACTTCTCGGGGCAACGCTTTGCTGCATGTCGCACTCGGGGTCACTGTCCTCGGCACCGCTTCTTTTTGGGGGTGATTAGATTCTTTCGATCTAGGCAGCGTTGCCAGATTTTGAAACAGTATGGATAAAAAAAAAAACGTAGATCTGAACAGTAGATTTTAATAAAGGGGAAATAATTATAATTTGCAGTGTAGTAAATAAAAAAAACAAGTATATAACAAACGAAAAATAAACTTTTTTCTACCCAAATTAGAAAGTAAACAAAGAATAAAAACATATATAATATATACTTAACGTACGGGAAAAAAACAATGAAAAATAATAAGTACCTACTTCTTTTAGATCAGTCTGAATTAGATAATTCAAAATCGTAGTGTTTGGCATATGCATGTTCTTTTTATGATGTCCTATTAATTCTTTGTTTCATTTTAAATAAAAACAATGAATATCTTGATATTTTTTTTATGGAGCCAACCTACAGTAGTGGATGCTTATTACGCTGCTTTTACTGCAGAAAATTTACTAGAGAAAATATTCTATACCCATTTGCTGAAGAATGAGGCAAACTTAATAAATTAAGAACAAAATTTGCTAGAGACAAAAACAGTAGATCTACGTGAAAACGGTAGGTCTGGCAATGCTGACTGTTCCCTCGAATGGTTATTCCTGTAAATTTCGCGCGACACTTCAAGCTTGCCAAATGTACGAAGCGTAACATTTATGCACCTGTTGTCTTACTCGACCTTGGGGTCGGTTCAGTGGTCGCTTGTCTCCTGACGCGCCTACCCAAATGGTACCTTAATGATCATTTTGGAGAATGGATAGGCAGACGAGGAATTAATAAGTATAGGGTTTTGAATTAGTCCTTAACAAATAATTTTATATGGTTTCCACTTCAAAACACCCTGTATAAGAAATCTGTACCATGCAATATACTAAAATACCATATTGAGTAGTACTTTTTACCTGGCGTCAGTGGCGTAACCATGCAGCCATTTTTCATTAGAGAAGTTTTTGATTTTTGGGAAAGGTAATGCCACTAAAATATATATTTGTACTTAGCTATAAAATTTACAAGGCGGCTTATATGCCTTATACATGGGACAATAAAGTTGCAAAAATATAGTGTCATTGATTGGTGAATCGTCCTGTAACAGTAAATATTTTGAACTGTCTCTTTTTATGGACATCTGACCAAAACTTATATTATATATATTATATTATATGTTACATAAAGTCAATTTAGCTTTTCAGTTTGAAGAAAAAATAACTCAAATCAGCAATTCCCCACTTCAATCCCGAATTTAAAATTTACATCTCATAAAAAGGTGATAAAACCATTATATATTAAAAAAATGGTTACATTTTATCAAGAAAACTTTAGAATACAATTTATCCACAAATTCACCGTTCACTGTATAAGAAATGTGTATTGTATATTCTTTTATTTTTTTAAAATATGCTTCTCTGACGACAGTAAAATTTTTTATGCATTGTGAATCTTCTTGTAACCAAAAATATTTTTAACTGTACATAGGTACTTACTAATGTAATAATAAAACATATACCTAGTAAACGTGTGTATGCAAGAAAAATTAAATCTTCTATCTCGTAATTTCGAAAATCTAAGTAATCGAAAACCCGTCATATGATTGATTTGAGCCCTTGTTGAGCCTATTAGGCATTCCAACGACCTGTCCAAATGGCTACCAGTGGGGACTGACAGTTTAGATATGGCAACCCTGTTGTCATGTTGTCGTTAACAGGGTCAATCATACATATATAGTTGTATAGATTGCTCAAAGGTGATCGTTTGCGAGCGGCCATATTGCCTGGCAAATATTTATTAATTTGAATCGGTTTAGCAAAAATGTGTTTTAAAACCAATTTTCAGCCTTTAGATATTTAAAAAAAATAATTGCTTATAGTCACAAAATATTGATCTCGATCACAAAGCTGGATCACTAATTTACTAGTTTCCGAACACGGATAAGGTTAGTAACCATAGGTAAATGAACAATAGGATCCATAATATTTCTGATCCGAGTAAGTTTCCGAAAATGCCTTATGTTGAGTACAATAACATAACAAACTTTCATAAAATTTAACCAGTCGTCACTTTACATAAGGAAAATGCAGGAATCCTTTGGGTAATGGATGTGTAAGTTTCACACCTACAGTTGAAATGAAATTCACGTCATCTTTAAAAATATATAGACAAAAACAATTGGAAGATCAAAGTCAGAAAGGATTACAAGGAGAAAAAATTATTTTTGAAACAAGAAAAGATTGTGTTATTTTTTTTATATGTTTATTTATTAAAATTATTATATTATCAAATATTCCCAACCCTAACCCCATAAACTGTTAAATTAACCAGCCGTCGATAACGTCACACTAGTAAGGTCAGTTTGTATGATGAAATCATAAAAAAAAATGATAATTTCTACAGCATGGTACAATTTGA
This sequence comes from Psylliodes chrysocephalus, assembly GCA_927349885.1. Classification (NCBI taxonomy): domain Eukaryota; kingdom Metazoa; phylum Arthropoda; class Insecta; order Coleoptera; family Chrysomelidae; genus Psylliodes; species Psylliodes chrysocephalus. The sequence continues at coordinate 55,960,953 of OV651819.1, forward strand.
TTTTGGTCATCTGGAAACACTGGTGACGGAGCAGTGAGTGTAGGAGCACTCTCCTGAGTTTGAGAATAGGGTACCTGGGCAGTCGCGTTGATGTTAGAAACTTATTTCTAACTCTTTAACAAGTGAGATGCACTACTATTCGGTAGATGTGCTGTGGTGGTCATCGTCGCTTACGCTCGCTTGATTTGTCCCAGGTGTCGGTAACTGGTATAGCCCGAACTGAAACTAAGTTTTAGTTTCAAAGAACGAATTCTAGAGGGCGCTGTACACATAATTTACAGAAATCCACAACTGATGGTAAAAAGAGTGGGAGTTGGGGGAGGAGTGTCATTTGTCATCCATTCCAGCATTTATTGTGATTAATATCATAATATTATCAATAATTATTGTAAAATTGTTTTTATTTGGGAGTGTCCTGAATCCTGGATGAATAAATAGTATTTTCTAAATTATTGTTTGTTGTATTGTCAACTTGGTCTTGTTCAATTGTGTTTTTAATTTTCAATTTGTTTACTTGATTGTGCTGACAATTGTGAGCTTATTTTAAATTTTTGTAGTGATTTTTTGTTTAAAAGTTGAAATATGCCGTATTGTTGTGTAACGAATTGTTTTGTAAACCCTCTAAAAAGGCATCGTTTTCCCGAACCCGATCCTAATAATGATTTATTTCAAATTTGGTTATTGGCTGTTCGCAATCCGTTTTTCAATAATAAAACGGCACAACAAATTTGTAAAAACTATTTAGTATGTGATAAACATTTTGAAGATAAACTTAAAGTTCCTGAAACTTATAGAGGTTTTATTGTTGAAGCATATCCAACATTATTCCTCTCAGAATCGGAAGTTCTGTGTCTTGATCATGTACCAGATGAACTTTCCTCAACTTCGAATAATATACATTTCGAGCATGTTGATCAAAACAATTTGATTACATATTCTGAGGCTTCAACTAATTGTGAAGGTTTGAAACAATCTTCCGAAAAAACTTCTTTTACTGATGGTAAGATTTGCATTTTTTTCTCATTGTAGTGTCCCATCATGGTTTTTCTTATTTTTTTGTTTTATTTTTTATTCTATTGGTAATGCTTACTTTGTTTTTAAAGCCCAAGTACCTTGTCCTTTATATCTTTTGTTTCAAATTTATAAAATAAGGAGAGTTTTTGATAGTTTATATCTGGCATCACAGGTTTTGAGCCAGAATAACCAAGTTATTTTATAAAATACAATATTTTACAGTGCAAACTCAAATCACATCTATGCCCAACTCCCCTAGAAACCATCCCTAATATTCATTTTTCAAATAGCACTACCATTTTTTTTTTTAATTAATTATACAATTTTGCTCTTTTTTAGGCTTTAATTCTTAAAATGGTAAAGAATTAATATAGGAATTATTTCATTGGATAACACCCACATTTTATTAACATGTTTAAATAAATTTAGAAATGAACACCTTGTCAAATCACCTCCAAGGGATATTCAAATTGCATTTGAGATTTTATCTAATGAACTAATTCTTTTTTACAATTTTTAATATTAAAACAAAAAAAAGAGCTAATATTAACAAAAATGAATGTTGTATCATCCTGTAAAATACTTTTTCATTCCACATACACCATATATTTAAAAATGTGAAATAAATAGGTATATTAGCTGGCCAATTTGTATGCCCCAGTTTTTTCATATTTTAATTATATATAGTACCTACTTTTTAACGAATTTTTATTAAGTAAATATAAATTTCATACATACAAAGAATAAAAACTTTCAGTACACTGACCACATTTGAGGCATAGATAATTTATCATTCATAAATTTTATAGTTTATTTGTTTTTCATTAATATCCAAACTTTCCCTGCTGCCTAACACCTTTGATTTTGATATTGATTTAATTCAGATTTTTACTTATACTGTTTTTATTTGTTCCAGTATACACTTTATTCAAGCAGTTTGGAGTGGCAGTATTGCATTCTGGAAGACAAAACAGCCTAGTCAGGGAAGTAAAAGTCACTGTACTTTTTTATTCATGCCACACTTTCTGTGCTCCCTAACAGATTTGAAGGCTTCAGGAAAAAAGGACCAAGTCACAATTACCAAAATGAAATGCAAATTTAAATTCAGACTGACTAAATACAAACTTTTGATACTTTAAAGCAATTGACTACAAAAAGATGTTACTTTGTATATACAGGATGTTTCCGAACTTGGCGTCCAAATTTGTAGAGGTGGTAGTTCGCATAATTTGAGACCGATTCGCAGATTTCATTTTTACAATATATTTAAAATAATAATAATTGAAAATTAATTAAAAGTTATAAACAGGTACGGTCCTGCACAGCGATGGTGCGCCTCGACTCGCGCGCGCTACGCTTAGAATCGACAAAATTGCAAATCTCATCTGTTTTTGAAGACTATTACGCAAAGCGCTCAGGGTAGGACCTGCTCTTTGATTTTTTTTATAATGTCTCTATTTTGTTTATTATGCGAACTACCACCCCTACAAATTTGGACGTCAAGTTCAGAAACACTCTGTATGCTGCCTGACTATATTGTAGTTTACCACTTAATTTGCCAGATAGTTGTAATTTTTTATTCTAAATAATGAAAGTGCCAAACAAACAGTAGGAAAAGATGCTAAGTCCTTGGACATTATTTTAAATGCACTGTTTTGCATTCGTTTATTTAGCTTATTACATGGAAACATACTGGTATTTTACAAAATAGGGCGGACCAGTTCAATTTTGATAAAAATGTGGCTTGGCCGCTTTTTTCTTCCTGTACCCTTTTTGATTTATAAGTTTATTAATATTTATTTTTTGTTCTAGATAAAACTCTTCAACCTCTGTGGACAATGACTTAACTTTCCAGCTAATTAACACGCTACATTTAATTATTCTATTTGTGTGTTTTTTGTTTTAATAAATTAATTTTGTTGATCATGCTTTTTAATTTTTTGTACTAATAAATAATAAAATATTTCAACTTGTAGTCAATTAGGATTGGTTTATACTACTTATTTTTTGCTTTATTGTAACAAATATAAGAGTATGAACAAATCTTAATTTGACTACTACTTTTAAACTAAATATTGAATGACAATTTTGAATGTTCCCGCGTTTTGTGTTAATTAAAGTGATTGCGAGATCCGTCCAAATAGTTCAAAGAACGCTCACCCGGCTCTACAATTCTGTCTCGAGTTTTAACATTGCAGTTTCCATTCTAAAAGTAAGTGACCTGTGATTTGTCCATAAGAAGAATAGGAGGAGAATACGGTAGTACAAGGGCTTTCTGACAATTTGTTATTAAAAATTAAGAAAAAAAATTAATTGATAAAAATTAAAAATGTAATTTTACATAACAATTTGCAACACTTTTTCTGTACGTAGACTAGTTTTTTTGTATTTTGTTTTAACTTACAGTATATTACTGATTAAATAAATCTTTTTAAAAGTTTGATGTCAAATGAAAGTCGCATTTAAAGTGTGCAAAATATTACCAGTCTTATATTTAAATACAATTATCTAGCGCTTTCGGTAATTAAACCATCATCGGGACTACAACTTCTGTGATCAATCAATGTGTACACACCTACTACTTGATTGAAGGGAATATATTTTAGCCGTTTCTGTATTTGTGTACCTGATTAAAAGTCAATTTTATTATAAAAAGTATACTCGTATTAACTATTACAAATAATATAAACATGGAAAACTATAACCATCTATGGATATAAGTTGAGAAAACTGCAATATAAAACATAGTCCTGCTATTAAAATAATGTCTATAACCATTATTTCTCGTTTTTTCCAAAATACTTTTGATTTCGTTCCCATATTTTGCTTTCCATAATTGATTTGAATTTATAATGTCCATTACCACTTCTCCTCTTAACTTTATATTTTCGTTGTCTTTCTGAGAGTCAAGAATCATTTTCATCTAAAAATTTAATAAATATACAAAATTATACTATATATGGCAATTTCTTGAGGGCTATTTTCAAACTCGAGAGAAAGTGATTTTTATCAAAATTTTTATGAGAAATGTCATATATCATCCTAAAAACAGCATTTTTAAAGCCAATGAGAACTCACTGACTGTTTTTCTTGATTTATTTCGAGAGAATTGAAATACTCTCAAGAATTTGAATTCTCTCTGGCTTTAAAAATACGTTTTTCACGCTGCCAGTTCTTATGAAAATCTGAGAGAAAATAGCTATCCTCAATTTGAAAATAAGTCTGTAGATTATAAAAAATATTAGAAGGTACACGTCGAAGTAAGTGAAAGTTTTCGTTGAAATTGTATTTCTCTAGAACAGCTTTGAATTTTAAAATGAATCTTCAAGAAGCTATATAGCTCTTGGCTTATCAGAAAGTTACGATAGCGAACGTGATCTTAATTATTTACCAAACCCCAAGCAATCGGGATTTACAAAATATATTGTAACATTATATTGCTGGCTATATTTTATATATTCTCTTAAAAAAAAGCTTATATTTATCTGCAGACCTACAAAATATTTACGTTTATAAAAATATGAAAAGAGCCTACAATATCCCCAAATGGATACGTTAGACGTTTATCATCAATGTGAGCAAATAATAAAAAGGAGTTATCCACCTTATATCAGTAGAACGTGTAGTGTCTTCAGTGTTACAAGTCATTTATTAATAAAAATGTATTCGAAAATTGCGCAGCCCAGACAGTACATATAGGCCCATTTGACGTCCATTTGATATGCAATTTTGGTTATCTGGAAGTCCAAAAATAATTTTTTTTTGGAACTTCCGATATCCAATGGACGTCTAGTGAAATATACAAATGGCATACTTTTGACCATTCAGAGGACGTCCATTTCTTGATTAAATTTGGACGTTGAATACTGGACATTCAAAAACGTCCATTCCTGGATTATATTCCGTTGAGACCACATCCCTACTTTTTTTACACAACCGCAACTCACCACATACTATTTTATATTATTACTTTTGCACCCTGTTATACAAAATTTCTTTATTTTTTAATTAATGATTGCTTGATTTGAGCGGATATTGAACTCACAAGACGTCCGTTAACGTGCTACGATTTCAATCGCTAGAAAATCTCGACCAAAGGGGCCACTTTTTACTAGATATGCAATAGATTTAATTTGTCAATTTTTATTGACCAATTATATTAGGAAAATAGAAAGTGTATAGAGATGGGTATTACCTAGTAAGCTAAATGAATATCAACCGGACGTCCACTGGAGGACAAAACACTACTAAACTTAAAATTAAAATCCTTTGGGTATCGATATGCATCTCTCAAATTAATGATCATACAGACGTACAAAGGATGTCCAAATAAGAATATGGACGTTCTAACCATCAAATGGATCTAAAGTGGACATCCATTGGACTGTCTGTGCTGTCTAGGAGTTTTGATCAGCATCTCTTGTATAACCATAATAGAGTAGAGTAGAATGGAGCAAAAGTCCTAATCTGCAATTAAGCCAAAAATAACTGCAATCTGGCAACACGGTATGAACATACGCGTGGTGGTAACCCAGAGGGAGAAGCCAGCACAGTGTATCCACTCTTACCGTCAAGGTCAATGCGTGTTAAGTTTCATACCCCCGCCGTCGTGAGGTCGCCACCGTCACCGTTTATAGGACACGCTTGTGCAGCGTTGCCAATAGCAATAATTTTACCCGATTTTTGGGTATTCCTAATTAACTTATGAACTTTTATGAATCGATTTAGAATTTATTAATGCAAGATTATAGCATTTTTGCCGTTTTTCATTTAGTAGTATCTACTATTGCTGAAAAGTCATGTTTTAAAATATTTTCATCGTCACTATTGCATTTATTGGTGACTTCAGGCGTTTGGGGTAAGTGATGAGAATTATCACCATTTGACCGTGACAACACTGCCTACTTTGTGTACTTGATACCTACATAACCACAAATATTTCTTATTTCTTTATTATTTTTATGAATTTTGTGAGTTATTTGTTTGTTTTTAAACTGATTGTTAAATAATAAAATGGAAATAAAACAGAAAGTCAATAGTGAAATGGAAATAAAGCACAAAATTAATACCACAGCATAAAGTTTATTTAATAGGCAGTGTCGCGATTAGTTTCGGCTTACATTGGTCAGTGACCACATACCACATGGAGGAAGGATTAATGTGACCACATTACATTTGAGATAATGGATAAACTTTCAGTCATGATTGTAAAGTGTAAGTGTTCCAGGTTCCAGGTTGTTACATTATTTTAATGGTAAAATACGTCTTCTTGCTGACACAAGATACCTATAATATAAGAAATAATAAAAACCAGATAAAACTAAAAAAATTAAAACACTTTAATCCTTTTTATTTTATCTTAATATTTTGCATGTACCTATTATTTACCTTATTACCTTATTTTTAGCTAATTTTAGTTTTAGTTAAAATAATACCTGAAATTTACATTTTATAAATAAATCGTTATAAATAAAATAAATGGTTTCATTTCATAAAAAAATGTAGCACCAAAATATGATTAAACCATTATAGTTACGATTTGTTTGCTTATTGTAATCAAATCTCAACTTTAATGGCACACATAATAACCACGTTCAAAGCGTGCTTCCAAAAAATTATTCAGACATTCAAAAATTGCCGCCATCGTTTAGTTTAAACCCCCACCACTGTGAGGGCGCTGAAATCAGCTACGAAAATTATACATTGAGTGTACTGTCTATAAACAATATATAAAAGGTCTGTGGAAGCCAGCGTGTTTTCAAATGCGGGTGAAACGACAGGTCGCCACCATCAGGTAAGTCAGGTTTTTAAACGTTTGCATGTAATTCAGGCTATTTGTAGAGTTTTGTTGACATAATGTAGTCTAGAGTACCCTTGGCATGTTAAGAGTTGTACGATATATTTGCATGCATGTACGCTCATGGCATACCTTTGGCGGGAAATTTGAAACTTTTTAATTTATATGGGGCAAATGTCCTATTTTTTTGAGGGGCAAAAATCCGCGCGTACTTTTACCCCGTAGATTTTCGGATTTTTATCCCATGTTATTCTATGTGATGGTTATTCTATTCGAGCAACTTTGCGTAAGAGGCTACGTTCCGGACGTGGTGCAGAAAGTTTTGGAAGATTCAGACCGGTTTTTACCGCAGAAATGGAGCGGTTGCTAGTTCAACATTGCAAAGACATAGATGATAGATTTTATGGTCTGACTTTAAAATCGTTAAGAAAAATAGCTTACGAATATGCAGCATTGAACAACGTGGCTCATCTTTTCGACAACGATAAAAAAGACTGGGATTATAGTTTTGTTTAAATATATGGCCTATCATTAAGAACGCCCAATCCAATTTCTTTGGCACGAATGATGGGTTTCAATAAAACTCAAATAGATATTTTCTTCGAAAACCTGGCCAAGCTTTATAAACAGCAAAAATTTCGCCCTGGTTCAATTTATAATATGGATGAAAGTGGAATTTCCACAGTCCCTAATAAAGTTCTTAAAGTTGTTAGCACCAAAGGAAAAAAACTAATTGGAAAAATGTCTTCTGCTCTGCTCTGATTCGGATTATAGTAACACCAGCTTATTCATTGATTGGCTGAAGCATTTCCAAGAACAGGTTCGAGCAGATAAGGAACACCCAGTGTTGCCAATACTGGACAACCATTCTTTCCACCGCTCATTGCAAGCTATAGAATACTGCAAAGATAATTTTATACATTTATTAACCATTCCACCTTATAGCAGCCACAGGCTGCAACCACTGGACCGGTGCTATTTCAAGACGTTGAAAGTTTTCTATTCAAATGAATCTGAATGTTGGCTAATGATAACACAGGACGTCAAATAACACATTTCCAAATAGCCGGATTATTTGGTCGTGCCTATGAGCGTTGCTCTATAATGGAGAAAGGGATCAAATCTTTCGAAACATCTGGAATCTATCCAATGAACAAGAATATATTTACTGAAGAGGACTTTCTTCCGTCGTCGTCCGTTACAGAAAGGCATGAAAATCCTCAACGAAATGTAGAGTCCTTAAATTCTGATCCAGAATTTTCAGTTCCTTTATCTAAAGTGCGTAAGGTTGCCACGGATCAAGTAACTCCAGAAAAACATCAAGGTAGTAAAGGTTCACCTGGAAACAAGTTGACACAGAATATTTCATTATATGACCTGCATCCTCCTTCTACATCACGTGACTATACTGAAATCGAGCTAGTGAGTCAACAAAATATTCTGCCACTTCCCAGAAAACCAGAACAGAAGAAGACAGGGTCAAAAATCAAAAATTCTTTCAAGCACTCCGTTCAAAGATAATTTAATTGCTGAAATGAATCAGAAATTAAAAAAGTCGAAAAAATATGTCAAGAAAAACATTGAGGGGATTCTTCAGGGAAGTAGTCCTAACTCGGCGAATGGAAATAAATAAAACAAACAACAGAACACCGAAAAAAAATAAGAAAAAAAGACAAAAATAAAACTGACGAAATCATTGCCTGTCCTGCTTGTGCAGAAGAATACATAGACCCGCCAACAGAAGACTGGATAGAATGTGGAAGCTGTTCTAAACGGTGGCACGAGCAATGTACAGCTTATGAAAATAAAGGCCCTTTCATTTGCGATGTTTGCGTTGAGTGAATAGTGATATAGGCAGTTTGCCCCATGCTAACTGGAATTTTGCCCCACTAGTGGGGCAAACGTCCAATTTTGCACTACTTTACTTTTTAGAGTTTTTGTCCCTTTTGTTAATTCATTTCGCGAAATACATGTTTATTATAAATAATTGTTGTTTTATTGTTACACACAGTTGGTTTTTTATTCGTGTAATATATGTGGTCACCAGGTGTATTCAAGTCTTAAGTGCGTCGTTTTGCCCCATGCTACTCTACTATTAATTAAAACTGCAGCTAAAAAATTTACAAACGTTAGGATGTTTTACCTTGTTAAAAATAAAATTTAAAAAATTATATTTCTTAATGATCAGTATAAACAATTTTTATTTTGTCACAATACATTTTCTATTCTATCCTTAAGAGGAACATAATACCTTATTTTTAAAAAGCTTAAAATAGGCTAAATTGAACGTTTTAATTTATAGAGATTGTAGTGGTTTGTAGGGGAGGGTGGCCCAAAATGATCCCTATAAACTAGAAATGTCTGTTAAACACAAAGTATACAACAGAATAATTTCAAATATATTTTTTTTTGGAATATCGGTAGACTGTACTTAAATATTGCCCTACCAACATTTTGGTATAACAGGATAGCTATTCACTAAGTCATGGGAGCGCTCCCATGGGAGTGCTCCCATATATTTTGCTCTCTTACTCTTAGGTGGGTATATCGTGCTTACTCACTTTTAGCCCAGGTACATGCGTAGTAAGGTCAGATTTTATACTATGGGAGGGAGAATTGCGGGCTTGCCAGATTAGGTCCGTATTTATCACAAAGCAAATTTGAATTACTAAGGGCTGATTCTACCGTTGAGTTAAACGGAGATTAAAATGACATTGTTAATGTAAAAATGTCATTTTAAACTTCGTTTAACACAACGGTGGATCGGTCCTTAAATAGTAGATCAAAGTTATTCTGTCGACTTGGCAACGTTGGCATGGGAGTATGGGAGCATGGGAGTGTGGGAGTGCTCCCATGAGTTAAAGAATAGGTATCCTGGTAAGAAATTTTGCAAAAGGATCATTTTTAACCGACTTCAAAAAAGGAGGAGGTTATCAATTCGTCGCGATGTTTTTTTTTATGTATGTTCAGCGATAATTCTTTAACACGGTGTCCGATTTCAATGATTCTTTTTGTTAGAAAGGGGGTACTTCAGGGGTGGTCCCATATAAATTTGGATAAGATGTGGTGACGGCATCTGCACGTTTTTGAAGTCGGTTTTTTTAAATTTTTAATTTAGATCACTTGTATCCTGATAGGTTGGACAAAATGATCCCCTAAATTAAGGCAAAATGGTCCCTTATGTAAGGAAAAATGATCTCTTTAGTAAACGAGATGCTAAATGCCACTGGTGGCTCCATATAATGCGCATGCTCGCTAAATTGTCATAGGAATGATGTAAATATGCGCGGCAAAGTTTAAAAACATGTAAAATCAGTCTTTCTACGTATTTCACTAATTATTGTCAGATACAAAAATGAAGGGGTTTTTAAAAACTTAATACAGTGAGTAATGATATTAAAAATAGGTGTTTAAATAGTTTTTTAATGGAAGGGTGTTTTAAAAATTATTAATGCAGTAAATAGAATATTCAAAATAAGTGATTAAAATGTTTTTAATATAAATAACTGGTATTTCGAATTATTTTCTTAATAAAACGAATAATGTGATTTTAATTTAATATTTTTACAGATTTGTGAATATCCGACAAGGCCAGTAATGATCATAATGTTTGTTTAGGAAAATAAATAAAACACAAAAATATGGTGTACCTATATTTTTAAGAAGTTTATAATCTTATATATCTATATCACATATAGGTAGATATATAAAAATAATAATACAATAACTGAAAATAAATATAAATAAAGTACTGTATATATGAGGCCATTATTGAAATAAAATGAAAAATAAGTTGTTCATAATAGATAAGTATATCTACTCCACCTATATATGCCTACGATGATTGTCAAAACAATGGCTAATTATAATTATAAATATAGGTTAAAATAATTCAAAATAATCTCAGCCACCGAAATTCTATATTTCTATACTAATTGCAAATCCAACATTTAATTAATATAGGTCAGGGTTCTGTGGACTTCTATTATTACCACCTTATTACATAATACATAGGTGTGCAGATTTTTGGAAAATCGTTTACTTTTTCTTTTTTATTATTGTGGTGGAAATTCTCCTCATGAACACCTTCCCCTTATGATTGGCATCTAGTGCGGGGCTCACAGCTTGCTTCGTTTAGAGCACATGTCCACTAAAAACAGCATAGGTCCTATTGTTCCACACTGAAATTGCTTGTAATTACAAATGTTTTACCCAGCATTTCTTTTGCAATCTGAAAAGAAATAAACCTAAAAGTAGTTAACAACCCCCATAAAGTACCCTTGAGATGCTCCAACTATGTGGAAAGTTTAATCAAATCATTTCAGAATGAAAAAAACCTTAAGTTTAGAATTTGATATTATTCTCTTTATCAATTTTTGAGTTATCATGGATGTATAGACATTCTCGCAAAAATGATCAAAACGGGGAACAATATTTTTATTGGGAGCTTTATTGCTGCTGTTCTTGAAGACAATCATATTTCTGTAATTTAACAAATGTCTGATTTACTTTAACAAATAATTTTTTGATTTAATTTTTATTTGACTATTTAATAAATTAACAAAAATATATGTTATCAAAATAATCCATTAACCGAAATAAGATGAGCTCATTTTGTCAATTCTTGTTTTTAGTAAAGATATTCATCTCTTTTAACATCAAGTTTCCAAGTATCTAGACAGAAAGACTGAAACATTTTTCATAAAAAATGGTTCCTAGAGACAGACTAATAGTTATAAAACTATACATTTTCATTTAAAAACTTTCATGAATTTTATCAGTCATATAATTTCATTAGGCATATTTATGTAATTAGGCAATAAAAATGTTTCGATATAAGCCATAATCATATTTGGAATGTTAATTTTAAACTTGTGACTATAACTAATTAAATTATATAACCAATAAAAACAAAGTTTTCTATTGAAAATATATATTACCTATGTATCATAATATAGTTAAATTATTAAAAAAACATGTTATTACAATAAAACCCAATAACATTATTTTACCTGATTTTGTATACACTCGCAACGCAAATAATTTTGAAGCTATTAGGTAGTAGACCGTAGACCCTTAATTCACTTTTGAAATTCTCAAGTGTTGCAAATCTAGATTGTGACCATAATGTATATTTTGAAAGGGTACATATACAGCTGATTCCCATCATCTCTTAGCTTTATATGACTTGTGCAACAACAAGCAATAACATCTAATTTACAAAACTTTCGTGACTCTTCAACAAGCGACTTCATAGTTCTGAGCATTGCTTACCTGTTAAATTTGCATTAAATATTTTAAACAACTAAACATTATTCATCTTACCTGTTTTTGATAGATAGTAGTTATAATAAACATTTCCTCCAGTACTCTTCTACGTTTTAGCTATAGTGTAGATATTAGTTACACTTATATTAATCATTTCAAAATTGCTTTTCCAGCTTTCAAATGTTGGTGCTTAAAAAAATCATAATGGAATAAAAGGGAAACTTTTACCATTTTTATTTGCAAATACAATATCCTGTAATTGTGAACTTGCTGTATTAAACTTTCACTTTTTTGATAGGATGAGTTAGGTATTGCAGTCCTGTTCCTCTTTCTAAACCGTGTACTTTTCGACTGTCTATTTAAATTGGACTTCTTAGAAAAAAATTTCTCACAAACGGAGTATTACAACATTCCATTTTGATAAACAAAAATTATCACTCTTCCAGAATGACAAAGGAGAGAATGATAAGTTAAAAACCGCGCCAATCTTGATGACACATTTAGCGAGCATGCGCATTATGTGGAGCTACCAGTGGCATTTAGCATCTCGTTTTAGTAAGGCAAAATGATCCCTGCTCTATAAGCATTTTAAGAGTTTCTTTGTAATAAAACAACCAATTAACGACTATCAAAATTACTTTATTTTACTAAACCAAAAAACATTCATTAAAAATAATCTTAAATCGCTGTGTAATAAAATAGCTAATAAAAGGGAATCAAAAAATGGCAAAACACAAAAAATCTGAATTAAAACGTAAAACAAAATGACATTACAAGTTATCTACTGTTTGCGCACTTTGTTCAATACAATAGTCACAGCAATATGGATCGCAGTCATTATCGTCGATTCTTGCACACTCATCATGCGCCCAACGATAGCACATTGAGCACTGCACTGAATCAGACTGAATCAGACTGTAAAAATGTTTCGGTACAAATAAAACATTCTGTATCTTCTTCCACTTCGGATTCCTTTGAAGATTCCTCGTAATTTTTATCCTGTTTTCTTCTTTTGTTAGTCGTATATTTTCTCACATTTTGCCTTTCATTTTTTTCTGTCAATTTATTATTGTTTTTTAGAGCTTTTTCGGCCTGCTTTTCCTTCTTCTCTTGTTCCTCTAACAATTGATCTTTTTAGTGCTTGTCAAAACTACTGGGCCATCAGACTTCCTTGATTTTGAGTTACGTTGTTCTTGTGTCATTTTAGGGAGTAGATGAACATTATTTGGAAGTACGTTAAAACCATTTGATGCCTTTGATATGGAAGGTTTAAAAACCGAATCTAAGGATTGCGTAACAGTTATAGGTAAAGCGTCATTTTGCTCGTTGCTTTCATTATTTTTTTCATTGGCGTCATCCTTCTGCTCATAGACGGAAATATTTTCATCATTGACTTCTTCATTTTGTTCATAGACTGCATCATTGTCCTCATAGTCGTTGGCATTCCAAGATTCATTTTGCTCAGTCACTTTAGCAGCAGCGAAATCAATGTCAGTGAAAACATCGGGGTCATATGGAAAAATTCCCGTCTTCTTGAATCCGTTAATTGCGTTAAGTGGTGTACAGGCTTGCATGTAAGACTCATTGAAAATTTTTGAGATTTGGAAAATGGTCACAACCCTTCCTGGGTGATTATAGTAAGCTACCTTTCCAATGCTTCATCGTGGTAATGATTGAGCGGATACATGAAACTCACGTCTAATGTCGCTGCAGTTTGTCGGTGGTGTGTGGTGGTAGACATAAAATGGTCATAAAATGATTCCTGGCTTTCTCGATTACACTCAAGATTTTTGTTTGCGAAAGGTGGCCATCAAGAATCAGAAGTGCACTCTAGGTTCACTTATATCAAGAATCAGAAGTGCACTCTAGGTTCACTTGAGGGTCGCAGAGCAAACTGCGTAATCAAAACTGGCGCCCAAGCAACCATTGTTCTAAATAACAGCCTGCAACGTCTATTATAGAAGTAAGTGGAAGCAGTGGACCTCCAGTATCATTTTCGTTGAAAATAATTTAACAGAGCTGTTGCAATTTCTTGACATTTACTGATTAAAGGTTTAGGCATTTTAAATGTTTTTGAATTTTCACCTCACTGAAGACTGACACAATCAATTAGTTATGAAAATAACTGTTTTTTTTTTCAATTTTAAAAGTTTCTTTTTGTTTAAAAAAAATAAACATTGTTTTATTTTTCAAATTATAAAAAATCATGATAATTAAAGCGTCAGTTTTTATTAAAAAAAAAAATAAACAAAACAATTTATGACAAGTACAAGTATTTTAATAGCAACATACGAACTCCAAGGTTGGACCAAAATACTTTTCGACACAAGAAAAATGGAAGATCTTTATTAAAAATCATCTTTCGACAGCTTAGCTGCAGGGTTTTATAGTTGTTAATTTTCCAACAATACGGGATTTTGTCGTTATGTTTTTTTCCACGGGAGATAAATTTAAAACACACGCAAAGCAAACTACAAAAAAAACTATTTTAGTTGTGTTTTTGATTTAATACTCATAGATATAGATACTAATGTAGGTTTATTTTAGAAGCAAGTTTTTATTTTGTGTTGATATTTAAATACCTCTATTATAAAGATTTTAAAAAGTTGCAAAATTTTTCTTCTTCAAGTTTACTCTTTTCTCTAGGAAAAATATTGCTACTGAAAAAACCTCTTTTTTAAGTTTACATCAATATTTAAAAAAAATTAAAAAAATTGTATGTAACTCATAGCTAAACAGTGTTTTTTTAAATCTTTAGCAACTTGTAAACTACTACAATTTACATCAGGATTAAAAGTAGGAACAGCGTTATCTTTTAAACGAACATAACTTGTTGATGTTTGGTCGATGTAATGCTCAAAAAATGCTTTGAATACAGAACACTTTGTTTTATAGGTTTTCAAGAGCCTCTATTTACAAATTGCTACGATACATTCCGACGTGCAGAAAATCTGAAAGGAAAACATTTGTTATTTGGGCTTCATTTGTTGGTTAAAATATCTAACAGTTTCATATATACGGTTTCCTGCCATTTTGTGTTGTGTGGAAAAAATTAAACCTTTGCACAGCATAAAATGGAATTTTTCAAATACTACCCTGTTTATTGTTATCATTTTGTATACTTATCTATGAAATGTTATTCCTGTCGATTCCTTTTTATCAAGTGCATTCCTGCTATTGCAGTTGCACATGAAACAATTATTGTGTTTCACTATAATATTTAAATCTCATGCAAACACCAAATAAAATAAAAGGAAAATTGATCATATCACAATGCGACAACTATTTGACGCAAGTGTGCATTAATATGGCGGACTGAAGCCGCTTTTGATCACGTAAACGCGTCTCCCTATAATACTTAGACTAGGTAATTTAGTCTAAGCTATAATAGAGTACGATTCAACTAAGAAAAAGCCTCACACATCATACCTGACAAAGGCCGCAATAATTTGCCTCTCTCTCAGGTTCATCTCATTTAAGCGTCAGTGGCGTATTAGCGATTTTTTTCGTTTTTCTAATATAGAAATACCACATACTTTTAATTTCTTTTACTATACGGAGAATGGTCGCACTGCGCAGCTTTCTGAGTGCCTTTTAAAAGGAGATAGAAAACTCCGCCATTTTGAACCCTTATCACGTGTTGCCTACATCTTGGCGCAATATTTTTAATAGGTGCGTTTTAATCACCCGCTTCTGCTTCGGAATTATCGGTTTTCTTGTTTTAATCTGACAGGTTAAAACGACTAAACCGACAATTCCGGAAGCAGAAGCGGATGATTAAAACGCACCTGATATTTTGCTTGCTGCTGTCGGTGACAGTGAATATTATTTTTGAAGTCACAGTTTATTGCTAAAGAATCAGTTAGCTCACTCGGACCAGTTGAAAGTTCCAAAATAACATCCACTCCAGGGATACAAATTCAGAATACGCAGAAGACTGCTGTTTTATTATAGGCGGTTGTCATATATTGTATTATCCGAGTTGCACAGTCTATAAACTGAAACATTGAGATCCAAAGTGCCGACGCAGAGTGAGCGATCTGATTCGTTAGCTGTAAACTGTGTCACAGGGTTCAAAATGGCCGCGCCCTATGTTGGTCGTGTCGGACCTCTCTCTTGCCTCGTATAGTAATCAAAGTATGTGTCTTTATCGGCCTTAGTCATAGAAGTAATTTTTTAATTGGTCCCAGACAACGGTCGCAAATTTCACATTATTGTGGTCTGAAATGTGTGTCTAAAACGAAATGTCACTGTCAAATGAAAGTCAATATGGTTGTTGATTGATGTCAGAAATACTTTTTTCTTGCTTTTGAAATTGACTTTTTGAGAATAACTATGATCTTTTTAAAATGGATATTAAATATTTAAGAAAATTGTTAATGGAATATCCAGATGTAGCCAGGTTAGTATAAAATATAAAGATCTGTTTACATTTTTAAGGATATATTTGTTATAGGTATAAAAAGTTAAAGTTAATCAGTGAATGACAAGTAGATCACACAGTAACTGGTATCTCTTCTATGAGTAATGTGGATATTATGGCTTATTTAGTGTTAACTTATGGTTAATGCGCTAGAGGGCAAATAAGGGCATTCAAAAGTTTACAGGCCTATGAGTCAGAATTTGTTTTGAAAACTGGAACCAACATTTTCATAACACTACATGTCAACATATATTTTTTAAAGTGAACTATTCATACATACCTATGTATTACTTTTAAGTATTTTTAAATATTTTTTGTGAAAATAATGTTCTCATTTTGCCAAATTAAGATTATCCCTAAAGTAGTAGATGGTGTTTTAAATGTTATAACAATTTTGTAAATAGTTTTATTCTATTCTAATAAATAAAATTTGCTTGAATATTTAGTTACATTTTAATCATTTTGGTTAGAAATTCATCAATTTTTAGTTTTAAAAAATCAGTAATAAAATTATTTTTTTCTAAAATACTTCGGAATTCATCTCTTCATGGTAATCTCCCATCTTTTTACCTTCAAAAACCAATAATGCATTTACTACAAAACTTTCAGAATCAGCATGTAAAATAATAAGGTGTCTTCCCTTTCTTGTAAGGCTTTTCCGGAATTGCTACCTTTAATAGTACTCTAGATTTTCAATACAATTGCTTACTGAAGAACTATTTTTTACGAAATAAAGTAAAAAACTAAGTAATGGATGAGATATCAAATTATAAAATGTCAGAACTGTCAACAATATCAATTATTAGCTGATGTTCATGCTAAAAAGTAATGTGTGAAACTGACTGTAATCTGACCAATCAGAAGGCTACAGAATTGCCAACTTAAATTCAAATCGCTCCTATTAGTTTAAAAACAGACAGCGGGTTGCAACAACGATCGTTAAATATCTAATGACTCGTTAAACCCAAATCTTTTACTAAAGGTGTAGTACGGGTTGCATTCTTCTCTTAATTTTTAACGACGACGTGAACTGGCAACGTCGCTTCATCTGTCAGCTTTGCTCGTCATTTACTTTGACAGATTATCTTTACTGAATAATATTTTAGAATTTTTCAATTTTCCAGCCAATTTATGTGAGTGTCGAGAGGTACTTTGAATATATATTATAAAAGTTCAATTTGAGTTCGTTTAGTTGAAGTATTATAATGGTTGACAAAAAAAATCGCAAGCAATTTACTGCTACAGATAGAAGAAAAACCACTTGGTAAGTAAATTAATAATAAGTACATAAAATTCCTTCAAAAACTTTATTACATACTTAATTTGTATTTCCAACTACATTTTTGGGGTTAAAATTTTAGGTAAATTGCTAAGAAGTTGTATTGGCCAAAATACTAATTAGGAATAACTAGCTTTTATTAAATATAAAACTGATACAAGGAAATCTAAAAGTGAGATACAACAAAAAGAAAACTAAACTTTACAAGAGGTTAAAAAGAAGGAGAGACAGGACAAGGTTCGTATTTTTTTGTCTCATTCAAAGGACACTTATTATACGTAACATATTTGTACACCCACCCTTCTGGGACAGTAACATTAATATACTTACCTTCTATATAGTATAGAATATTGTGCCTTCTTAGTAATAAAAGAAAACATTTATTTGAAATCAAATTAAAAATTTATGCAGTAATATATTTAAAGTTAATTTTCTGAGCAAAGTACCTATAATAATAATGTTATTTAACAGAAATTTTATATTTTAAAAGATTAATTTATAGGATTTGAATTTAAACAGAAATTAAATCACTTTTATATATACAATATAAAACTTCTTTTGTATGTGTTATTATTTATACAATTTTAGCAATATCTGTCTTTTCCCATTTTAAAGATTATTCAAACTACTAAAGTTAAAAAAAAATAAAATTGGAAATAACTAACGTTTAGTATTAATTTTGTTTATTTAAATTCTTTCCTTATTTGTTTAAGGGTGAAAAACGAGAAGGAGGCATGGTTAATCTTCAACTTGATGAGATAGGCTCAAATTAAAGCATTTTTTTATAATCAAATAGAGTCCCCATTGATTCCACTGCTGCATTCTTTGGTAAGAAAGTATTTTATTTAAACTTAGCTGTTTTATTATACATGGTGGTCAAAATTCGACGCTTTTACATGATACAACTAGATATCGAAACCTTATAACCCACCATTCTTAAATTTTTTGAGAAATAAAACATGGAATGCTTAGTTATGTTATAAATCCATTTTAGAAGCTATAGGGTGATTTTCTAATTTTATCATAATTTATTATCTCAAATAAATATCTTATTTTCAAAAACAATTTAATAATTTGACATAGTTACATATGTAAAATCTATTGTCATACTCTTATTATTTTTTCAAGGGGTACAAATTTTCAAGATAATACCATTTACCATTTTTTATTTGAACACCCAAACAAAATAATGATATTTTAAAAATCACGCTTACATTTTACTTAGGGGAGGAATTTATAACGGGATATAAAATAACATGTTTAGTTTAAAAAAAAGGTGAGATCAAATGTGCTTTATCCCCTGCTAATTTAGTAATATCTTATAAACCTGTCAAATTTAAACCATCCTGTATAATTATCACAAATACTTTGTATGTTGGTAAGAAAATTAGTGCAATATGAAGACAAATTTGGAATTGAAGGGAACTTTTACATATTTTAGTAAAGTATAACTGTAGGTTTATTTAGGTTCTTGCATTGCAATAAATAATTACATGAGTCCTAGTTAACTGCAGCTAAATATCATCGTTGAATCTCTATGTAGGTTCGAGTTATAACTTCTTCAATGATGAATTTCCTATAAATTTTGTTATATCATTATATTTCGGAACATACTTTTAAGAGCTCTAGAATAATATGTATTTATTTATTATTCTGTAGGTGCACCAATCAATAATTGATATTATGCCTCTTTTCAGTGGAGTCTCCGTAGCTGCTTCTCCTAGTAGTCTCTTCACTCCCAAGGAATCTACTAAACCCTTGCCTGGTCCAAGTAGACTCTTCCAGTCCCCCTGCACAGACTCTCAAGCAAAACCATACAGTTAAAAAAGGAAAACTTTGTAACACAACAAAATTAAAAATATTGTTGTATGGACAACTAATCTTGAAACAAGACAGGCTTGGCTCACAAATAAAACTTTAAAATATCTATACTGCCCCAGTAACTACACAAACTATAGAATGAAGATATATGCAATAAAATAAATTTATTAGTGCCAGTATTTTGATATGTGTTACCAATATAGCTTCTTTTGTTGAATTAAAGACAAGTTTTGAATAATGTTAACTAGTTATATAAATAAGTGTGATTTAATGTTTTGGGTTGATTTTTGATAAGAATTCTCTAGAAAAATGTTAGTTACATTGTAGAATCAAGTTGACTTTTTAGGATACAGAATAAAAATTGCTGGTATTTTGTTTACTTTTTAAAAAGAAAAATGGGTTAGTATCAGAATGGTCAAATAACCTCAAATATTTGTAATTTGTCAGTTATGGGGGTTTGGCTTATGACGGAGGTATAGCCTTGTAGCAATATATTTTTATTTTTAAATAGGCATTACTTTGTAGTAATATAGGTGTTTGCTAAGTATTTTAAAATATTTCATGAGATGATAGCATGAATAATTTTAAGTCATATAACTGTGGAGCTTGGTATCTCTACTTATATTGTTAAAAACTTTTTAATTCGTATAAATGTTATGTATTTATACATTCTCATTATTTTCAACCATATTTAATATTATTTTATAGTTTTTTCCTGCCTATTTTCAGAAAAAGTAAATATTTAGCAGTAAACTACTATCAGTAATAACATTTTTATTGTTTGTACCTATGTTGAAATAATCCATTTCTTTTTATACATTTATTAAATATGTGGAACTGGCTAAGTAGACATATCCAATACGTTAGGCAAACTGTAAATTTTAACACAAAATTACTAGTAAACTTGAAACCTGTCATAACCAAAAAGAAATCCTGAATTGAATGTTTATTTTCTAGAATTAGAATTCTTAATAATGATGGGCAAATTAAATGTATTTTTATTTATTGTAGATTTATTATCTTTTTTATTATGTTATGTATTTTGTGTATATTAATTTAATCCTAAAAAATAAAATTTTAAAATGAATTTGGTGTTTTATTTATGACCTACAAATCTGTAAATTATAAATGTGAAAGCAAATATATTAAGGTAAATAAGTGTAATTTACATAGCAATTATTTAATATTCTAAATTTCAACTATTACACAACCTATAAAAGCTAATTATCATATCATAATTATTTAATTTTCTCAACAATCTAGAAATGCCAATATTGTACAAATAGAAAGTTGTTCTTAAATAAAAAATAAATTCTAGCATTAGTTTATTAGCAAAGAAATATAGCATCCAAATTGAAAGAATTAAAGAAACTGTATATGATTTTCAAGAATAGGTCAAATGTGAATTTATTTCTCATACCAGAGATTTTACCATCTCTCCTCCAGTTTTCATTTTCTAACTAAAAAATAGATACTGAACTTTAAATTTCCCAATTTAAACAGTTTTTTACTTTGATTCATTGAAAAATGTATAAGTTACAAAATTAATTTAAAAAAACTGACGACTACAAAATACGAAGAGTGATTATTTTCTCATGAATCCCATCATCAGATCTTTACCAAATTTATATATGAAACCATCTCTGAGGAGCCCCCTTTCTAACAAAAAAATAATTTTCCATGACAAACGGGAAGAGAAAATGTAAAGTAAGTACAAGAAAAAATAGTTTTAGTTTATATAAAAGGGACAAACTATATTTAAATACTGTTGCTTTAAACCACAAATCACAGATTTTTAATCGGGCACTACTAGAAGGGCAGTTAAATGAGTATTTTCCTCTTTTTCCAGTGACTTCTTGGAACCTTTTCTTCATTTAAGCCATTCTATTTATTTTAAGAAATTATATTCATGTGTAAAACATTTTTTCTCTGAACCGACTGTCCTTGCTTCTGTATATTAAAAAATATGAGCCGATGTCGAAAAAAGATAGGGATAGTGTTAACATTTAACCATAGCCGTAAAGGTTGAGCCTCAATTTCATTTTTTACTTTATTTGTAATTAGTTTTCGAAAAAATATTACCAAATTAACTTCATTAATTTAAAAATCTCCCGTGATCAGCTGTGAAGCGACAGACTGTCAGTTGGAAAAGCGCCGTTGCCAGTTTTAATCTCAGTTAGTTATTTGTTCTTTAGCTAACGAGAGATTTTAACAATCGTTCTTGCAACCGGCTGAGAGTATAATAGTTCATTAACGGACGAACTAGGATGTACTCATCTAGTTTCACTTTTTGCACTAGTTGCATAAATCACTATTATTTTAATTGTAATAAAAATCTTAAATTACAAAATTGTGTTGCTATTTTTATTTACTTCCCACTGAATGTTTTGCAAGTCTAAAGTCGAAAAATATATGTAATGTTATTTTAGTTTAGTTATTTAGGTAATATACAAATGTTTAAATCATTAAAATTTAACTTTTTAATCCAATAAATGTTTTTGTTGGGAAACTGCTTTAATTCTTATTTAAATAAGAGCCTACGCCACTGGTATATCGATCTGGAGCAATGGAGAAGGAATATTTTAAAGTGAGGCAGACGATGACTAGTTGATGACGCCCGTGGCTTAAGTTGAATCGTACTCTACCACAGAAGTTCTTTATCCTACCAAAGTATATTAACCGATAATATACTTTGATAATACTATACCTCAATGTCGACAACCCAGTGAAGTGTGGCCAACCTTTAAAAGTAAATTTCCCCTCCAAGTTAAGTTTAAATCATATTTGATCTAGTTTTGTCGTGTTATTCTGTTGACAATAGAAATAACTAAAAATGACGTCACTGTCTTCTTATTGTAAAAATAGTGTACTTTCTTGTGCGCGGTGCAAACGATAAATCGTTCTTAACGGCGGTGGCATGTGACCACTTAAGTAGGGCAGTACATTTTTCTGGAAATATAGTTAATAAAAATAATGAGAATAAAAGTGAAATATTGAGGGGTGGGCGGCTTAGTGGTAGAGTCTCTGCCTGTGGATCCAATGGTCCCAGGTTCGAATCCCACCGTTGGCTGGGATTTTTTTATTTAATATAATTATTTAAAATTAATTCTGATGCATTGGTAGGATTCCCCACTCGACCATTCACTGTTGGGTTCTAATTAACAGTGCTGTTCCTAAAGTGGCGCTAGGAAACAGTAACAAAGCCTACACAGAACACGATGCTAAAGGCATTAGGAGTCGATGCCGATGACACCAAATTAAAAACAAAAAAAAGTGAAATATTACCTTTCATACTGGATGATAATTACTTATAATTTAAACATGACAATCATTATGATATATTGTTGTGGGTTCCTCCCAATAAGGGTTTCATGTATTATAATAATTAAAAGGGTACTTCTTTCATTGCATTAAATAAGAAAAGCATAACATTACATTTTTTGGAAACCAAAAAGAATGTAATTTTAATAGCGAGTTTTAAGTTTTTTTAATAATGAATATAAACAAAATACTTACTTTCAGTATATCTTCGAATCTGGTCACTTTTTTTGCAATATCTACCATTAAAGAGGACAATACGGTTGCATCGCCATAACTAAAATTTACATAATCGTGTGAGAGATAGTTTTGACATACAAAACGAGTTAAAAATAACGTAGGACCTTCTTAAAATATGAAGAAATATTATAGAAATACCGTTTGCATTGTATTTTGCTTTTCTCTTTTGAAATAGTATATAAAAATAGTTGCAGAATGTCAAATATTCCCGCACGTATTCTAAATTTGGCCACAAGCGAATGAGTGCGAGAATAGCCTTCTGTAACGTGTATTTTTAACTCTTTTCTCGATTTTGGACTTTATTCTTCGTTTTTTTTTTTTATTTTTTGTGGTCGTTGTTAGTTGGAGATATTTTTCGCAAAATATGTCCGTTGGTAACACTTAGTTACTAACCAACTGTCAGGTGGAATTAAAGTAGGCATACCAAACAAATGAATTGCCAGTGGGAAGGTTTGGTGCAGAGATAAGGGACATAAAGATTGGAAACGCAACGACCGCAGCAATAAACTGTGACTTCAAAAATAATATTCACTGACACCACATACTTTGATTTTCTTTTACTATACGGAGAATGGTCGCACTGCGCAGCTTTCTGAGTGTCTTTTAAAAGGAGATAGAAAACTCCGCCATTTTGAACCCTTATTACGTGTTGCCTACATCTTGGCGCAATATTTTTAATAGGTGCGTTTTAATCATCCGCTTCTGCTTTGGAATTGTCAGTTTTCTTGTTTTAATCTGACAGGTTAAAACGACTAAACCGACAATTCCGGAAGCAGAAGCGGATGATTAAAACGCACCTAATATTTTGCATGCTGCTGTCAGTGTCAGTGAATATTATTTTTGAAGTCACAGTTTACTGCTAAAGAATCAGTTAGCTCACTCGGACCAGTTGAAAGTTCCAAAATAACATCCACTCCAGGGATACAAATTCAGGATACGCAGAAGACTGCTGTTTTATTATCGGCGGTTGTCATATATTGTATTATCCGAGTTGCACAGTGTATAAACTGAAACATTGGGATCCAAAGTGCCGACGCAGAGTGATCGATCTGATTCTTTAGCTGTAAACTGTGTCACAGGGTTCAAAATGGCCGCGCCCTATGTTGGGCGTGTCGGACCTCTCTCTTGCCAGCAAGCAAAATATCAGGTGCGTTTTAATCATCCGCTTCTGCTTCCGGAATTGTCGGTTTAGTCGTTTTAACCTGTCAGATTAAAACAAGAAAACCGACAATTCCGAAGCAGAAGCGGATGATTAAAACGCACCTATTAAAAATATTGCGCCAAGATGTAGGCAACACGTAATAAGGGTTCAAAATGGCGGAGTTTTCTATCTCCTTTTAAAAGGCACTCAGAAAGCTGCGCAGTGCGACCATTCTCCGTATAGTAAAAGAAAATCAAAGTATGTACATTCCAAAAATATGAAACGCGGTGCTAAGGTTTGGTATGTATAAAGGGTTGCGACGTATGATGTATTCTAGAAAGAATACGTGAAATTATAAATAATGGATTAAATTTAATTATTTTACGACAAACATGTAACCCGTGCCTCGACTCAAGGTGGTGGAGGCACATCGAAGTATGTGGGTGGAGGGCTAAGGTTACACAAGGAGGGGTTAATTTTAACTAGATTATGCCCTATTTTTAGCTGAGAGTGGCTGAGTTAAAGTTAAAAGAAATAAAACATTTAAATAAAATTTGTTGGTTTAATACAACCCAAGTCGCTGGTATCTGATTGTCTATATAGTTGACTAATATGCTTAAAAAAAGAAAGTATTCACAAAAGTAACAGTAACGGGGCCAAAAGTATACTTTTGGTTTACAAGTACGTATGTAATAATAATTTAGCTTTATTATTAAACGGCCTATGAATCTTTGCAAGTAGTTTTTGATTTTTTTGTTTTATGTTCTGAAGTTTTTGCAGATATTTAAATAAACTTACTAAAAAAGGGAAAATAGTATTTTTACGTACGATCTCAGTGATTCAATCGTACATCGTACACAGAGTTAAAAAAATTGTATAAATACGATTTAAATCATACGGTTGGCAACACTGAGACATACAGTAGACGTGGACAGCAGTAGACAGTTTGTAAAAATAAATGTCAGTTTCATGGATATCAAAGAATCCTGAATTTAAATTTTGAGTTAATGATTGTGTTATCCTCTAGATGAACTAAACGAAATGATTGTGGCTGTTTTGATATGAAATTTAAGGATAATAATTATATTTTGTAATATAATATAATATAATATAATATAATATAATATAATATAATATAATATAATATAATATAATATAATATAATATAATATAATATAATATAATATAATATAATATAATATAATATAATATAATATAATATAATATAATATAATATAATATAATATAATATAATATAATATAATATAATATAATATAATATAATATAATATAATATAATATAATATAATATAATATAATATAATATAATATAATATAATATAATATAATATAATATAATATAATATAATATAATATAATATAATATAATATAATATAATATAATATAATATAATATAATATAATATAATATAATATAATATAATATAATATAATATAATATAATATAATATAATATAATATAATATAATATAATATAATATAATATAATATAATATAATATAATATAATATAATATAATATAATATAATATAATATAATATAATATAATATAATATAATATAATATAATATAATATAATATAATATAATATAATATAATATAATATAATATAATATAATATAATATAATATAATATAATATAATATAATATAATATAATATAATATAATATAATATAATATAATATAATATAATATAATATAATATAATATAATATAATATAATATAATATAATATAATATAATATAATATAATATAATATAATATAATATAATATAATATAATATAATATAATATAATATAATATAATATAATATAATATAATATAATATAATATAATATAATATAATATAATATAATATAATATAATATAATATAATATAATATAATATAATATAATATAATATAATATAATATAATATAATATAATATAATATAATATAATATAATATAATATAATATAATATAATATAATATAATATAATATAATATAATATAATATAATATAATATAATATAATATAATATAATATAATATAATATAATATAATATAATATAATATAATATAATATAATATAATATAATATAATATAATATAATATAATATAATATAATATAATATAATATAATATAATATAATATAATATAATATAATATAATATAATATAATATAATATAATATAATATAATATAATATAATATAATATAATATAATATAATATAATATAATATAATATAATATAATATAATATAATATAATATAATATAATATAATATAATATAATATAATATAATATAATATAATATAATATAATATAATATAATATAATATAATATAATATAATATAATATAATATAATATAATATAATATAAGTCGGAGAACGTATTGCATTAGTAACACAAGCCACATTAATAAATTTAACAACCACAATGTGGCGTTCTTTAATTAACCAAAGTAAGATCTAGTCATGTAAGAGGGAAAGCCCACTCACGCGACACGTCGCGCGCGACTGATCGCGAAGCATCGCGCGAGGCAATACTTTTGATGTTTTTAAATCTCAAAGCCCATTAATGCGGTTCTGTCGCGTGGTCATTTAAAAACATCAAAAGTATTGCCGCGCGCGATTAGTCGCGCGCGACATGTCGCGTGAGTGGGCTTTCCCTCTAACGCGGTTCTGTCGCGTGGTCACACGCGGCTGAAAATTAGAAATGACAAACCCGCGATTTTCTTGCCGCATGCGGCCAGCGTTATCATGGATACATATGGAGCATCACTCATACAAACGTCAAGTCGCGTGCGAAACGCCAGTTTAGGTTGGAGTTTCCTGTTAACTTTTCGACAGTTCCAGTGAAAAAATGTCCGACGGTTGTATTGATATAGATGAATTTATATCCGATATTCAAGATCGACCTCAAATATTGAACAGTTAATCGAAATTAAATAGCGACAAAAATATTTGTTCGGGAATCTGCGCTAGCATTCTGCAATATTTAAAGAACTTATCTTCGTGTTGACGTAAATCCTTGTATAATAAATTAAATGCGCTTTTTACATAAGGGTCTATAAATAATGGATGAACCCAGTACCTACGTCGTTTCAATTTTTTCCGCCGACGAACAGAATAAAACAACACCGTTACTACCTACTTCTTTCACCTCTATTTTGATATTGAACGTCTGTGTCGCTGCTTGTCCTCTGTTAAAAATCGCACCTAAAAATCGCACCTAAAAATCGCATGCGACAGGTCGCGCGCGACGTGTCGCGTGAGTGGGCTTTGAGGGAAAGCCCACTCGTACGACACGTCGCGCGCGACAGATCGCGAGGCATCGCGCGCGGCAATACTTTAGATGTTTTTAAATTACTAAGAGAAAAATCCCACTCACGCGACATGTCGCACGCGACTGATCGGGCGCAGCAATTCTTTTGATATTTTTAGAGGGAAAGCCCACTCATGCGACACGTCGCGCACGACTGACCCCGAGGCATCGCACGCGACAATACCTTAGAGGTAAAACCCACTCACGCGACATGTCGCGCGCGACTGATCGCACGCGGCAGTACTTTTGATGTTTTTAAATGACTCAAAGCCCATTAACGCGGTTCTGTCGCGTGGTCATTTAAAAACATCAAAAGTATTGCCGCGCGCGATCAGTCGCACGCGGTGGGCTTTCCCTCTTAGATGTTTTTAAATGACTCAAAGTCCATTAACGCGGTTCTGTCGCGTAGTCGCACGCTGCTGAAAATTAGAAATGACAAACCCGCGATTTTTCTGCCGCACGCGGCCAGCTTTGTCATGGATACATATGGAGCATCACTCATACAAACGTCAAGTCGCGTGCGAAACCTCAGAGTAAGTAAGTAGTAAAGAGAGGACAGTAAACAATGTTTGTGTCGCCATGATAATATGGTCGAGAATTCTAATTAGAGAGAAATAGATTAATATATCTATCTCTTTCTTTGTATTTGTCAGTTTTACAGAGCTTTTCTCAGACAATTATTCCAGTGTTTAATTTAAATTTGTTCGTGTTGTGGTGTTAAAAGTAATTGTTATTAATATTATATTCATAAGAAAAAAGTCATATTTTGTTTTCACTTCATTAAAAATGCACCTACCCACCTTTTTAAACATTTTATTTTATATTCTATTTGGTCAACATTTTCGCATTTAAAATGACCCAGCGAAATTGTTTTACGGTACGCTACTGCTGAGAATTCTAAAACGAGTGAGAAAGCCTTCATTAGAAAGAGAGATACTGATCATATGATAGCGAGATTAATATTGTATAACTTTATGCAGTGGTGGCTTATCTGCTATTATATTATCTAAGTGCGAAACGCCAGTTTAGGTTGGAGTTTCCTGTTAACTTTTCGACAGTTCCAGTGAAAAAATGTCCGACAGTTGTATTGATATAGATGAATTTATTTTCGATATTCAAGACCGACCTCAAATATTGAACAGTTAATTGAAATAAAATAGCGACCAAAATATTTGTTCGGGAATCTGCGCTAGCATTCTGCAATATTTGAATAACTTATCTTCGTGTTGACGTAAATCCATATAATAAATTAAATGCGCCTTTTACATTAGGGTCTATAAATAATGGATGAACACAGTACCTACGTCGTTTTAATTTTTCCCGCCGACGAACAGAATAAAACAACACCGTTGCTACTTCTTCCACCTCTATTTTGATATTAAACGTCTGTGTCGCTGCTTGTCGTCTGTTAAAAATCGCACCTAAAAAATCGCATGCGGCAGGTCGCGCGCGACGTGTCGCGTGAGTGGGCTTTCCTTCTAGGTAACACAAATAGTAACCAACTTTTGTGACAAAGTAGGTATTTATTATTAATTGTTTTAGAACAAGAAAATGGCTTCGAAACATTAGAAATAATTTTTATATAGGAAGAAAAATATCTGTTCCCATTTTTGAGTTTGCACTCAACATTTTCAAAAAAGATACCATTGGTATTCGTTTGGAAAATAAGAACAAAAATTAATGCTACAAATAACGATCAAAAATTAAAAAATATTTGTCATGAATAGATTTTCAATCATTAATCGATAAGACTGTGAGTGTAGTTTTTTTTTTTAATAAATAATTTAGTCTAATTATATTGATTAAATTTATTTACAAGAACATGAGAGTGTAGTCGATATTTATACAACCTTTATTATCAGGTTTTAAAATTTCCCGCTGCGTTGTTTGATATCGATGAAAGTGCCACATAGTGGGTCAGATATTAACCGCGTTAAAGCTGGTCGTTGTTAAGCTTTGGCTTCTTATGAGCGTTTCCCAGCTTTATCTCCCTTATCTCTGGTGAGAACGTTGATGTACACTAATCTCGTGGCTACCCTTCTGGCTACTGGTAATCGGTACTGGTTTTATTAAATATTACTTATGTTGAAATACATTCAACATAACATTACATTCAGCTTTGCTGATTCCCAAATAATGTTAATCCCCTTTAACCGTTCCTGTAGCTTTTACTATCTCAGGTAGTTCTTCAACAGATAAATAAGTCAGCCACTCCTCAATGGTTAAAAAGTATTACGTCAATCTCAGGCTCCTTAGTCCGGTTGATCAGCTTTACTGCTTTATTAAGAGTCAAACGAACAACGTGCGTTTCTAGTGGTAAAAAGGGACGCTGTGCCCGCCATTATATAAAATGTAAATCAACTAGGCTTAAGTAATGAATTTCCAAGAAAAACAGGGTTATGATGGACAAGTAATGTTATTTTTAACAGAAACGGTATTTGTGAACAGGCTGTTATTTCTGTGTGTTTATAAAATAACAGACCTGTTAAAAATAAAACAGGTTGTCAATCATAACCCCCATAAGATAATTGTAAATAATGTAAAAAGTAGTTTAGTTGTCCTGGAGTTAAATTAAACTGATTTTTATTTGTTGTTAATCTATAAGACCTTATGGATCACACAGGTATTCAAACATTTTTTATTAATACAGTCCACCATTAGTGATGTGATCAAGTCGGCCCTATTTATCTGTAACCAGAAATACTGTTTAAATATGTAGTACATCGGTGTGACCGCTACAAGTTAAAAAGTTAAATATTTGTCACTTACGCTAGTTCCATGGCTTTAAAGTTATTGTACATAAAATCCAAAGCAAGTCCAATTCCCATTTTATTATTGTAATAGACTGAATTAAAAACAATAGCAAAATCTTGTTGTCGAATAGGAGAAGTGGTCACTAATGTCAAATTTAAATAACTAAAATTTAAATTTTATTTATTTATAAGAACAAAACTAACTAGAACAATAATAGAACATTTAAAAAAACTGATATTGTTTAGCCAGATTTGACAATATACAGCTTGTCCCAAAATTCTGTATACATAGAGTGTATATTGATAAGATCAAAATAAGACAATTAAGGAGGTCCTTTCGCCACCAATGTTAAATAAAAAATATTAGATTATGACTAAAATTAATTTTTTTCTAATAGTAGATGTCCTTATTTATCTAATAGTGAACTTTTAACTATACCTTACCGTGCAAATTTTTGAGAATTTTTTTTTTTTTAAATGTGTGTTTGTACAGTGTCTTATGAGAAAGTAAGACTTCAACAACAATTTTCGAATTATAATTAATTTTACTATTATTTATTGATTAGATGGAGTAGAAAAAAACTAAAAATAAGGTTTTTGAAATATTTAGGTTTTGTTTTTTACAATAAAATATATAGGTTACCGTGGAATTTATTGAGAAATTATTACTAAAAAATCACAAAAAATTTTCAACTTGGTTACTTGAAAATTTTTTGTGATAAATAACATCGTATTTTTTTTGAAGGCCGTCCCTGTTACTTCAATTTTTTTATGGAGAGCTGTATTTATTTGTAACATTTTTTGTATCTTGCAAAAAACATGTATCTCTAAAAAATTTTATGGGCGGATAGTCTAGACTGCACAGAATCCCGATAGTACGTAAACCGATTTTCTATTGTGTTGGAACAAACTTTACAGGTTTAGTTAGTAACAGTTTTCAAATATACCTGATTATAAGTTACATAATAAATTTAAAGTAATCCTTTCGCCAATAAGTGAAATGAACAAGGAGCATTATTGGGCTGTAATTTTTTTACGACCTCAAACGTGGCTTAATCCGTAAAGACTGTTTTGAGCAAATCTATCGAATGCTTGGTGACAAGTCGTATTCCTTTACTACTGTACAGCGGTGGTACAATGCATTTCGATGTGGTCGACTTTCCTTAAATTACAGTGTTCGAGTTCAAAAAACCATAGTTACAGAAAATATATTGATCTTATTCGGAACATTAATAAAGAGGACCTCTACATTACTGTCAAAGACATTTAAGTAACTTTAAAGATTGATGTGATAGCAATTAGTAATATTTTACAAAAACATTTAAAAGACTGTATAGAAAAACAAATAAATACAATTTAAAAAATACTTCCCCCTTAAGTAAATTATCATCTCTCATACATCCTAAAGCTGCCAATATATTTATTTTTTCAGATGAGGTTGCCTTTGTTAATTCATTCATTAAAAAATTATAATCTTCTTCCATGTCGTCACTATTCGCCAAACCATAACACAAAATCAGGTAATACATATTAGCAGGTATTGGGCTAAAATGGTCAGCAAAATACATTTATTAATAATAATGAAAGTAGACATTTGGCAACAAAATTAAAATTCTCTAAATTTATTGGTACACACGGGATATAGAAAACATAAAATTTTCAAATTTTCTATTTCTTCGGCCTCCGGTGATATCTGAACCCGATGAACGGTAAAATTTTGTTAAAATACTTTGTAAGGAAGTTTGTTCCATATTATATAAACGTCTTTTACAAATATTGAAATACCCGGTAGTAGCTTCTTTGCGATATTAACTAATGAATCACACTTTTTTGTTTGTTTCTTTATCGCCGCCAGCATGCTGCCGTCAGAACACGATTTTGTGTTTTTGATCACTTTGAGGAATTTTTTGTGGATGGCGAGCGCAAAGTATTTGGAAAAGACGTTCATATAATAAGGAACGAACTTCCTTACAGGTAAGTCATTTGTTCCATTTATTACATTTCACTGGTATTTTCCAAATACTTGAAACACCCGTTAGACGTTCAAATAATAAATTCAAAGCGATTTTGGCAACTAGTTCATTAACATTGAAACGAAAATAAAGACATTATTTTTTATTTCTGCACATTCCTGTTGAATTATCTAAAATAAGTGATTTAATATAAGTAAATAATCTTAGGGGCATAAATTCATTTTTATATCTGAAGACGAATTGATAAATATTTAACGTATAGTTTATTTGGCATTCCTCAACAAGGTTAGTGCAACATCATTGTGCTGAGACGCAAGTAGTGTGCTATAAAATTTTCCAAAACAGGAAGATTTTTCAGTCCGCCCCTGCTCTATACGCTTTGGACGTTGACACGTCTTGTACAGTGGCTTTTAAAAATTATTAATGTTCATGCCACGTTTTTCGAGCACCGATTTTAGCCAGCGAATGTTTGTGTGGTAGTGGTGGTGGTTGTATTATAAGGTGAGTTTACAGTAAAAAATAAAAAATCTGCTTGAGATTCTCGATAGTGCTCGGTACGTTTAATTGCTGCGTTTGAAAAATACCTCGTTTTGACTGTTTAAGGTGATTACAGCACCCCCTTATAATTTTCGAACAAGGATATCTCAAAAAGTAATTTTTTTAGAAAATTTAAATTTGGGAAAAATAAATTAGGCAATAATATCTAAAATATGCATATTTTTTAAAGTTTTAATTCCTTTCAGTTTCCGAGAAAAAAATCAAAGGGCTTTAAATTTTAAAATATCATAATGAAAATAAATACGTTCCTCAACAGCACTATTCTTAATATAATCCCCAAATTTAAGCTCTTAATCTCTTCTTAATGATTTTTTAAAATTCGCCGAAATTAGTGGATAAAACGCCTCGTTAAGTGCTTCTTTCTAGTGTAACGCATCTGTAAGTATCGTATCGTACACTCTGAGTCATCATTCGTTTCTTGCAACGATTTACAACAGTTTACACCAGTTTAAATCAGAAAATAGCACTTAATAAGGTGTTTTAGCTACTAATTTCGGCGAATTTTAAAAAATCATTAACAAAAGATCAAGAGCTTAAATTTAGGGATTATATTAAGAATTCTGCTGTTGAGGAATGCATTTATTTTCATTATCATATTTCAAAATTTAAAGCCCTTTGATTTTTTTTCTCGGAAACTGGAAGGAATTAAAACTTTAAAATATATGCATATTCTAGATACTATTACCTAATATATTTTGTCAAAATTTTAATTTTTTAAAAAAATTACTTTTTGAGATATCCTTGTCCGAAAATTATAAGGGGGTGCTGTAATCACCTTAAAACAGGCTTTGTGGTAAAAACCTATACCACTTGTTTATATTTTATATAACCCAGTTTGTTTTTTCTTCTTATACCACTTGTCAATATTTTGTGAATCCCAATTTTTGTGGTTATATCTTATACCACTTGTATATACTCGTATTCTATATAACAGGCTTTTTGTGGTTAAAAACTTATACCACTTGTCAATATTTTGGGCAGCACAATTTTTGTAAATAAAACTTATATCACTCGTGTATAAATGTTGTATATCCGTAGATTGTACAAACCGTAGATAGAACATAAGACACTGCGCATAATCCCACTTCGAAATTACTCACATTGACCAAACATCACATGTCAGAGCATTGTTCGTCCAAATTTAATGTGTCAACGAGAATTAATTTGTTATTTTAGTGACTTAAATTTTGGAAAATAACGTTTGAAATGCCAAGATGTGTTGTAAAAAGCTGTATTTATAATAAAAATGCGAAGTGTCACGGCGATAAAGGAAACTTACATTTATTTCGGTGAGTTATTTAATTTTTAAAGATTCTATCGACAGCTATATTTGTTTAATTGAAAATAAACAGAACCGGACTTGGACATTGGTACATGGTATAAGTAGCACATTTAATAAAGGTTATTATTACAAACGGTTTAGTATTTCTTGTTTTATGGGGAATCTTTTTTTCAGGAAGTGGAAAGAGTAGCATGCAATCAAATATAAAAATATTAATTTCATTACCAATTTATTCGTTTCAAACTTCACAACTGGTTTTTATTGTTTTTTCAAACTATTTATTTAGTATTTCTTTATAATAATATGGGATCGATCCATTTAATTTATATTTTGTTTAAAGGTTATATATAAGTTAATTTTCTTTAATATAAATACTCCCTCTTTATACAAGGTGATCTAACGAAAACTTGATATATGGGTTTTAGGTATTAATATCATGAATGTTAAAAACGCTCGGACAGATCGATTTTTGTTTGATCGTATTAACTGTCATACGTCATTCCCCTCCACTTCGTTTCTCTAACCACTGCACTCTAAACGGGGAAAGTACCAAGTATGACAAGTTCAAAAAAACTGTCATGGACTCGTTGGGCAAGTCACACTAGAGTGGTTAATTCTATATTTGACAATCTCCCCGCCATAATAAGATTATAGAAAATATTTCATCTGGTGAAAATTCAAGTGCAAATTCGAGTCAAATGATTGATGCTGGTGTAATTTCAACATATATAAAATCTTTTAGTTATTCAAATTTTATCTGATTATTTACGCAAAGTCGATATAAGTATATTAGCAGCAGTTTCCTTAATTAAATTAACCAGAAATTATTTTAAATCAGTGAGAAATGACAAATCGTTCAACAGCTTTGAAGAAAAGGCTAAAGAAATTTCAAGTAAGTATGACTTGTCCAATGAGTTCACAAGAACAAGATCAAAGAAGGTGAAACTTTTTCACGATGAAGACATCTCTGAGCACATTGAAAATTGTGCTAGGAAAAATTTTGAAATTTCTGTATTTTTTTTTGTACTGGATACATTTATTCAAACACTAACACAGAGATTTGATGACTTTTTCTGATCGCAAACAAATTTTCATGCTTCCAGGCGGAAAATATAGCTGTTTCTGAAGATAATAACAAATCTTTGTATGATTTACGTATTTTTTATTAATCTTCTATCCAACTGGAAATAGTTAATGAACACAAATCGTTTTGTAGTCTATTAACTAAAATAAATAAGGAATATGGGATAAAATCTGAAGAAATATACCCTTTCTTAATTTCCAAAAAACTGGAATCAGTCTTCCCTAATTTATGCAAAATATACCAAATTTCTTCTTTAATTGCTACAAACACTGCAACAGGCGAAAGATGTAGAAATATTAAATTTTATAATTTTATATTAGATCGACTATGTTATTGTCTGAGGACATATTGACAAAAGTAGCATTACTGAGTAGGCCATGCGTCTAATATTGATTTTCAATCTGTAATAGATAAATTTAAGACCAAGAAGAATTATTTTGTAAAAGCAATTAGTTTTATAGAGTATGTGACGAAGTCACTAAATTTTATTTTTAATTCATTTCAAAAATGTATATTTTAATTAATTTTCGTGAAGGTACGCTTTAAAGATCCCCCGTATGTTGAATTTCCTAGTCATTGCCGATCCAGAACGGCTGAGTGAGCCCCCGTAGAGAAAAACATTTTAATTTGTACTGTAAAATCATGTTCGTATTAAAACACTGAATTTTATACAAATTATCAAAAAATATTTGCGAAGGTGTGCATGGGTCATTTTTTGTACCTATTAGTAGTAAATAGTCCAAGGACTGGTGGAGGCTTCTCCCACTCTGAACTGGTCGACGTTCAGCGTCATAGCTGAAAAGGCATAAGTACGAGGGCGGCGAATATTACAAGATCTCGCTTCTAGACCATCGTAGTGTTCAGTAATTTTCTTTAGCCAAAGCTTTTCACCGTGATAGTGATATCAAGTTAGTAAACCATTTAGCTCCCAGCACTCCCGATTATTAACCAAGGTAGGCCTTTCAACATAATTTGTTCTTTTCTCCTATGCGAAATTGCCGTTCTTGTTTCGCCCTCTAGTTAAACATTTAATTTTTTATAATTATTTAACTTTGTCAAAACTCTCTTGGTTGAGCCATTCGCGGATCTCCTGGATAGGTTCTGATCCGGAAAGCTTTGCAATCCCGCCCAATAAAACATTCAATTTTTTCAAATTAAATTGACGCGATCATTTTCTTTCTTTCAAATTAAATTATCGCGATCTAGTGTTGTAAAACCTCTTGGTTGAGCCACTTGTGGATCTCCTGAGTGGCCTCGATTCCTGGAAATTTTACAACCGTCCGTCCCGTATAGCATTTTTCTCTGTCTATAATAATATTTTTGTAAAAGCCGAACGAGAATCTCAAAAATTCGCTATCATCTTGCAAACTAGATTTTGTTTTAACTCTTAGACGAGCCGCCTTTGATCGAATGCCCAGCGTAATGCATTAATTCTGTTCCTCATAAAATTTTATTTCTCATATACCCGAGTGTCGTAAATTTCGATACAGTTTACTTTTACTTGTTTAGATTCCTATTTTTTGTAAGATAATCGCCTGCTTTATTTCAACTTATTTGTTTTTGAAAATTAGTTTTCCGTAAAGTGAATTTATTTTCCGTATACAGGGTGGAGCATAATTTCCTCCTGGATTTTGAACCGATTATTTAATTCAATTTATGTTTTTTATAAATTAATTTGTCTTTTAGTAAATTTATTTTCCGTATACAGTGTGGAGCATAATTGTTTCCTGAACTTTGATCCGTTTATTTAATTCAATTTATTTGTTTTTGAAAATTAACTTTAATTTATGTAGAAAAAATTATTTTCTGTATACAGGGTGGAGCTAGCCCAGCAAACATTTTGGTGTAATTTGACGTCGATACTACTTAAATTATATATAATAAATTTGGTCGCAAAATTAGATTT
This sequence comes from Psylliodes chrysocephalus, assembly GCA_927349885.1. Classification (NCBI taxonomy): domain Eukaryota; kingdom Metazoa; phylum Arthropoda; class Insecta; order Coleoptera; family Chrysomelidae; genus Psylliodes; species Psylliodes chrysocephalus. The sequence goes on from OV651819.1 coordinate 55,998,149, forward strand.
AACCATAATTAAGTAAAATTTACGTTGGCTCGACGTGGATTCGAAATTTGGTTTTATTTACCAAAATAGGTAGAATTGCATCTAAATCCACATTGTAGTAGCCCAGTACGTTTGGTTATTAATACCTCTCTAGGGAAATTTGACGTCAGTATAACGTTAATTCGACGTTGATTTAACTAAGTTTAGGTAGAAACTACCAAAATATTTGCAGATGACGTATGCCTCCAAGTGTACGAAAAGAAATTTTATACTTATTTGGTATTTTTATCTTTATATAAGTAGAAATATTGTAAGAAGTCACCAACACAACTAAAACATATACCTATTTCACATGGAAGATTGAAAATAAATAAATAAATAAATGTCGGTGACAAAAATATATGTAATGTAATTGCAGTGAATATACAGTTCCCGCTTGTTGAAATTAATGTGAAGAAAATTTTGTCGTGCTTGTTAACAGTTCTACTTAGAAAAATAACAATGCCCTTCTAAAATATTCTCTAATTTAAAAAATATAAGAAAAAAATATGATCGTGTAAAAAAATAATAATAATATTATGAGCTAAAACTATGTTACGTTTGTTGTGTATCACTTTAGAAAATCAATAATGTTTCGTTTTTCGGTATTTTCATTCGTATGTTCTAGTTATGGTCATTTTAAAAATTTAAAATTTGGAATCGTACTTCAATTACGTTAAGAAAATATGGCGTATTGTGCGAATTCGACCTAAAAGTTATTATGACTAAGGAAATCTACGTATTTTACAAATACCTTTTTATTAAGTTGAATTAACTTCAATTTCACGACATATTAGTTAACTTTACCTATTTAAAGAAATAATAACTTATAGGTTTTATAAAAAAATTACCTATAGGTAAATATAACATATTTAGGTCACGTTGTTCTGCACTTGATATTTTAGACGTTTCACTTTACGATAAAAATCGGAAGTATAACGATATGATTTATTATTTTTCGAACTCATTTTATTAATTATTTTTCGCACTCATTTAAAGCTCTATCTACACCACACGTAAATTAAGATTACGACTGTAATGTTTTTTTTAAAATGGCCGAAATTCTTAAGAATAATGACGAAGACAGTAACTGAACAACCTAATTGTTAAAATAACCTAAATAATATAAATTTTACAAATAGGTCATGTATGACTCTTTTTAAATTGGTGGTTTTTAGTCGAATTTACTTTGTGGTAGATTTTTCAGGTAATTGCTACAACAAAGTTAATAAATATTTCTTCAAGATGACTTATAGGTCAACTAAATGAGTATTCGACTATTTGGTTGAAATTAGGTAGATAAACAGGTAGAATTTTGCTACGATCTCGACCTAATATTACTTTAAAGGAGAGTAAATAAAAGCGGCCAAATAGGTTACTATGGAGGCCTAAAATTACGTAGAATTTTTAACCAAATCTACCTAGTTAAATATTCTACTATAAAGACGATTTTTAGTTGCCAAACAGGTAGATATTACCTAAATATGGCACCTAATGTTACTACAAAGGAAATTTAACTTTGAAGTAATTTTTGGTTATTTTTTTAAGTAGTTTTTCCCTTGCTGATATGGTTAAAGTTACTTTTAAGCAGATTTGTGTAAAAGGTAGATTTCTTGGTATAATTTACGTAAATTTAAATATAAATTAAAACCGTTTGGTGAATTTACATTAGAGGTATATTTTTCTAGTCAATTTTACTTAATAATTACCTCAATAAGTAAATTCGTCTTTAACAAAGTCGAGTTATAACTAATGTTACAGAAAATGTTTGCTGGGAGTTGCTTCCTAAATTTTGGACCATTTATTTAATTCAACCTGTTTGTGTTTGAAAATTAATTTTAATTTATGTAAAAATTATTTTCTGTATACAGGGTGGAGCTTAATTGTTTCTGGTATTTTTGAACTTATTTTTATTTATTTATTTATTTCTTTTTTTTTTTGGAAATATATATTTTGGTATTTATCCCTGTTTCTTTTATTACCGGCTCTTGACCGTGTGGCACTTCATTTGAAAACTAATTATATTCAAAATTTATTGCGTAGAATATTTTTTTATTTTGGTTAATTAGATAAAGTTTGCATTTCTTAACGTTTGAACTCTGAAATTATGTATCTTCTGACATTCAATTATGTTTTGTTATGTTTATACGGCCCGACCGTGTTGTATATAGCCAATAATGCTATCTCTCTGTAGTTTTCACGTGGCTGACTTGTGAAAAGCGTATTGGAAAAAGTTCGGTAGTCGATACTTCCCACTGGCACCTACTGTTTGACAGGTCGTTGGAATTCCTAATAACGAAAGAAAAGTTACCTTACCCATTTCTAATAAAATGTAATTATTTATTTTATCTTGTGTGTAATTCAAGCAAAAAGTCCTTTGACAGTTTCGACTTTTTGTCTCAACAGCCAAAGTGTTACCCGAGAATACCGATCAACGAGAAGCGACAGCTTGGTGTTTTCAGTGTACCGTTTTGTAACGCGTATGTGCGAAAATAAGTTGTGTATCACTCAAAATGATGTTATCTGTCAAAGTCAGTCCAAGTTGTGTTTAGTACGTGAGCAATGTTAAGTGATATTTTTGGTGTTTGTTTTGTGTAGTAATAAGATGAAGATTTTTTACATACTTAGGTAGTCTAATACATATATAAAATGTGCCAAAATAGTTATTAGGAAACTAAGAATTTTATCACATACCTAAATATTGTATAATAATTTAATCATTTTTGACATTTTATTTTTCATATGTAGGTATTGGATTTTCTGAAATATATGTTTGTCTTCTTTTAAATAAATTTAATAAACAATGAACTGCAGATTTTGTTTATTTTATTTTGAAATTATATTTAAAAAAATATAATAAATCCGCGTGTTTCAATCAATCAATCATTCAATGTTCTATAAAACATTCATTATACTTGTACTTCCTTAAGAATATTAATACCTATTATTCAGTAGTGAATAATGATCCATTAGTCACGATATGACGTCACGACAGCACGTTTAGGTTTTTATTGTTTTTATGTAACAGCAAATATTTTAGGACAAAATCTTATACTATTATTATAGTGCCAAATTTATTTAATCTAATAAAAAGAAATTTAAATGTCTCAAAATAAACCTAAGCTCAAAAACATATCTACGTTACTATGCGTGATCAAACAAACATCAAACTTACCAATTGAATTTTATTTTGTTAAATACTTATTATTTAGCACTCCAAAATTACAAACAAAACTGCCAAGCATGACTCAAATTTTCTGTTTTCCTGGAAATAAACCGAGAACCGAGGCTCCAACATATTACATACACATAATCCGTACCCATTATTCTGTATATAAGATTATAGGCAACACGTATTACGTAGGTGTACAGGTGATAGTAAGGGTGTACTAAGAACGTTTTGCTGTGAACGCACGTCGACGCTTAGATTATATTTAAGGCTGAGAAACGTCAACTCCGTCAAATCACTTCAATATGAATTTGAAATTAGTAATTTCATTTAAAAGTCGTGGACAAAGTATAGTATTCTGCTCGCATATAATGGCTATTATATGCTCGTTGAATAATATACTATTTGCCCATTCATATTTACATTTATTGAATGAATCATACTTGAGTTGATTTTGGAAATATTGATAGGTACATACTTAAGTACTATTTCTAAAAATTCGTCTATGCCCAGACAGCCCACATAGTCCAATGGACGTCCACTTCAGATCCATTTGAGAGTCAGGACGCCATATCCGGGCATCCAATGTACGTCTGTTTATGCTAATTAATTTGACAGGTGAATATCGATACCCAGAGAACGTCTTTTTTGGACTTAATTTTAAGTTTAGTAGTATTTTGACGTCCATCTTAGGTCATTATTTATTAAGCCTACCAGATATTACCCATCTATATACACTTCTTTTTTTCTAATATAATTGGTCATTAGAAATTGACAAATTGAATCTATTGCATTTTATTCTATCAGCGGAAGTTTGAAATCTTATTCCATTATAACTATATCTAGTAAAAAATTTTGAAGTGGTTCCTTGGTCGAGCTCGTCTAGCGACTGAAATCGTGAAACGATAATGGATGTGTCGTGAGTTCGATTCCTGCTCAGGTCAAGCAATCTTTATTAAAAAAAATAAATGGTGTATAGTTGTTTGCGAAAATAATAAACAAATTATTAATAATATAAAATAGTGTGTGGTGAGTTACGGTTCTGTAAAAAAAGTGGAGGTGTGGTAATGGAAAGATAATCTTAGACGTTTTTTGAATGTCCAGTATTCAACGTCCAAATATATTTCAGAATTGGAGGTCCTCTTAATGGTCAAAAGTATGCCATTTGTATACTTCACTGGACGTCCATTGGATGTCGGAAGTCCAGAAAAAACTCATTTTTGGACGTCTAGATATTCAAAATTGTATATCAAATGGACGTCCGATGGACACATTTGTGTTGTCTGGGTGACAGCCAGGCCAAGTATTTAATTCTAAATACATAAACCTTAAATGCCATCTGGATTATCTTTGCGAGAAAACATTTGTTTCTACAGAAATGAGTAATAAACTTGAAAGTCCTTTTAATATAATATTAATTCAGAAATTCTAAAAATATGTAAGTACTTTTTAAACCGAAAAGTTTTGAAAATACATGCACATACTGATATTTAGTTAAACCTCCCAAACTTAATGTCTTTTTAATTGTTACTTAATTTTTTTTTTTGGTACCCTTAATTTTATTTACCTTATTTTTACTTAAGGAAAAGGTAATTTAATTTAAATATGGGGCTTTTATTTCATTTTTAACAATAAATAAACCAAATATTGTACACATTTTATAGATAAATTATAAAATAATAAACGTCTTTTACTTTTATAACAAATAATTATTACATAATGAATTATATTTTGGTGCCGTTTCACCATTGCTATTAACCCTAACTACTTCAATGTAATTAAATCACATTACATTTGCGCATGGACTATAACAATTAATTCAGATAATTTGCCAAACTATTTCGCTCAGTGTAGAAAATAAGAATGTTTTCTCAGTTATGTATTAATCAAAGCCATGCTGTGAAAAAGGTCCATCCGATATCAAAGACACCGACAGCTACTGTCGCTTCTCCTTGATCGGTATTCTCGGGTGTTACTTTGTGCTCTTAATACACAAATAGCTATTTTGTTACAATAATTTTATAAACTTTTACTTAGGGCCGATTCCACCGTTGTGTTAAACCAAGTTTAAAATACTAAACGAAAATTAGAATGACATTTCTACATTAACAAAAAACGAAGTATAAATTACTAAACGGAGATTAAAATGACATTTTTACTCAGCAATGTCATTTTAATCTTCGTTTAGTAATTTAAACTTTGTTTATAGACCGTCAGATACTGACCGATTTAGGTGCCCCATTTCGCATACAAGCTTCGAAGACGGTTGAAAAGTACATCGATATTGAGTAGAATAAAAGAAAATTTACGAGTGACTCTTGGGGATAACACATGGAAAATTTGATTTTCCTCACAAAAAAAATTCCACTTCCATTTTCCAAATTTTGCACTTATACATTTGGTTCATTCAAGAAAATATGTTTTTCCTACGACCACTTAGGAAAGTGACACATATCACACTATAAAGTCCTATGGAAAGTGCCCTATATCACACGCGTATGAATAAGAATTTACTTTCCACCCGAGTGAGAATATGTTACTTTCCGCAGTAGTTGTTACAAAATGTCAAACACCTAATTTCTATTTTGATCTATGTAATGTCCATATTAATACTAAAATCGATATGATTGTTAAATTATTGAAATTGTTGTAAATTAGATCCTAGATATTTATCTTTAACAATTATTATTAAAATAATTTTACAATAACTAAAATTATGTTTGCTTTTTATTCTGGTTAAACATATAACCGATTAGATCACTCAATTGTCGAAAGGCCTGTTAGCTCAGTTGGTTAAAGCATCAAACTATCAAATTTGCCATTTGAGAGACCTGGCGAACGACCGCGTTCGAATCCTGGCGGGGCCAGAACTTTTTTTTGTTTTTTTTTTAATTTTTTTTGTTTTTTAATTTTTTTTTTGTTTAAAAAATATGAAAATTGAATAAATACGATTGTTGTTGATTATTTTTTTAAATACATTTTAATTATTATAATAACCTGGTTTTACATTTTTTGATGAAAAGAATTTGTGGTCGTAGGAAAAATATTGTACATCACTTGTGTGAAAAGTGATTTTCCACACTCGTGTGATAGTCGCACTCGGCTTGTGCCTCGTGCGACAATATTTCCCACTCGTGTGAAAAATGTCACTTTCCACACTCGTAATGTAATATACTATTTCGCACTAGTGACGATGTACGTTTTCATACATTTGATGGGATTGCGTGGAAAATCGAGTAAAATCGCTATTTTTTCTTATAGAAGATTACGCTCTTATTCCAACCCTTTAGCCACTTGCCACATTAAAGCCTTTGGTTTTCCGAAGCCTACTTCTATTAATTAATCATACTGTGACGTTTGTTTGTGGTCTAAAGTCTTATGGACCCCAATTTTTAATTGACTTATATAATTTTTTTTGACGTAACTGATGAAAATGAAGAATCATCATCAGATGATGCTGATGATTTTAGTTTTTTCCTTTTACTCTACAACATCTTAATTTTCCTAGATATTTTCTGACGTTTCCTTTTTTTTTTCTCTTCCATTATAACCATATTTAATAATTTTCACTCGGTTTAAAATAAAATTACACTTTGTATTTTTATATTTTAGGTTTGTTCCCCAAGCCAGTTCCAAACTTGTTACAAACATTATCTGATACGCATGCGTGAGCAAAATAATGTTTGGAATAAGTTCTGAATAAATGTGTGCTGGAACGTTAAAAAAATTAATGCTGCTGAGTGTTTTAACTAAATACAGGTCATTCGATTATATTTATTAAAAAAAGAAGATTTTGGGATTATACTTTAGGATCAATTCAAAATTGCACAAATAAAAATTACCCTCCTTATTATATTTTTTACTGCTACAACGCTGTATAAAATTTTAGTCAAAATTAAATATAATAGACACTCACAAAACTAACCAAAAAATCAAATTAAAAGCAAAGGAGAAAAAGAAGAAAATTATCTTAAATAAGCACGCATACGCGAAAGTAAAAGTTCGTATTTTATTTAGGAACTATTAAAACTAATAACAAATATGTTATGAACAAGTTTTTAATCTTACGGAAACACCGAACAAGTTCAATTTGTTTGGAACTTTGCTCTACTGGAACAGTTATTTTGTTCTGCGCATACTCAATATGTTAGGAACTCGCTTCGGGAACAAACCTTTTAATGCGACACGCATCACACAAAGAAGTGTTCTGACGGCCGCATGCTGGCAGCGATAAGGAAACAAACAAAAAAGTGTGATTCATTAGTTAAAATTATGGCACACGTAAATATCGCAAAAAGTTACAACCGGGTGTCTCAAATATTTGGAAAAGACCAGTGAAATATAATTAAAATTTTTACGTCAGTGGAAGAAACAGGATTAAATATGTGGTATATTTTTGTAAGTACCTCTTATAGATCCTGTATACCATTTAAATTAAGAATACTCCTTAAAAGTGATTGCATAATAAGACAGTCTTCAACAAATTTACTAACAAAACAATAACTATAATGTGAATAACGTAAAAAAATATCTACCTGTTATATTTCCTGAATGCTTTAAATTGTTCTGAAGCATATGAAAGGCATATCTCTTGTCCTAGTTTACAAGTGTATTCAAAAATTAAAGTTTGTTTTAATGTTCCAATGTGTGTTAAATTATGTGAGTCAAGTTGACCCATGAATGCACTCGTAATCAATTCTAATTGCCACTCCTAAAACAAAAATTTAAAATACTCGATTTTTGGTAGAATAAATAAACACTAATTTTCAAAATTATCGCACTACTAAAAATGTTGATATTATATTTCTATTATTGTAATTTTTAATAAATTTAATATAATATGGTTAATATGAATAAGGGCAATTAAACATTATTACATAAAGAAAGATTTATTTTAATTTAAAGTTGGAACAATTAAGGTACAAAAAATTAAGAAGTGAAAAAAACCTTTTAACTTTATAACAAACAAAACTCCTCGAGCTCTTATGACCGCTTACATTCATCTGGGCAAGCTTATTATCAAGTTTTGTATGGTTGCTTGCGGAATGTTTTCCCATTCTAATAGATGCTCTACTTCTTACAGGTTGATTGGGGCAGGTACATGACGTCGAACTGATTTTTTTCAGAATATCCCAAAGGTGCTCAATTGAATTTAAATCTAAACTTCGTGGTGGCCACTCTAAGATTTGAATATAAATCTCATTTAGGTAATCTAACATAGGTCTTCGATGTGAGGCCTTGCATTATTTTGCATAAAAATGAAAGTATTCCCTATAAATGGCGCAAATGGCATAACATGGTCTTGAATAATGTTTTCTAGATAGAATTCTGCATTCATGGACCGGGGACTAATTCTGTGCGTGCGTCAAAACAAATTCCTCCCCAGAACATTTTTGATCCATCTTTAAATGGTTATAGTGCAATCACAAAACCTTTCTCCAGGTCTCCGCCATACTCTATCATGACTGTCTAAAGATTTTAGACTTACTCTGGTTTCATCTGTGAACAAAATTCTCTTCCAGTCATCGACAGTCCATTGTGCATGATCTCTGGCGAACTTTAATCTGCCTGATCTGTGATCTACGGTAGGAAACGGTGAAGTTACAGGTCTTCTGCTGGCCAATCCGGCTTCTTTTAGTCTTCTCCTAACGGTTAAAGAAGAAATTTAGACATTTGTAACATTTGCGAGTTAATTACTAAGTTCTTTACTTGTACATGTTCGGTTTCTTAACGCTCATAAGTTTGGCTTGTGGCCTTTTTTCTGCCCTGGTCACGCTTTTTAACATGATGTCCAGTTTCCCTAAATCTTCTAACCATTCGACTAACTGTTAATGATAAACACCCAACAAATTGCCCACAGAACGCATACTTTTTTCCACTTCTAGCAAAGTTGCAGCTCTTAGACATTCATCATTGCCTAAATGGCTTGCTCGATTCATGTTTTTTTTAGCGAATAGGTTAAATATTGATCTTGCAAACTAAACTTTTTAATAAAAATTAAAATAAACACTTAAACAGCAACTTTAAACATTACACGCACAAAACTATAATATTGTAAACAAAGTAATTATTGTTTCTCTCTTTGCCAAATTAATACAGTATAGTAGCAACAATTCAAAACTGACAGGAATACCTACTTGACATGAGCCACCTATGATTTTTTACAATAAACGTCAATATTGTCTTAATCAAAATTAATAGAAAATTGTAAGTATTGCGTTAATTTAACAGGAGTTTTCATTTTCATCACCGATTTAATGTATCTTTAGAAAAAGAATAGTAAATTAAAAAAAGTAATAAAAAGAAATTGATGAACGCTAAATTGGTAGTATGATCTTCTTTCCCACTTACACTTTTAGTTTATGTTAAATAAATAATTACCTACTTTTAACAGTTTCTCGTAATCATCATCGATTATATTAAGAAGGAACGAAAAAGATCGTAATGCTGAGGTCCACGGATAATAATTAGTTTCATTTTTCAAATAGTGTGCCAAACCAAAAGCCTTTTCGTAACTAATTTTCCCACTTTTGGCTACGTGAAATATATCGTCAATAATTTGTGCTCTATTCAGAGGATGTATCGATTCTTTTTCATCATCCGAATTTAAAGCTTCTATCAGCTTGTTCCACAATGAATCATCATAATTAACTCTATAGAAGCCTGAAAATAGAAAAAGAAAATAAAAGCTTTCAACATAAAGATTAAATTCACTTGTTTTCAAATTGTAATTTTAACTTTGTAGAACTTTATTTATATATAAAATAGTATTTTAAGGTATAAGTGGATAATAAGGTCATTAAAACACGCCCCAGTGTTTTAAAGATAAGTTATCGACGATTACTTTACGCAATTTTCTTAAACACTGTTATTGTTAATAAGTACTACACAAAATCTGATTTGTCCAACACATGACTTTCCTGTCGAGTTATTAGAGGCTTTTTAACACGCTTATATTAGCTTCACCTGTATGAATGTTTGTAACTCTCCTTTGGACTCAAGTGGCTTATTACTCTAAGTCAAGTTTGTTCGTTGGCCGAGAGGTCTAAGGTGCGGGTTTTCGATTGCCAGACTCACCGATCGTGAGTTCTAATCCCCACGGCTGAAAAAAAATATTTTTTTTTCAGCAATTTTAACTTACAATTTTTTTTTAATAATTAATCGAACTAAAAAGTAAAAAATAAATATAGTTTAAAAAAATTAAAAAAATACGCTTTTAGAGCATATCAAACTAAAAAGTTTTTTTTTAACACGCTTTTATTCAAATAAGCTTAAAACAATAATACATGGAAAATACTAGTGTTATTGTGGAAAAAGCGTGGGGCGTTCTGTCCATATTTCTCGTATATCGAGCGTCCGATGATTTTTTCACCATAATACTAGTATTTTTCATTTATTATTGTTTTAGGCTTATTTGAATAAAAGCGTGTTAATAAAAAATATTTCTAACTTGTTAGTTTGATATGCTCTAAAAGCTTTTTTTTAGTTTTTTTATATTTTTCCGATTATTTTGTAAAACCCAGTGTATCACTCCTGTAAATGTTTAGATTTTACATTTTACTTTGGAAATATATTTATAAAAGTGAAAAAGCGATATAATCTAGACAAACAAAATGAACGAAACGTACTTAAAAAATCTACTGTAACTTTAATTGTCGTCATCATCATCACTAAAATAGCGTATTTTCGCAAACTATTTTTCGAAAGTTCTTCAGTTGCTAGAACATCTTGACCCAATGTCAATGTCCGTCATCTGTTCTTCACATCAAAATGAAATGTCATGTGGTTTAGTTTTCGCACACGGGACAAACTGTTTAATCGTATCCTACTAATACAGTGCGTCCATAAAGTAACGCATAAATTCATTATTGGCTAAATGAACAATAAAATTAGGAATTCCCAAAACAGGTCGATTTTTTATTTTAATTTACTATTGTTTCAAATCATAATCTAATATACAGGGTGAACCACTTTCGTGTAATGACGTCATCACCATTTTTTTCAAATGGAACCCCCCCTTTTTTTTCAATTTCCAAATTGCCTTTGCTGAGCTGATTCCAAAAATGTATAATATGTTGCTTCAAATTGGTACAGGGTGGGCAAAAATGCAAAAATAAATAAAAATAAAAATAAAAAAAATAAATAAAAATAAATAAAAATAAATAAAAATAAATAAAAATAAATAAAAATAAATAAATAAAAATAAATAAAAATAAATAAAAATAAATAAAAATAAATAAAAATAAATAAAAATAAATAAAAATAAATAAAAATTAATCTAAATAAATAAAAATTAATAAAAATTAATAAAAATTAATAAAAATTAATAAAAATTAATAAAAATTAATAAAAATTAATAAAAATTAATAAAAATTAATAAAAATTAATAAAAATTAATAAAAATTAATAAAAATTAATAAAAATTAATAAAAATTAATAAAAATTAATAAAAATTAATAAAAATTAATAAAAATTAATAAAAATTAATAAAAATTAATAAAAATTAATAAAAATTAATAAAAATTAATAAAAATTAATAAAAATTAATAAAAATTAATAAAAATTAATAAAAATTAATAAAAATTAATAAAAATTAATAAAAATTAATAAAAATTAATAAAAATTAATAAAAATTAATAAAAATTAATAAAAATTAATAAAAATTAATAAAAATTAATAAAAATTAATAAAAATTAATAAAAATTAATAAAAATAATAAAAATTAATAAAAATTAATAAAAATTAATAAAAATTAATAAAAATTAATAAAAATTAATAAAAATTATTAAAAATTAATAAAAATTAATAAAAATTAATAAAAATTATTAAAAATTAATAAAACTCAATAAAAATTAATAAAAATTAATAAAAATTAATAAAAATTTATAAAAATTAATAAAAATTAATAAAAATTAATAAAAATTAATAAAAATTAATAAAAATTAATAAAAATTAATAAAAATTAATAAAAATTAATAAAAATTAATAAAGATTAATAAAAATTAATAAAAATTAATAAAAATTAATAAAAATTAATAAAAATTAATAAAAATTAATAAAAATTAATAAAAATTAATAAAAATTAATAAAAATTAATAAAAATTAATAAAAATTAATAAAAATTAATAAAAATTAATAAAAATTAATAAAAATTAATAAAAATTAATAAAAATTAATAAAAATTAATAAAAATTAATAAAAATTAATAAAAATTAATAAAAATTAATAAAAATTAATAAAAATTAATAAAAATTAATAAAAATTAATAAAAATTAATAAAAATTAATAAAAATTAATAAAAATTAATAAAAATTAATAAAAATTAATAAAAATTAATAAAAATTAATAAAAATTAATAAAAATTAATAAAAATTAATAAAAATTAATAAAAATTAATAAAAATTAATAAAAATTAATAAAAATTAATAAAAATTAATAAAAATTAATAAAAATTAATAAAAATTAATAAAAATTAATAAAAATTAATAAAAATTAATAAAAATTAATAAAAATTAATAAAAATTAATAAAAATTAATAAAAATTAATAAAAATTAATAAAAATTAATAAAAATTAATAAAAATTAATAAAAATTAATAAAAATTAATAAAAATTAATAAAAATTAATAAAAATTAATAAAAATTAATAAAAATTAATAAAAATTAATAAAAATTAATAAAAATTAATAAAAATTAATAAAAATTAATAAAAATTAATAAAAATTAATAAAAATTAATAAAAATTAATAAAAATTAATAAAAATTAATAAAAATTAATAAAAATTAATAAAAATTAATAAAAATTAATAAAAATTAATAAAAATTAATAAAAATTAATAAAAATTAATAAAAATTAATAAAAATTAATAAAAATTAATAAAAATTAATAAAAATTAATAAAAATTAATAAAAATTAATAAAAATTAATAAAAATTAATAAAAATTAATAAAAATTAATAAAAATTAATAAAAATTAATAAAAATTAATTAAAATTAATAAAAATTAATAAAAATTAATAAAAATTAATAAAAATTAATAAAAATTAATAAAAATTAATAAAAAATAATTTCTAGGTATTGTATGCAAAAATTTCTCTTGAGTAATTGAGGTTTGAGAAATTCCAGCGAAGCAGGATCGGGTCAGCTAATCAATAATAATTATTACATTCAACTATGGAACGTAGAAGCAAAGAGAACTTTGCACACTTTAAATAGGTGTCTTTCATTTCTACTCATTTCCTATTATCCACTTACCAATTTCTTGAATATTAACAATGAGCCATTCGTTGCTATTGTGTTGAATTTCCAAAGTTTCATTGGGCTCCAACCAATATTTGATTTTTACAGAAAAATCTTTTAAGTTTTCTGTAGTATAACTAATTGGAACATACCATTGGGATTTTAAACTACAGTTTTTGCTTGTACAAAATCTTTCCTAAAAATGTGTATACATCTACATTAATGAAGAAAATACAGAATGTTAATGAAATAAACGTACATATTTAAACGTATTAGAACGTATTAAAACGCATTAAAGGGTATTAAAAGGTAAAAAAAATGAATTAAAACGCATTAAAACGTATTAAATACGTATTAAAACGTATTAAAACGTATTAAAACGTATTAAAACGTATTAAAACGTAGGAAAACGTATTTAAACGTTATTAAAACGTTTTTAAACGTATTAAAACATTAAATAATAATAATTAATAATAATTCTTTTGTCACATTTTTATTAAATTTATTTAATTATAAGATTCTAGAAAGTAATTAGGGATATACTTACTTGAGTAATTGTAATGGTTGTGCAATTTTTTTGGGACACTGATATTAATGGATAACCAGGTTCGTAAATCCAATTGTGCATTTTCTTTTCAAAATTAGTTAGTTCAGATCCAGCTACATCTTGTAAGGCAATGAGAAGCTTTTTAGGGTTTACATTTCTGTATTTACTACAAAATAAGAAATATAGACCTGTATTTTTAAAATTTACTTAATTAATATAATAATAAAATACAATATAAATACGAGCCAAAACTTATCCTGGTAAAAAATAAGGCCGAAAGGGGACTATTGACCCTGCTAATCAATGTTTTGACTATTAAATGCTCAAAAATGATAAATTTGTATGTGGTAGGTATTTACCAAAATAAAATATTAAAAAAAAGAACGTCAATTCTTTTGTCGATTTATAGGTACAATTTCATTTTTCATTTGAATCCTGTATATAGAATTTTATTTTTCAAACATTGCAGGAAGAATATATTATTGTCACCAAATACAGGGTATTGTATTGAAAAGAATTAACGATGACGTCATTATATTAATGTGAATCACCCTGTATAATGATTTGTTTTGTATAAAATCGACGTATTTAATTTTTTTTTTAATGATTTTGGTTTAATAAATAATGAATTTATTCCTTACTTTGAAGAGACACACTATGATTATAATTTGTGCCTAGATAGTTAACAAATAAAATGTGTTTTCCAAGGTAATAAAAAAATAGTTTTAAGTACTTTATTCTTAAATCAAGTAAAATAACAATAATTTTTCGTTCTTTTATAGATATTTTTATACCGTTTGACTTTGTACCTGCCTTGAAAATGGTAAGTCTTTTGGAAGCGTCTTATAAGGAAACGACAATATTTATACATCTACAGCTTTTCAAATTCAGTTAAAATGCTAATTCTAGGTAATATTTAAAGTTGGTTATAATAGTTACCTGGTAATAAACACGAACGCAAGTTTTACCACTGGAGACAATTTCTCTTGGCAGGTTTAAAGTCAAACAGTCATTAAATGAATCCACCTATACAATATTTACAAATTTCTTTTTTATTATCTTACTTTTCTGTTAAATAGTTCTGCAATCCCTTCTTAAATTTTTTTTCTCCTAAAATATGGTTCATCATCCTTACAATTATTTCACCTAAAACAATTAAGTCTATAACACTAACTACGGTAGGGTGATTTCTTACGTTGTTTCGTTTTTGAGATACAGGGCGTTAAAGTTGTAAATAATTCGGTATTTTATAAATATCATAAATATCCTTAAACCGATTTAGTTTAAATTTAGTAAAGTAATAAGGCGTAACTAAAACTATATCCATCCAACAAACAGAGCGACCCAAACAACGATCGATGCGTGATCGAAGCATGATCACCACGCGTCTTTGCATCTATTGGCTAAAATAAACATGTCTCCTTACACTGGCCAATCAGATTTAACTGCAATCGGCCGGCGAAATTCATTACTTTTGGTACATCGCTACAGGGTAGGAATGGTCAGTTACGTATTAACGATCTGTGGTGTTATAGATTTTTAGTGTACATATACGGTATTTTAAAGATTTAAATTTTTAAAATGTCAGATGCTGATACGGCTGAAGAAACTGCTAATTTGTGTTTCCACAGTCCACCTAAAAAAAGACCAGAAAAACTGCATTTTAGTATTAATGAAAAAAATGTAATTATGAACATTTACAAAAATCAAATCGAAGCAAATCCTTTATTGTCAGTTGATGAAATCGTAAGAAAAGTAGGAAACATTGCTGGAGTGTCTCCTTTAAGTGTCTATGCACTTATAAGAGAATATAAACAAAAGCATTCTTTTTCGGCTCCAAAACCATACCCCTCACGAAAGAAAATTATTGATATGGTAGACTATTTTGATTTAAATACTATTAGAAGGAAAGTACATCAATTTTTTTTCTGAAACGAAGTGCCACCAAAGATTCAGTTCTAAAAGTTGTAAATGATGATCTACCAAGTTTCAAAAGGTCGACATTCCACAAGTTATGTTTTAAGGGGGTCCTCTAGTTTCTCGGTTGTTTTTTTTTACGGCTTTTTCAATAATTTTTTACGGGCAAACCATCGAAATAACAAATATTGTTTTTACATAATATTTATTAACATTTGAATGCGCTTTACAAATTTTTTAAAGACAAAATATATAATAGAATCAAAGTTATAGTGGCCGACAGGAAGACATCAAGTGAAGGACGGTGACCACGATATTTCAGAAACTACTGCACCCATGTTGTTCACATTTATACGACATCTTTAATATGTTATAAGCCAGCGATTGAACTAGGATTATCATGATTGCTTCGATAGTTTTTTTTTACGAGCGAGAAACTTAATAAAAAATGAGTAAAAAATAGAATTTAATTTTCAAAAGTGTATAAAAAAAATTAATAAAATTTATTCTGGTTCAATCGCTTGTCTTAAATATGAAGATTAAAATGCCGTTTGGTTTTTTGATTTCTGATAAGCAAAACAGCCGCAATCTTGGTCACTGTCAAGCACCTCCTTCACTTGATGTCTTCCTGTCGGCCACTATAACTTTGATTCTATTATATATTTTGTCTTCAAAAAATTTGTGAAGCTCATTTAAATGTTAATAAAGATTATGTAAAAACAATGAGATTTGTTATTTCGGTGGTTTGCTAGAGGACCCCTTTTAAATTTAAAAAAAGAGGAAGAAACAGTTTGTTGCTCGAGAAACCAGACATAGTATTGTGGAGACGTCAGTATTTAATGAAAATAAGGGCCTATAGAAGAGAGAATATGAAAATTTATTACATGGACGAAACTTGGGTAAACGTAGGCTATACTAAGTCAAAAATTTGGGTTGATGAATCCATAACTTCTTCAAGGCAAGCATTTTTAGATGGCCTCTCAACTGGGTTGAAGAACCCTTCAGGTAAGCATCACTTTATTATACTCTCAATAAACTGTGTGTGTCGGTGAACAAAATAACTTGTGAACGGATTAAAGTATTAATGTAAAATCTACCAAAAATGAAATAGGCAGTATATTTTTCTGTATCAACTAAAAAAAATAAATCTCCTTGTAGGAAAAGGAAAAAGGTTGATAGTATGTCACATTGGAAGCGAAACCGGTTTTGTGGGCCTTTGAGTCGAAGAAAACGAGCGACTATCATGAGGAGATGGATGGCAAATCGTTTGAGAATTGGTTTGGTAACATAGTTCCGAACCTAGAAGAGAATTGTGTATTTGTTTTAGAAAACGCCCCTTACCATTCTAGAAAAGCTGAAAAAATTCCTACTACAGCTACAAAAAAAGGCCCTAATCCAAGACTGGTTGCGTTTGAAAAGTATACCATTCGAGGATAACATGGTAAAAGCAGAACTTTTGAAGATAGTGAATGAACATAAAACCAAATATAATAAATACATTGTCGACGAAATTGCTAAATCACATAATAGAATAGTATTACGTCTTTCCCCTTATTACTGCGAGCTCAACCCAATAGAGCTTATTTGGGCGGACATAAAAAACTATGTTGCCCAAAAAAAATTACTTTTAAATTTTGCCATCTTAAAAATATTTCTAGTGAAGCTGTTTTGTCTATTACCGCGGAAAAATGGAATAATTGCGTAGGGTATATAAAAGATAAGGTCAGATCAGGGTGACTGATGAACACAGAATGGTAGACCGCGATTTGAGGGATTTTTTGTAGGGTAAAGTAACATTGGTGACAAGTGTAACCTTATTCTAAAGTTTTAATTTACTTTTCTGGATAAATAATAAAAGGGCGTCGTAGATCGATAGTTTGTTAAGGGGCAGAAGGTATAATAAATCGAAGGGGAGGGAGGTAAATTTTGCATTTTGTTAGGTTTTCAACAACTTGATCGCTGTGATTTCCGAATTTATTACTTTCGAAGAATACATGGTCTAAATCGCCTAGTGTATTGCAAGTGTCACAAAGATTAGATTCTTATATACCAATTTTTTGCAAATGGAGAGGGTAGCATGTGTATCCGAATTTTAGTCTGCTAATCTGTAACTATTTAATTTCTTGTGTGAGTTTTTTGTGCCACACTTCATTAGGGATGACTGGGTGCAGCAAAGTGTAGCCGGTTGAGGAGTCATTGCAGTATTGTTTCCACAAGTATTTCCAATTATCTTTAAGACTTTTTTTAAAGTGTCAAATGCATTCATCGTTACTGATATTGTTTTCCATATGCTGTCCAGTGTTAATGCTTTGTCAACTATTTCGTTGAACTGTATGTCGGCATGTGCTTTTATCCACAGGAAATTAATACTGAAGTTTTGGTTTTTAAGCTTGATAATCAGTAATTTTAAGCTGATTATATAGAGATTGTTGTAAGGGCTTATTAGGAGGGTTTGGTTGTAGTTTATCCATTGATTTGTAGCTTAAATTGCTTGCTTATTTGCTTGTCCGCTTGTAGGTAACTCTTTCTGCATGCCAATGGAGAAATGCAATCCTCGAGTGTCTGCCTCCTCGTGGCACCACTGGATACGTTAATATTGTTGCTCTATGAACAGCACTATTAACTAAATAAATGGCACTCTATCAATACCCCAAGCCAAGGTGTAAGGCAACGTGCTGAAGGCTGAATGGCCGCGGGGAAAGCGGTTTCGAACGTTCCTCTGGGGGCACCTGGCGAAACCCTCTTGTATCCAGCCTTGCCGGCGCATGCGGGGCTCTGCGTCGATCGACTTTTCTTTTCCTAGCTGTTCGTGGGATTTACATGAGTAAGAAAACAAAATAAAGTAAAAACCGGTGGAACTACACCGCCACTAAATCTGATCAAACGGAGCCTGTCATCCAAAGCGATCAACCTCCCTCAAGCTCTCAAGTGAGGCAACCTCACAAAATAGAAGTGGGAAAACAAAAGAAAGAGGTGAAGGGAGAAGAGAAGAGGAGCACCATCGCTCCATCCCCCTCTCACCACTCATCGGCGAGGGAAGCTCCCCTCAAGAAATAATCTAAACGCAAGCTATCTTCCCTACCTCCACTGGAAAAACCTGGTGGAAGGGACGACCCACTGAGGCATGGACTCAGTGGGACAGGGGTTCGATGGTATCTTCGCTACCTCGTTCAGGGCATGCCACCGGAGGAAGCGAAAAGGAAAGCTGTGGAGCACAAATCCCAGGGAGAGGGAAGTAAAACCAATCCTAAGGATCTGAAAAGAAAGCGGGACAGAAATAACACCACACCACCGCAAAAGAAAGAAAAGAAAAGTGGCCGATACTTCTGCTTCTGGCAGTTATGCAACTGTCGTGAAGACGGAGCGGGTCACGATCCTACCTAAGGGGTTCCCTGAGACCATCCTCAGTGCGAACGAACAAACCTTGGTGGAAGAAGCCATAGTAGAAGAGATGTTCGTTGGATGGGAGCATAAGCTCCAATTCGGAGGCATCCACTTCCAGCCAGGAATGGTCTTGATCTACAGTGAAATCCCACAGTCAGCAGAATGGCTCAGGGCAAAAATCCCACACCTGAGCAACTGAAAGGGAGTGGAGTTGGAGGTATGTGCGGGAGACGACATCCCGAAAGCACATACAGCCACGCTCTTTCTCCCAAGAAGTCAAGGGCAGCCTGTAGAGAAGCTTCTACAGCTAATAGAAGCGCAGAATGTGGGGCTATCAACCACACTGTATAAAATCGTCAGCCAAAAAGACGAGGGCAAAGGCCAGATCCTTAGGTTAGGAATAGATGACCTATCCTGTCAACGGATCAAGGATAATGGATGCACTATCCACTATCGATTCGGGAAAATCCCCGTATATAGCTTTCAAAAGAAAGAAGAAATAAAGGAACTGGGAGAAACAACAGAACTAACTCCTAGTACTTCCAAAGATGAGACTGATGTGGATAGCATAGAGAGCCTTAACCTCTCAAATCTCTTCGTAGACTCATATGAGGATGTAGAAATTGATGAAGAAGCAGAAGAGGGGGATATGGAACACACCCTCACCGATGGGGACAACACCCCCATTAAAGGAGAGTAAAATGGCGGGCATCGACATCACCCAAGTAAATGTCCATCACGCCAAGGGAGCCTCGGCTGTGATCTCCAGGACATTCACATAAGATCAATTACGGATCGTACTGATCCAGGAACCGTGGGTCTATGAAAACTAGGTAAGAGGACTTGCATGTAAAGATGCAAGGGTAATTTATCATATTAGTGATGAAGTACCCAGAACATGCATAATGGTAAGAAGTAATATTAAATATTCTTGTGTTTCAGAATTCATGACGAGTGATCTCGTTCCAATTTGAGCATACCTGGAATTAGGGATGAGGCGGCAAGACATAGTAATAGCTTCTAGTTACTTCGCCGGAGATGGGCATGTACCACCCCCGGAAGTATCGAGGCTAGTGGAGTACTGCCAGAGAAGACATCTGCCATTACTTCTTGGATGCGACGCCAACGCGCACAGCACTGTATGGGGAAGCAACGACACCAATCAAAGAGGCGAGCAACTTTTAGAATATATTTTTAATAAGAACCTCATTGTGCAAAATATTCGAAATACTCCAACATTTGTAACAAGGGTAAGACGTGAGTTATTAGACATCACATTAAGCACACCGAGCATTAAAGATCTAGTTAAAAACTGGAGGTTATCGAGAGAACCATCTCTATCTGATCACAAGATAATTGTGTTTACGTTAGAGAGCGACATTCCTGAGATGATCCTGAGGAGGAATCCTAGAAAAACAGACAAATACAACACCATTCTAAAACAAAATTTAGCATGTATTCAGACAAAAAAGGGGCCGGGGCACCCACTTGCCCTGGAAAGCGACCTAGAAAAACTAAATGGGGCAATACTTGAGGCATATGAATCAATCTGCCCCATTCAAAGAAATAGAACTAGTAGGGATGCTCCTTGGTGGAACCGTCATCTGTCAAACTTACGATCCGAAGTGCGGAAGCTCTATAATAGGGCCAAGCACAGCGGAGATTGGCAGAGCTACACCGAGGCGCTTATTACCTACAACAAAGAAATCAGGAAAGCTAAACGTAACAGCTTTAGAAAATTCTGCGAGGATATTAACTCTACACCTGCGTCAGCGAGACTGCACAGGGCCCTGGCAAAAGGGAGAGTTGATACAGTTATGGCATTAAAGAAAACAAATGGAAGCTTCACGGAGAGTGAAGAGGAAAGAGCTCGCCTCTTACTCGAAACCTACTTTGCTGGAAGCATACCTTTTCTAATAAGGGACACAACTAAGGTAAGCAGACCCCCAAGAGAGGCCGCTGTAGTGGCCAAACACATATGCAGCAGAAATCGGTTAAGGTGGGCCGTAAACACTTTTGAACCGTTTAAGTCTCTAAGTGTGGATGGAATATTTCCTGCCCTGCTTCAGCAGGTACAGGAGGAATTACTACCACACATAATCCGGCTATCCCGGAGCAGTCTGCAGCTGGGATATATACCAGAAGGATGGAGAAGGGCCAGAGTCACCTTTATTCCAAAAGTAAGGAAAAAGGATACCACACATCCTAAGTCTTTCCATCCAATCAGCCTCACATCCTTTGTATTAAAAACAATGGAGAAGGCTGTTGATAATTATATCAGAACAGAAGTCCTGGAGAGGGTGTCACTCCACCATACCCAACACGCGTACCGAGCAGGAACATCTATAGAAACTGCTTTGGTACAGTTGACTGATGTGATCCAGGATGCACTGACAAACAAAGAAACGGTTGTGTGTGCCTTCCTAGACAGCTTTTGACAACACGCCACACGAATCTGTAAAAAGAGCACTTGCATACAGAGGAGAAGATAACATCACATCCAGATGGATGGCTCAGCTCTTATCTACGAGAACTGCAGAGACACAGATAGGGCAGGACACCATCTCTATCTGCATAACCAGAGTATGTCCACAAGGAGGAGTTCTATCCCCTCTAATATGGAGCCTAATCATAGACGAACTTCTATGCAGATTGACTGACCTCGGCATACTCTGTCAAGGTTATGCCGACGACATAGTTATATTTGCTAGTGGCAAGTTTAGTAATATCCTGTGTGATATAGTCCAACGAGGACTAGAACATACCAAAAGATGGTGCCGTGAAGTGGGACTTAGTATAAACCCTACAAAAACAACACTAGTAGCCTTTTCAAGGAAAAGAAAAGTTAATCTCAAAACCGTTAAATTAGACGGGATAGATATAGAATGGAAAATATAGAAAATATAGAATGGAAAATATAGAAAGTCAAATATCTAGACCTAACCCTGGACAACAAATTTATCTGGAACACACATGAGAAGGAAGTAGTAAATAAGGCCACAAAAGCCCTAATGGTATGCAGAAACATTGCAGGTAAACGATGGGGACGTAACCCAAACATATAACGATGGATGTATACTGCAATAGTGAGACCAATCATCACTTACGGGGCTATAGCCTGGAGTAACAGAACTAGTCTAGCTACTACGAGATCTAATATCTCAAAACTAGCCTGTGTTTGCATTACTGGTGCAATGAGAACCTGTCCTACGGCCGCAATGGAGGTGATCTTAAACCTCACCCCTCTACATTTGATGATAAGGGCTTATTATGTCTATTGGACGTGATATGCTAGTAAGGACTCACTGTGAATCTGAAATAATGACCGTGTTTTTTATTTGATGTTCCTCAACGTAGTTTAAAGCATTAAAAATGCCTAATGCTTTGGCTCAGAAAATTGATGAATAATCGTTTAACTTATTTTTGTTTTTTTTTTTTAACCTTCAAGACGGGGATAAGGAAAGCCCAACCAGCTCCATCAATTTGTTTAGAGGCGTCTGTGTAGATATGTACAAAATCCGGGTACTTTGACAAGTGGAGATTTACTATATTATTACTGGTTATTGGGATACCACTGTAGGTAGGGGTTACTATATATGTATTGGTTCTAAAGCCATAAATAATTCATATACATCATATTGAGCAGGCTTATGTACGTAATCAAATAAATTGTGGTTGTTTCTGAAGGAGATACTTTTTTTGACCAGTATTTGTTTGTCAAATCATATGTATTTAGTAATGCAATTTTATTTATGTTGCAAGGATTAGTTATACATGATTTCATAATAAATTAGTCAGACAATAATTCACCGGGGGGGTGGGTCGTTTCAGAACTATCTCTGTTTACAAAAAGTGTCTTTCTAAATGTATAAAATTAGAATGGCGTAATATTGTAGCAACACAGGGATTCTTTTATGCGAAATCAACACGTCACGTATTGAATAGATAGAGACATTAGAAAAGAATTAATTAAATAGTTGATCACTTTTGCTACTAGAGGAAAAAGGACAAATACAGTAAGTATAAACTAAAATAAACGTTTGAGAAAAATAACATTTCAGAGAGTAAAAACAACGATAAAAAAGGGGTATAGGGGGTGGGCCGTTACAGTACCAAGTTTAAGAAAAATGGGCGTTATGATTTTTTGATAAAAATAAAAAAAATCTATTTTTTTCCATGTTCATGATAGGTACTTTGAAAACGAAGTTAAATATAAAGAA
Organism: Psylliodes chrysocephalus; assembly: GCA_927349885.1. Taxonomy (NCBI): domain Eukaryota; kingdom Metazoa; phylum Arthropoda; class Insecta; order Coleoptera; family Chrysomelidae; genus Psylliodes; species Psylliodes chrysocephalus. The sequence goes on from OV651819.1 coordinate 56,021,642, forward strand.
AACACAAAAAAAGTTGTACTTTTAGTTTAGTTGCTTAATCTGAAAAATAAAAAAACTTTAATAAGGCCAGTGGTGTACTTTTTTTTCTCTCAATAATACTGGCTGTGGTGCCAACTGAGACGCTACTGGACCCAATAATTTCATTCTAGATAGGGCTAAATAAGCGCCTTATTACTTAAAATAATTGTACCAAATTTCAACCAAATCTGTTTAAGGATATTTATGATATTCATAAAATACCCATTTTTTTTTAACTTTAATGCCCTCAGAAGCGAAGCAAGTCCTGATATATGTTCATAGGATTTGTTTTTATTAAATTGACCTAAAGAAAATCTCTGAAGTTTCGCACCGTAGTTAGGAAACACCCTGTATTTTACTACAGTGAGAAAAATCATTGCTAGTGGGTATTAAAAATTGACTAATGGTTATTTAATTATTTAATATTATATGAGACAGCTAAACTGATTAATAACTTTCTGTATTTGATCAGTATTAACAAAAGCAAACTAATAAAAAACACTAGAAAATTAATTTGATAACAGGTATTATACAGTTTCTTTAAAACTTTTCTCATTACGTGCCATGACGGGAATGATTAGTGTTATTAACCGAAAATTAAGTAATTCGACTTTGAAACTTCCGTTTAAATTATAATGTAATGAATTTTCATTACTAGTTTAAGTCAGACATAAATATAATGGTTCCGAATAACTAACTACCATACCTTTGAGATAAGGGTCTTCATTAAAGTTTAACATAATTTCGAGAGCTGTTCTTACGGATTGTTGGGGAGTTGACAATGGAGTTGAAGTAGATGTTGCATCTTTTTCTAATGTTTTTTGCATAACGTCGACCACTGATTGTTTATCGAGTTCTAAAGTTCCATTCATGACCTAAAAATTTAATAATAGGTAAAATAAGGAGCCTAGTAGTATGAGGTATTTAGCTACAAATAATTATTAGTTGTTTCTAGAAGTATTATACAAATTAATAACAAGAGTATACAGGGTAGGGTGTACCAATAAAAATTCTCAGGCCGGATATTTTGAAGCAATAGAGATATTTTATTTCTGTAAAAGCCAGTTCATAGAGCGCTAAGAGAGCTTCAGTTTTAGATATAAATTAATTTTAAATAGGTCAATATGTAGATGGCGCTGCGCTCAATATTTTATTTACGATGGGAGGCTCTTATATAGCGCATCTTGTAATGAATGCATTTTTAAGCAGATTTTGTTTTATAAACTAATTCGATAAATGTAGTCATTTTTTATATACAGAGTGGGTACTCGTAACAGTTTCATCCTGTTTTTCGGCATTAATAATTGGATATTCAGAAAATGCTAAAACAAGTCAATTTTATTCCAAATTGAACACATTTCTACAACACAGACATCTGTCATGTGTCAATCCCCTCCCTTCCACTTCTCCAACCCCTTAATTATAAATAAGAAATGTACCATATACGGTACATCATTAAAAGGTAATTTTATGGGGAAGTCAGAAATATGACTGTTTATTGCGATACTTTTAATTTTAGTGCCCTCTATCGAGATAAAAAAACCTGTACCATATTATAAATTATGACATTTCATTTAAAAGCTAATTTAATTACTAATTCAATGTACTACATAACATTAATATAAATATTTCCATATTGCACTTGCAACAAAATAAAGTTAGCAATAATGTTTAAAATAATGCATGACTAATTTTCAAACTATTGCAAGTGCAATATGGAGGATATTTATATTAATGTGGTGCATTCTTAGATAAAAGAGACCAGAGATATAACATACACCGGTTTTAAACCTGCGCAAATGTTGCCAATTTCTAAAGAAGGGTTAACGGAGTGGGGGAACTGGGCGGCGACACGCGGCGACCCGAACTCTGTGACAGGGACCGGACTTTGTTTATTAGCATCTTAATGAACTATTAGGTTTATTTAAAAAATGTTTAATCGAATTTTGTATTATGAAATAAAATTAACGTGATTTTTTAATATCAAACAGATGCCACGACATTTTATGTAAAGAGAAGACCTTTTATAGAATATTTCGTTAGCGTTTATTTACTACGGACTTTTCTGCAAGAGATTACAGTAAAATGTTGAAATAGAATATATTGTTAATAGAGCAAAAACTGTTACTCATTGTCTACGAGTATTATAAAAAATAGCATGTGCGCAGGCTAATACTGCAAATCTACCCTTATGAGTTGAACATTATATTTTTTCTACGGCTATTACATAATAATAAAAATTAGTCAAAATGAGAAAATGCTGTTTTGTATTATAACCTCAGAAAAAGGTATGTTAAGGCTTCTTTCTTTAGGAATATTAATTATTATAAAGGATGAGTCACATAAAACTCTAGAAATGCATATGTCTGAAACCAGATAACATTTTAAAATTTAAATCTATTAAAAGTCATTTGGTCGCTAGGGATGAGTGATTATCGAAATAAATTATCGATCATTGAAAATAATCGATTATTTTCGATCAATCGATTATTTTCAAACAATATATTTTTTGTCATTTCCTTTAAAATCGACTACTTGATTATCTTTGAAAAATCAAAAATAATCGATTAATTAAAAAGCCAATTAACCGATAAATCAGTGTTTACAAAATATAATATAAATAGAATAATCGTTTTATTTTAAATAATCGATTATTTTCAAATAAACCATTTTTTTTCGTCCATGGAAACAGATTATTTGATAATCTTTGAAAAATCGTAAATAATCGATTAATCAAAAATAATCGATTAATTAAAAAGTCGAATAACTGATAAATCGATTTAAAAAAAAAACAGAATGATCGATTATTTTAAATAATTGATTATTTTCGATCAATCGATTATTATCAATAATCTATTTTTATTGTATTTCCTTTAAAATCGTTAATTCGATTATCTTTGAAATACCGAAAAAAATCGATAATTCCAAAATAATCGCCTAATCGAAAATAATCAATTAATTAAGAAGCCGATTCTATGATAAATCGATTATTACCAATAATCTATTTTATTGTATTTCAAAAATAATCGATTAATAAAAAAGTCGATTAACTGACAAATCGATTAAAAAAAAACAGAATGATCGATTATTTTAAATAATCGATTATTTTCGATCAATCGATTATTATCAATAATCTATTTTTATTGTATTTCCTTTAAAATCGATAATTCGATTATCTTTGAAATACCAAAAATAATCAATAATTCCAAAATAATCGCCTAATCGAAAATAACCAATTAATTAAGAAGCCGATTCTATGATAAATCGATTTTCCAAAAAATAAAACGAATTATCTATTATTTTCTAATAATCCTTTTTTCATATTTCCTTTGAAATTGATTATTCGATTATCGAAAATAATTGATTATTAAAAAGCTGATTATCCAATAAATCGATAATTTTTAAAAAATAACAAAAATATCGATTATGTAAAATAACCGATTATATTCAATCGATTATTTTCATATAATATCTTAGAAAAATCGAAAATAATCAAATAATTAAAAACCGATTAAACGATAAATCGATTATTTTGAATAAATCTACTTTTTTTGTATTTCCTTTAAAATCGATTAATACATTATCTTAAAAAAAACGAAAATAATTTATTAAAAACAGCGGATAAATCGATTTTCATTAAAAAATATCAGAATTATCGATAAATCGATTATTTTTGTAACCCCTATCGGTCGCTTGCTTTTATCTGAGCATTTAGCTCCAAAATTTAGAGATTCGGATTTTTTGATCCAGTTATCTTTGAAATCGCATTCGATTGTATAATAAATAAATATTGCTAAATTTTGGATTTTTTTTAGTAAACGAAAATTATGTTCGAGTTGTTTAGGGGTTTGTAATGTAACATTTTATTAACGTGACTAAGGGTCGATTCCACCGTTGTGTTAAACGAAGTTTAAAATGACATTTTTACATTAACACTGTCATTTTAATCTCCGTTTAACACAACGGTGGAATCGGACCTAACTCCTGTAACTTTAGTATTTTTTTGGGCTTATACTAGATTACTTTGTTTTAAGACTGAAAATTCAATGTCACTTTCGATTTGACCGCAAATAAGATGAACCTTGAAATTTTAAGTAGGTCATCCTGTATTTCATCTAATATTCTTATAAAAATACCTTATAAAAATACCTTATAAAAATACCTTATAAAAATACCTTATAAAAATACCTTATAAAAATACCTTATAAAAATACCTTATAAAAATAAAATTTAGCTAGCAACTATGATTCTTTACCTCTTATTTATTTACCAAAAAGGGCTAAAAACTACCTTTAGAAAACATTCTTATAAAACTACTTTTTAAATACAAAATTTCGTTAGCAATAATGCCTATTTACTATTTATTTAAATTAAATGTTCAAAATTTTACCCTTTTGTAAATTTATGTAAGTAATATGAAATCTGATTTCTGATGCTTAATATTTATTGAAACCCCTTAATGCGGATCTGAAGTATTCAGCCCAGAGAATCATGGCGCTTTATGTCAAAACGTTAATAAATATTTACCGCTGAAAACGAATATATTCATAACAGTAGTACTTGTATTATAAGTACGTACAATTTTTCAAGATACATCGTGACATTTTAAACTTGAAATTAAATAACTAGAACACTTTAAATTGCTAAAATACCAACAAATAAATCAAAAAACAGCTGTCAATGGTGATTAAACTCAGGTGGAGGTGATCGCTGAATGGAAATCGGAGCAATTCGGGTGGCGTCGTGCAACAATGATTTTCAATTGGTGGGTTACTTTGGCTTAAAATAGACAACATGCGCAGTGTGCAATGTTACATCTTCGGTCTCTTTAATATAAGGGTGCATTGAATTATTAATTAAATTTGCTTTCAAAGAAGGTGTCACACTTTATAATACCTACAATTTTGTATCCCAATAGAGAGCGGTACAATTAAAAGTATCGCAATGAACAGTCATATTTCTAAATTCCCCATAAAATTACCTCTTTAATGATGTACTACACTTTGTGGTGTCACACTCTATAATACGTAGTAGTTTTTATCCAGGTAGAAGGCGATAAAATTTAATTAACGCAATTTACAGAAATATTTCTGAATCCCACATTAAATTACCTTTTCAATGATGTGCCATACATGGTGCATTACCTATTTAAAATCAAGGTGTGCAAAGGAGGGGATTGACACATGACAGATGTCTGTATTGTAACAATGGCTAGATTTATCGAATTAGTTCATAAAACAAAATATGCTTAAAAATGCATTTTTTTATAAGATGCGCTACACAAAAAAGATCCTTTCATCGAAAAAAAAAATATTGAGTGCAGCGCCATCTACATATTGACCTATTTAAAATCAATTTATATCTAAAACTGAAGCTCCCTTAGTGGTCTGTGAACTGGCTTTTACAGAATTAAAATATCTATTAATTACCAAAATATCCGGCCTGGGAGTTTTTACTATGTCCACACCATATGGCATTTTTTTTTTTTAATATTATTGTTATGCAAAAAAGTTATACTTCTTAAAAAGTTCTGCATAGTCACTCCTTTCCTTACAAAATGTTATTCTTCGTTGAATATTATACTAATTTAAAAAATATATATACATATAAATCAATATTATGCCATTTGACATTTCTCATACCCGATATTATTTCATTGTTTCGCTTAAAATAATATTACCATATCACTGATGACTTTTCCAAAATAATTAGCGAAACCTTCGTTGAGCCAAATATTTGACCACCAGTCGAGAGTAATGTAATTTCCAAACCATTGGTGTGCTATTTCATGACCAATGACCATTAAAATATTCTGAAATGATGCACTAGATGTTCTGTTGCCATCGTCTAACAAATCCACTTCTCTGGAAGTTTAATATTTATTTACAAGTAGAAGTAGGTATTTAAAATTTCCTAATCTTATAAAATGCATACGGACAAATCGTAAATCTAAAAGGGTTTCCCCATAAATGCTCCCCAACATAAGCGCCCCAATAATTTATTATTATTATTTTTTTTTTTAATTGATTACTAGCACAATTTCTTTTAGTTTTTCAATTATTTATTTTCCCCCTTTGGGTTTCGAGATCGATTGCATTATTTTGTAGAGGAATATTGATTTGATTTGAAACATGTCATAAATAAGACTCATTTTAAGTCCAATTTACTACATTTTTTTCAAATTCAAGATCCTGTATATTATTTTATCATTAGGTTCGTTATGAATTTACCCATCCAACGATACCAACATGTAAGCGTAATATACATATACAGGATGTCCCATCAGTGCCTAATTGATCGATAACTGTTTTATTATTGGAGATACGAAGATATTAAAAAAAAAAGTTGTACGACCACATTTTACAATTAATCTTAAATATACAAGGTGGTTCATAAATGAGGGGTAAACCAAAATTTTACTTTTTTAAACCAAATACCCTGTAGCTAGTTACATATAACAGATTTGGTTATTTTCACATTGGTAAACCATGTTTGCATTTTCATTAATTTTCTATGATGTATATAAGGTGTGTTTAAAAACGATATTACGATATTATTAATTTTTTCAAATGCAATACTCTGTATGATATGCTACAAATTTATAAATTAATTTCTTCATTTTACTTTCCTATCTGTATACCTCGAGTTTTCGACGGATTTTTACGTTTTGAGGTCCCCTGAATCCGTTTTGACAATTTTCGCGATGATGTCTGTGTGTGTGTCTGTGTGTGTGTCTGTGTGTCGCATAACTCATGAACCCATACACAGAAAAACACCAAATTTTAAAATTAAGCTTTGTTCCAGCGTCCAAAGAGCTGATTAGATTTTGGGCAGAGTCGGAACATCTAGGGGGGTACTTTATAAGAGGTCATTTTTATATTTTATGGAATATATCTGTTATTTACGTTTGGGAAAGAAAATTATTTAAATAAAAGTTACTTCCTATATAATTATCTATAATTTTTGTTCAATACAAAATTTTTCTAAAATGGTCCGTATTCGAGAAATTTGACAAAATGTAAAAAAAATTTTTTTATAAAAATTGTTCAAACAAAAGATGTTTGTAATATAATTCTCTATAATTTTTATTCTATAAATAATTTCTCTAAAATAGACCGTATTTGAGATATTTCAGAAAATGTGTAAATTTCGAAATTTGAAAAAACTCAAAAACAGATGAAGAAAAAAACATTAAATTTTAAACTTAAGTTTTATTTAGACCTGACGTCGGAACATCTGGGGGTTACTATATGGGAGGCCGTTTTTATAATTTATGGAATATATCTCTTATTTATGTTTGGAGAAAAAAATTGTTCAAATAAAAGTTACTTCTAATATTATTATCTATAATTTTTGTTTTATGTAAAAATTTCCTGAAATGGTCCGTATTCGAGAAATTTGACAAAATGTGCAAAATTCTGATTTTTATAAAAATTGTTGAAATAAAAGTTGTTTGCGATATCGATCTCTATAATTTTTGTTTATACATGATTTTTCTAAAATGGACCGTAATGGAAAAATTGTAGGAAAAGTGCTAAATTTAAATTTTCGTTTTCAATGAATATCTATAGAAAAATGTTTCGAGGTAGATATATGTGGAAAATGTATATATTTAGTTTATCCGCTAAACATTTATAGAGGTACTGCAATACGTTGTACAAAATAATCGGAAAAAGCCTATAATAACTAGATAGGAAAGTCATGTGTTGGACACATCAGATTTTTTACTTTCCTATCTCTCTCTCTCTGTGTGTGTGTGTGTGTGTGTGTGTGTTTTGTGTGTGTGGTGTGTGTCTCTGTGGCGTGTGTGTGTGTGTGTGTGTGTGTGTGTGTGTGTGTGTGTGTGTGTGTGTGTGTGTGTGTGTGTGTGTGTGTGTGTGTATGTGTGTGTGCGTGCGTGCGTGCGTGCGTGCGCGCATGTTTGTGTGTGTGGTGTGTGTGGTGTGTGTGGCGTGTGTGTGGCGTGTGTGTGGTGTGTGTGTGTGTGTGTGGTGTGTGTGTGGTGTGTGTGTGTGAGTGTGTATGTGTGTGGTGTGTGTGGTGTGTGTGTGTGGTGTGTGTGTGTGTGGTGTGTGTGTGTGTGTGTATGTATGTGGTGTGTGTGGTGTGTGTGTGTGGTGTGTGTGTGTGGTGTGTGTGTGTGTGTGTGTGTGTGGTGTGTGTGTGTGTGGTGTGTGTGGTATGTGTGTGGTGTCTGTGGTGTGTGTGTGTGTGTGTGTGTGGTGTGGGTGTGTGTGTGTGTGTGTGTGTGGTGTGTGTGTGGTGTGTGTGTGGTGTGTGTGTGTGTGTGGTGTGTGTGTGTTGTGTGTGTGGTGTGTGTGTGTATATAAAAGTTTTAGTTACGTACCGTATATGGATCTGGATAATTTTCATGGATATATATTCTATAAAATTAGAGATTTAACGCTTAGAAATTTGGGCGTTAGTGATTTTTCTTGAAAAGTCGATTTTTCTCACGTTCATGTATTAAACAGATACGGCCATTTGAATTAACATGGCAGCATACTTATGCGCATAAATTCGAGTTTTTTAAATGCATATTTACCTAAGTTTAGTTACAAGTGAAGCGATTAGTTAATTTCAAAATATTTTCATACAGGATGTTTACAAAATACTAAATAATGATTTATTTACAGTACTCTAAATCTCTACCACTTTATGAATGACATACGTTACCGCTTACCTGAAAGTTATTAGTCCCCAGTTCTCCATTGCACCAGCCCCAAAATCTGGTATAGCTACCAAGTATTGCTGGGGATTTCCTAAATCATCGTATCTGATGCCTGTCCATTGACTCATACTGTCAAATAGTTTCTGTCCAAATGTCTTTGCTATTCCCAAGTCTTGCGCAGCACTAGCGCGAGCAAACACATTAAATTCTTGGTCTCGTGATATCGCGGGCTCCATTTTGGAAATAACTAATGCAACCAGGTAAGTAGACATAATGGGTGTCTTTTGGAATTGTGTTATAGTTGTTTTTCTAAAAAAAAATGCAAAGGATCTTATTAGGCGAAGCATAAAAAATTGGTAAAAAAGAGGAATATTTCTAATATTCATGTATGAGAATTTCACGATAAAAATAGTGTTTATTCTAAAGTGAAACCAGTTTTAATATATTTATGCGAGGCCGTATTTGCAGCTGTCTTAACCTCTTAATGACTCCAAGTTACGTAAAATTTTAAAAATATAATTACCCATTAGTTATTGATGTTTCCAATGGAGTGTTAGCAAGGGCATTATAAAGTTTGGGATGTTCTACAGTAATTTCAAAAGTAGCTTTAAAGGACGGCTCATCGAAGCACGGAAAAGCTCTCCTAGCATACACCGGTTGAAACTGGGTTGCAACTAAAATTTCTCCACCATCATAGGTACTTTTATAGAAGCCGTTCATTTCATTTGAAAATTTTCCTCGATATAATATAATTAATTCTTGATCAGTCCTGAAATATGTACAAAATTTTATTTATTGCTTCTTTCAAGTTTTATTTTTATTGGTTATATTCTCAAACGGTCTCAAGTATCCATCATTTTTTTTTATGCAATCTTTTTTGTATTATTTTCACATTACATTTGTTATGAATTTACCTATCTATCCAACGATCCATGACCACTTAAAAATATTTGGAGCCTTTACCCCTTAAGTCTGTCCAAGTAAAAACAATTTGCTTCTTTACTTTGTACATTTTTAAGATAAGTACTTAGTTGTTATAGTGATGATTATTATTTTAGTAGGACTGACTTTTCTAAGAAAAAATATTCTACATATGATCGTGAGCTACTTGCGATCTACTCCACAATTAAACACTTCGCCTACATGTTAGAAGGCACAAATTACAAAATACTTACCGATCACAAGTCCTTAACCTTTGCATTTCGTTAGAAAGAAACTAGTTTATCTCCTCGGCAAATTTAATATCTATCATACATTAGTCAATTTTCGACTAATATAGAATATCTAAAGTCTGAGTTAAACGTCGCTGCAGATGAACTCTCACGAATTGTCACAGTTGTCAAGGGTTCAGTTTTGATTTCTGCATTGACAGAAAGTTCAGAGGGACGACGAGGACCTTTTTAAACTTATATTTACATCTTCAAGAACAAGTCTCGAATTTCGGCAAGTATCCTTGGAAAATGTTTTAGTTTTTTGTGACGTTTCCACTAATAAAATTTGTCCGTTTGTTCCCAAAAGTTTACGTTATGAATTTTTTAAGAATTTCTACGCCATCCTGGTATTAAAGCCACAACACATCTAATTGAAGAACGTTTTCTTTGGCCATATTTGAGAAAAGATATGAAAGAATGGGTTAGGAGGTATCAGTCTTAAAAAATTCTTCGTCGCGAAAAATCGTCACTTTTCACATGTCAACATATATATTGTTAAAACATTACCGCCTTCTAAAGGATACACTTACCAACCAGATGGTTCGAAGCTAATCCTTTGACGGATCAAAAAGCCGAAACTACTGCTCAGGATTGTTTTAAGGGTTGGATTGCTCGATTTAGAACCCCTGTTCAAATAACTACAGGTCAAGGTTCTAATTTTTAAAAAAAATCAAATTTGGGGTCGATTTATTAATTATAAACCCTCTCAAAAGTGTTTGCCTAAATTACCAGTATTTTTGGAATTACCTAAACTTTCAATTGTTCTTTGTTGGCCTCTGAATCAAACACTTTTTTTAGGTCATATTTTATGACCCCTTTCTATTATGCGCAGTACCTGGTGTCCCGGGGTAGGTCCAGCCAACACAGATAGATCTGCTTTTCCATCCAAATAATTTCAAATTACAAAATTTCAAAGTGCATCAAACACTTAATGGAATGTGTGTTACTAGCTCTTGGACTAAAAGGAGACTTAAATGATCCCAAGAATTACCGACGGATCACCTGTCCTAACACCTGTTACAAAGTATTTACCCGTATCTTGTATTCTCGGGTGTTAGCTGTAGTGGAACCGATCCTGAGGGATATAGGGGAACAACGAGGAGGAAAGAAAAAATTTGAAGGCTGCAAAGAAAACTTACTGATAGACAGATGCATAACTCAGGACTCACCAATACAAGCGGAACCTATCGATGGCTTGAATTGATTATAGAAAGAGTAATAAAGTGCATTAAACAACTAATGCCGCTCTGGAAAACAAGGTTCCATATAATAACTGGGAATGAAAAGATAATAACTGAACCAATAACATTCAAGAGAGGAGTCTTCCAAGGCGACTCTCAGTCCTCTGTTATTCTGTATCTCACTACTTCTTATTTCAGTAAGCCTTCTTAAGACTCGCGGATATACCTGTGGGCCACCTGGTAACTAAACACACAAGGTGACACATCCATTTTACATTGATCATCTGAAGCTTTAGAGTGACCGAGATTTAAAGCAGTCTCTAAAAGTGGTTGAAGAGTATACCAACTATATAGGTATGGAACTCGGCCTGGATAAGTGTGCAGTAATTAAACTTTTCAAAGGCCGAATCAAAGACCAGCCAGACAACGAACAGCTCGCCGATGGAGGCATTTTACGTCATTTGGAGCCCGAAGAGACCTACAAATATCTAGGTGTCGATCAAAATCGTATGCAAGACACAGATAACGTAAAAAATGCCCTTTAAAGCAACTACAGAACACGGCTTCGAAAAATATGGCAATCAGAACTCTCTGGAATCAATAAAGTTGCCGCCACCAATATGCTTGCTGTCCCAATACTTCTATACTCTTTTGAAGACGAGATTAATTATAGGGTACGGATGTAAAAACACGAAAAATTATGACCATAAAAAGGAGATCGGTTCCCGGTATTTATCTCCTGCGACACCAGGGAGGGCATTTGTTTTTAAAGCAGCGGGTAAGGCGTTAGAGAGGCTTAAGATTATTTTCTCGATTGATAACGATCAATCTATTAGAAGATTAGAACCTCTTTTGGTGAAACCTAGAGATAAAGCAGCAGAACAGCGGCTGTTACTGGAAGAACATGTAAGAAAAGCACAACATGGGGTATTCTATCGAAATATTGAATCATTAGAACTTTCGAGGAAACTTACATTCGCTTTTCTCAAATCGGCCGAGCTGAAGTCTGAGACTGAAGGTTTCGTAATAGCCTGCCAGGACGGTGTATTAATAAACACCTTGGTATACCGTAGCCAGTTTTCAGAGGTACCTGACGTGCGATGTAGAGCGTATCACCAGCACCCTGAAACATTAATGCACTTGTTGTCTGCATGTTTAGTACACGCCCGAACTAGTTATATCCATCGACACAATGCAGCACTTCTGGTACTATACTACCATCTGAGACAAGCTTACGGTATAGATGAAGCACCAGTGTTGCCGTATGTCTTCGAAAACATCGAAACTGTAATAGACAAAAAAAACTGTCGAATTTACTGGAATTATGCTTTTCCCACCGCCAGATGACTTCAAGCTAATAAACCTGATATCGTTCTGCTGGATAAGCTGAACAATTCAATGTACGTCATAGAATTTTCAGCCCCAGCAGAAACGAATATACTAGTGAAGGGGAGGAAAAAGTGTGCTTAATACATGGAACTTCTTGATGAGCTGAGAAGTCTGTACCCAGAGTGTAAAATAAATTTGGTTGTTCTTATTGTCGGCGTTCTCGGAGGAACTAAGGATTCAATGGTCAAGGAAATTTAAAAACTACCTGCGTGTCGAGATTCATCTGAACAACTTGCGATAAAGATGCAAAAAGCAGTCATCCTTGGGTCTCTTTGTCTGTTGAGACAAATGAATTTGGCTGACAATCACTAACCAAGCGGACGCAAGGAGTGATTGTCGTTTCGAAAGGCATTTCCACGAAACTTTCTGTGCGTGTCAAGGCCACAGAAAGACTTCGTTGGAATCATGATTAAATAATAATTAGAGAACTTACAATACAAACTATACTGGGACAGAGAAATACGCACTGACATCCGCATCAGCGCTAATCGACCAGATATTGTACTATTTGATAAATTAAAGAAGGAAATAGCAATAATAGATGTAGCAGTACCCCTCAGTCATAATATCCAAACCACATATGCTACAAAAATTAATAAATATCTCGAACTTGCTATGAAAATCAAACAAATGTGGAGGGTAAATACAGTTAAAATACACCCACTAGTAATATCTGCAACTGGAAGTGTGCCACTTACAGTTACAAAACATCTAGAACAACTAAATGTAAAACACAGCGTAACACAAATAAATAAATAAATAAATAAATCTGTGGTGCTTGACACGTGTCATATTGTCCGAAAATATCTTGGCTCACAGACGAATTAGTCAAATCCAATGATATACTGTTGGTGCACCAGCAACCCAAAATACTGCAAAAATAACCCAGGTTAACCTGAGATAATTCTTTCCAATAATAATAATAATAATTAAAAATATTAATAATAACAGTTAATAATCTAATTATTTGGTTTTTGCACTTCTGTGATTTTATGAGTTAACTACGATGAATATAAAAAAAAAACAATTACCTGAATTCCATTGGACATTTTATCGGAAATATTTGCGAAGCAACATCATGCTGTAAGGAGTAATTGCAGTTCGTTCCATTCAACTGCATGCTGTCAATTTTTATATAGTCATGATCCGCGTGTAAAAACAACGTGTTCGTTGTGCCATTTAAAACTTTCAAAGTAATTTGTACTGTACCAGTAAAATGAGTATCTTCGGGATTTACATTTATCTTTAAGTTATAATTAGTTGGCCGAATTATTTTTGGTAAACGGAATCTGTCAATTGACTGTGTAGTAATAAATTCGAATAAAAAAAATAGGTGAAGAAGTTTTTGTAGTTTAGTCATCTCAGTCTGAAATATATATAAAAATAAATAAATTAGTTAGCCTGGAAATAACATATTAAAAAGAAAAAATATAAGAAAGAAAAATCAAGAGAACTAGTAGAATTAAAAGGGCTATTTGGAATTACAAAGTTTTAAATATGTATAGTGAACAAATAGTACAAAAAGGGACAAGTCTACATAATAATCATTACTATAAAAAACTAGGTACTAACAAGATTAAAGACCCTAAAAACAATATGAAAAGAAAGAAGAGCGAGAAAAATTACTTATGATCCGTAAATGAAAATACAAGAATTTGGAAATCTTATAATGAACACCATAATTTAGTTAATTAACATATTAAAACGAAAAATTATGTAAGTCGTAAAAAGAGAAGTAGTAAAGTTAAAAGGACAATTTGTAAATAAAGTTCTGTGTTCTTAAATAGATTTAAATTTAAGTGAACAAATAGTACAAAAATGAACAGTTTAGACAATATTAAAAAAAAAATTTAATAATAACAGGATTAAATAGACTAAAATCAATATGAAAAGAAATAAATGAGAAAAGAATTGGTTACGATTCGTAAACGAGGGTCTAAAAATTTGTAAATCTTAAAACTAACTAATTCCTCCTTCGAAACTAAGGAATCCATTCTCATAACGCCAAGGCGAAAAAAAAAACCAAAGAAGAATAGAAAAATATGATCTGAAGAAATATGTTAACATGTGAAAACCCATCGAAATGGTCTTTATTAACTTTTATTAGTAACTTTTATGTCAATTATGTTACTAGCTTTCTTTAGAGGTTATTTGCGGAATTATTAACTTAAACTAGGTATAAAGAGAGGACTTGTAACGTCGCAGGAAATCTTGTTCTAGTCTGACACCAATGCTATTTGACCAGAGGCGTAACATGTTGGAAATAAAACAATGAACTCTTATTTATGTTATTAGTACTTTATTGATCTTTTTAGGTATAAAGCAAGTTTAAAGCATAAAAATTAAACTAAATGAGGAACATTAAATAAGGCACAAGAAACATATATATACAAGGTGCGCCAACCTCAACGGAACGGAGCCTGGTGGGTAAACTACAAAAGAGATCAAAAATTTCTTTGGCACAAATATGCAACTCAATAACGGCTATAAATTAAAATTAGTCTGATATATACAGGGTGTCCCAAACCAGAATACCAATATAATTATATTTTTTTAAATGGGACACCTTATTTTCGTTTAATTTAAGTTCTACTCAAGGTTTAAATGAACCTGCATTTTTTAGTTTAAAAAAAACTTTCGCTAATACTCACTAGATGCTACACGGAAATAGAGCATTCTCGTTATGAACTATTGCCATATCTACACTAATCATTTTACGTGTTTTTGATCTGTGCCTAGTGTTGTTTTTGTGTGACTTATTATTTTAAATATACTATTTCTCATTGATATTTTGTGTTTAATAATAAAAATGCCCCTTGTACCCAAGAAAAAGTGAAAAAGAGGCTTACATTTAAAAAACAAAGTATAAAGGAATGAATTACAACATATAAAATGTTTATATTAAAAACCCTGATTTTTATCACAATCGAAATAGATAGGTAGAATTATTGAAGATTAAAAAAAAAAGAAAAGTACAATAACTTCACGTAAAATTAGGTTACGTTAGAAACTCATAAAATAAGCATTTTTTTTTATTTTTGGGTAAATTATTCTATTTAAATAATCAAAATACATAGGTTTTTACACATTGGTTTATTATGTAATTCACTGCTTTTAAAAAAACACGTTAAAGAAGAAGGAGAAAACTGCGTTGCCACATATTTTTTTCTAAATACTTAGGTGTTCTTTATTTATAGTAATACCTACCTTTGCAAATAAACCAATTCAAATATTATTTTAAACATAAGACATCTATTGATTCTACTTTTTTATTTAAAAACAATGTTAGTTTATTATAAATAGTATTATTATTAAAGTGATAAATGTAACAAAGAGCGTGTTTGTACAGGGTCTTTAATTGGAAATATGGAATTTGGCGAAAATTTGACAACACGGACCGATCTCCGATCATTCACTGAAATGTTGCACAGAAGGTAGAAAACAAAGGTATCTAATCAGTTAACTGGACAATAAACTTTTGAAAAAATTGGATACAGATTTCCGTTCCAACCGTATATTCATATCAGTAAAATTGACACAGAGGCATAACTTTATGGAAGGAATATTATTTAATTTATTATTTTAGATTTTGTTACAGGGTGTGCGATTCCTGATAATGATATTGAGACATACCTTTCTTCGACGAAACTTTTTAGTAATTTTGATATCTAATATCTGGACAATAAACAGTTATATTATAGATTTTGAATTACCTCTCTAACCATATGATTCTAGCAGGTGTTAAAGTTAAAATATACCTTTTTTTAACGAAACTTCTAGTTAATTTTGATTAAAGAATATGATACAAACATATTTTTTGTGTAAAACTGTTATACTTTTGTTTAAACCTAATAATTTTAACAATTTTCGAGAAACACGCAATTGAATACTTCAAAGTCTGAAAGTGTTTTAAAATATTTAAAAGTAGACAAATTTGTCACTCCGAATAATAAACAAAATAACTTAATAAAATATTTCATAAACAAATAAAACGTCTTTGGAATGATCAGTCAGTTTCATATTTTTATTAATTTTTAGCATCACACTGTTTTGGAATAAATTCCAAATTCTAGTGTAACGGACAAAATTGAGACAAACATTGATGGACAGGAAATGATCCTCTTTTTAATAAGAAATAACAAACTCAAAGTGAATGTTCTATGTGGTATTTTCCTACTTTTACGTCTTTTTCAATTTATTTTAAAGAAAGACTTGACATTGGGTTGTAATTAGGGTGGCAATCCCACCAGGTGTTCCTGAATAAATCATGATAATAAATGAACACTAGGGTTTAGTGTTGTAGCACTAGTGTTTAGTGTTAGGGTGGCAATTCCACCATATGTTCCTGAATAAATCATGATAATAAATGAACATTAGGGTTTAGTGTTGTAGCACTAGTTTTTAGTGTTAAGGTGGCAATCCCACCAGGTGTTCCTGAATAAATCATGAAAATAAATTAACACTAGGGTTTAGTGTTGTAGCACTAGTGTTTAGTGTTATGGTGACAATTCCACCATATGTTCCTGAATAAATCATGATAATAAATTAACACTAGAGTTTAGTGTTGTAGCACTAGTGTTTAGTGTTAGGGTGGAATTCTACCAAATGTTCCTGAATAAATTATGATAATACATGGCAATCCCACCAAGGTTAATTGAAAAGGTAGTTAGTGGCAATCCCACCAAGGTTAACTGAAAAGGTAGTGGTTATCCCACTATGTTTAATCCCACCAAGGTTAATTGAAAAGGTAGTTAGTGGCAATCCCTCTATGTTTACTGCAATGGTGGCAATCGCACCAACATTAATGTACTGAAATGGTGGCAATCCCACAAACATTTATTGAAAGAGTATTAAGTGGCAATCCCACTAATGTTTATGGTGGCCATTCCACTAACGTTGACTGAAAGAATGACTAGTGGCGATCCCACTACGTTTACTGTAATCGTGGCAATTTTACCAACAATAATTAAAAGAGTAATTAATCGTTTATCGTCTAAAAAGAACATTAGTGATAATGTTCATAAGTAGTAACAGTAGTTCTGTTTTCGTATTTTGTAATTCCAGATATAGGTGTCGCGAGGACGCACCAGTTGCAGGATGGCCGTGTTAGCGGTGTGCCTTTGCTCCCCACCATACATTCCTGAAGTCCATACACATGCGTGTCAGGATGGACGAGCGGGAGAAGGCAGACCAGCGCAGTGGCCAGTACGCTAATTCGCTCCGTGCGCGACAGCGGCGCCAATATGTTATGGTATTAAAGGAGTATTTCTGCCTATACTGACAAATACAATTTTTAATAGAATTCGTAAATAAAAAGTATATATGTTAGTTTTAATAAAAGTATATGGATTTATAAAACAATTAAAACATTAATTTATTATTATATATTTTTCACGCTTAAATTGAAGAAAATTATGTATAATCATTAAAAATCAATAATAAAATATAGGCAGGCAACAGTATTTACTGGAAAATGTATGAGAAGTTGTCTATGTCTAATAAGTTGTCATTGAAGAAACCATTTATAATAGCGTGTATAAAAAGGATCGCTACTTATATTTTCATTTTTGTTCTAAAGAAAACATAGAATGAATGATTAAAACTGGTTTCCGATCAGTAAGTCACAAAATTGCATACCAGCCAAATATTATAATCAACGGCAGAAATCTTGAAATCTAGTCCTTGCTGAATGAACATTTAAGAATAAAGGGATATTAAAGAACATCGTAAAATGATAATTTATTGTTTATTTAAAAACTTTCTAGTTTCTGATGTCTACTATTTCCAGCATTACTGTTATTATCACAAAAATAAAGGTAATTTTTCTTCTTATTGTACACCTATCCATTTATTTCTTTGATTTCATTTCCACTTTGTTAGTGAAATTTGTTATATAAGTTTCACTGTTTTTTTTGCTAGTATTTGTACAATTTTCAACACAGCAACTCCGGTTGCTTATTGTGTTGTTTTTACCTACTTTTTTGAAAAAAAGTAAAATGTATACGTGTATTTGATATGCCAAAATTACAAAATATCCCCCTAAAATGCACGAATTATCCGCAGCTAGCGCTAGTATCGCTTTTGCTTCCCTTTCCATGACTTCGCACGGAGCGAATAGACAGTGGCAATACCACACCAACATTGTAATTGAGAAACTTGTTCGTGAATTAAAACATTGAAAAATCAGTTTATACCTTTTTATTATATCCCTTATCTTCATATGTATTTAAAAAAGAATCACAAATATTTTTATC
Source organism: Psylliodes chrysocephalus (assembly GCA_927349885.1). NCBI lineage: Eukaryota > Metazoa > Arthropoda > Insecta > Coleoptera > Chrysomelidae > Psylliodes > Psylliodes chrysocephalus. Next base: position 56,040,366 of record OV651819.1, read on the forward strand.
AAGTGCAAGGACAACTTTATATTTCTAAAATAAATTATTGTGATTTTGTAATTTGGACACCTAAAGGACTACACATACAAACGATTGAATATGATAAAAAGTTCACAAAGGCAATGGTTAACAAGATAAGCACATTTTTTTATCATCATTATGGAGTAGAACTTGTGGATAGTAACCTTCACGAAATATGGAACTACGAAAGTATTTAAAGTGAAATAAATATCTCGGCAGGCAATTATCAAGTCACACAAGCTTTTACAAAATCTAACACTAGAGACAAATCAATAAAAATGTGAATGAAAAAAACTGCTACAGCTTAAAAATAATATTCTGGCACCAATTTTAGGAAAAGTTCTTATGCTCTTGTCACGGCAGACGACGATTTAATTATCCCTTCTTCCAGAGGAAAGGCAGAACTTTTATTTATCAAAATGTTTTTTCCAAGTTTTTACTGAATCCTCATAACAACAAGAAATTTTGTTAACTACTATTCCACAAGTTTTTTTTTTATGCCTTAAACCCTCTTAAAAATCTATTAACGCTCTCAAA
>OV651819.1:56041414-56060965 GCA_927349885.1 Psylliodes chrysocephalus
CACCGCTAACATGGCCATCCTGCAACTGGTGCGTCCTCGCGCCACATATATCTGGAATTACAAAATACGAAAACAGAACTACTGTTACTACTTATGAACATTATCACTAATGTTCTTTTTAGACGATAAACGATTAATTACTCTTTTAATTATTGTTGGTAAAATTGCCACGATTACAGTAAACGTAGTGGGATCGCCACTAGTCATTCTTTCAGTCAACGTTGGTGGAATGGCCACCATAAACATTAGTGGGATTGCCACTTAATACTCTTTCAATAAATGTTTGTGGGATTGCCACCGTTTCAGTACATTAATGTTGGTGCGATTGCCACCATTGCAGTAAACATAGAGTGATTGCCACTAACTACCTTTTCAATTAACCTTGGTGGGATTAAACATAGTGGGATAACCACTACCTTTTCAGTTAACCTTGGTGGGATTGCCACTAACTACCTTTTCAATTAACCTTGGTGGGATTGCCACCATTACACTAAACATAGTGGGATTGCCACTAACTACCTTTTTTTATTTATTGTTGGTGGGATTGCCACCCTAACACTAAATCCTAGTGTTATAAAACTAAACTCTAGTGTTACTTTATTATCATAATTTATTCAGGAACATTTGGTAGAATTCCACCCTAACACTAAACACTAGTGCTACAACACTAAACTCTAGTGTTAATTTATTATCATGATTTATTCAGGAACATATGGTGGAATTGTCACCATAACACTAAACACTAGTGCTACAACACTAAATCCTAGTGTTAATTTATTATCATGATTTATTCAGGAACATATGGTGGAATTGTCACCCTAACACTAAACACTAGTGCTACAACACTAAACCCTAGTGTTCATTTATTATCATGATTTATTCAGGAACACCTGGTGGGATTGCCACCCTAATTACAACCCAATGTCAAGTCTTTCTTTAAAATAAATTGAAAAAGACGTAAAAGTAGGAAAATACCACATAGAACATTCACTTTGAGTTTGTTATTTCTTATTAAAAAGAGGATCATTTCCTGTCCATCAATGTTTGTCTCAATTTTGTCCGTTACACTAGAATTTGGAATTTATTCCAAAACATTGTGGTGCTAAAAATTAATAAAAATATGAAACTGACTGATCATTCCAAAGATGTTTTATTTGTTTATGAAATATTTTATTAAGTTATTTTGTTTATTATTCGGAGTGACAAATTTGTCTACTTTTAAATATTTTAAAACACTTTCAGACTTTGAAGTATTCAATTGCGTGTTTCTCGAAAATTGTTAAAATTATTAGGTTTAAACAAAAGTATAACAGTTTTACACAAAAAATATGTTTGTATCATATTCTTTAATCAAAATTAACTAGAAGTTTCGTTAAAAAAAGGTATATTTTAACTTTAACACCTGCTAGAATCATATGGTTAGAGCGGTAATTCAAAATCTATAATATAACTGTTTATTGTCCAGCTATTAGATATCAAAATTACTAAAAAGTTTCGTCGAAGAAAGGTATGTCTCAATATCATTATCAGGAATCGCACATCCTGTAACAAAATCTAAAATAATAAATTAGATAATATTCCTTTCATAAAGTTATGCCTCTGTGTCAATTTTAATGATATGAATATACGGTTGGAACGGAAATCTGTATCCAATTTTTTCAAAAGTTTATTGTCCAGTTAACTGATTAGATACCTTTGTTTTCTACCTTCTGTGCAACATTTCAGTGAATGATCGGAGATCGGTCCGTGTTGTCAAATTTATGCCAAATTCCATATTTCCAATTAAAGACCCTGTACAAACACGCTCTTTGTTACATTTATCACTTTAATAATAATACTATTTATAATAAACTAACATTGTTTTTAAATAAAAAAGTAGAATCAGTAGATGTCTTATGTTTAAAATAATATTTGAATTGGTTTATTTGCAAAGGTAGGTATTACTATAAATAAAGAACACCTAAGTATTTAGAAAAAAATATGTGGCAACGCAGTTTTCTCCTTCTTCTTTAACGTGTTTTTTTAAAAGCAGTGAATTACATAATAAACCAATGTGTAAAAACCTATGTATTTTGATTATTTAAATAGAATAATTTACCCAAAATTAAAAAAAAAATGCTTATTTTATGAGTTTCTAACGTAACCTAATTTTACGTGAAGTTATTGTACTTTTCTTTTTTTTTTAATCTTCAATAATTCTACCTATCTATTTCGATTGTGATAAAAATCAGGGTTTTTAATATAAACATTTTATATGTTGTAATTCATTCCTTTATACTTTGTTTTTTAAATGTAAGCCTTTTTTTTTGGTACAAGGGGCATTTTTATTATTAAACACAAAAACTCAATGAGAAATAGTATATTTAAAATAATAAGTCACACAAAAACAACACTAGGCACAGATCAAAAACACGTAAAATGATTGGTGTAGATATGGCAATAGTGCATAACGAGAATGCTCTATTTCCGTGTAGCATCTAGTGAGTATTAGCGAAAGTTTTTTTTAAACTAAAAAATGCAGGTTCATTTAAACCTTGAGTAGAACTTAAATTAAACGAAAATATATGAGGTGTCCCATTTAAAAAAATATAATTATATTGGTATTCTGGTTTGGGACACCCTGTATATATCAGACTAATTTTAATTTATAGCCGTTATTGAGTTGCATATTTGTGCCAAAGAAATTTTTGATCTCTTTTGTAGTTTACCCACCAGGCTCCGTTCCGTTGAGGTTGGCGCACCTTGTATATATATGTTTCTTGTGCCTTATTTAATGTTCCTCATTTAGTTTAATTTTTATGCTTTAAACTTGCTTTATACCTAAAAAGATCAATAAAGTACTAATAACATAAATAAGAGTTCATTGTTTTATTTCCAACATGTTACGCCTCTGGTCAAATAGCATTGGTGTCAGACTAGAACAAGATTTCCTACGACGTTACAAGTCCTCTCTTTATACCTAGTTTAAGTTAATAATTCCGCAAATAACCTCTAAAGAAAGCTAGTAACATAATTGACATAAAAGTTACTAATAAAAGTTAATAAAGACCATTTCGATGGGTTTTCACATGTTAACATATTTCTTCAGATCATATTTTTCTATTCTTCTTTGTTTTTTTTTTCGCCTTGGCGTTATGAGAATGGATTCCTTAGTTTCGAAGGAGGAATTAGTTAGTTTTAAGATTTACAAATTTTTAGACCCTCGTTTACGAATCGTAACCAATTCTTTTCTCATTTATTTCTTTTCATATTGATTTTAGGCTATTTAATCCTGTTATTATTGAATTTTTTTTTTTAATATTGTCCAAACTGTTCATTTTTGTACTATTTGTTCACTTAAATTTAAATCTATTTAAGAACACAAAACTTTATTTACAAATTGTCCTTTTAACTTTACTACTTCTCTTTTTACGACTTACATAATTTTTCGTTTTAATATGTTAATTAACTAAATTATGGTGTTCATTATAAGATTTCCAAATTCTTGTATTTTCATTTACGGATCATAAGTAATTTTTCTCGCTCTTCTTTCTTTTCATATTGTTTTTAGGGTCTTTAATCTTGTTAGTACCGAGTTTTTTATAGTAATGATTATTATGTAGACTTGTCCCTTTTTGTACTATTTGTTCACTATACATATTTAAAACTTTGTAATTCCAAATAGCCCTTTTAATTCTACTAGTTCTCTTGATTTTTCTTTCTTATATATTTTTTTTAATATGTTATTTCCAGGCTAACTAATTTATTTATTTTTATATATATTTCAGACTGAGATGACTGAACTACAAAAACTTATTCACCTATTTTTTTTATTCGAATTTAGTACTACACAGTCAATTGACAGATTCCGTTTACCAAAAATAATTCGGCCAACTAATTATAACTTAAAGATAAATGTAAATCCCGAAGATACCCATTTTACTGGTACAGTACAAATTACTTTGAAAGTTTTAAATGGCACAACGAACACGTTGTTTTTACACGCGGATCATGACTATATAAAAATTGACAGCATGCAGTTGAATGGAACGAACTGCAATTACTCCTTACATCATGATGTTGCTTCGCAAATATTTCCGATAAAATGTCCAATGGAATTCAGGTAATTGTTTTTTTTTTTATATTCATCCTAGTTAACTCATAAAATCACAGAAGTGCAAAAACCAAATAATTAGATTATTAACTGTTATTATTATTATTATTATTATTATTATTATTATTATTATTATTATTATTATTATTATTATTATTATTATTATTATTATTATTATTATTATTATTATTATTATTATTATTATTATTATTATTATTATTATTATTATTATTATTATTATTATTATTATTATTATTATTATTATTATTATTATTATTATTATTATTATTATTATTATTATTATTATTATTATTATTATTATTATTATTATTATTATTATTATTATTATTATTATTATTATTATTATTATTATTATTATTATTATTATTATTATTATTATTATTATTATTATTATTATTATTATTATTATTATTATTATTATTATTATTATTATTATTATTATTATTATTATTATTATTATTATTATTATTATTATTATTATTATTATTATTATTATTATTATTATTATTATTATTATTATTATTATTATTATTATTATTATTATTATTATTATTATTATTATTATTATTATTATTATTATTATTATTATTATTATTATTATTATTATTATTATTATTATTATTATTATTATTATTATTATTATTATTATTATTATTATTATTATTATTATTATTATTATTATTATTATTATTATTATTATTATTATTATTATTATTATTATTATTATTATTATTATTATTATTATTATTATTATTATTATTATTATTATTATTATTATTATTATTATTATTATTATTATTATTATTATTATTATTATTATTATTATTATTATTATTATTATTATTATTATTATTATTATTATTATTATTATTATTATTATTATTATTATTATTATTATTATTATTATTATTATTATTATTATTATTATTATTATTATTATTATTATTATTATTATTATTATTATTATTATTATTATTATTATTATTATTATTATTATTATTATTATTATTATTATTATTATTATTATTATTATTATTATTATTATTATTATTATTATTATTATTATTATTATTATTATTATTATTATTATTATTATTATTATTATTATTATTATTATTATTATTATTATTATTATTATTATTATTATTATTATTATTATTATTATTATTATTATTATTATTATTATTATTATTATTATTATTATTATTATTATTATTATTATTATTATTATTATTATTATTATTATTATTATTATTATTATTATTATTATTATTATTATTATTATTATTATTATTATTATTATTATTATTATTATTATTATTATTATTATTATTATTATTATTATTATTATTATTATTATTATTATTATTATTATTATTATTATTATTATTATTATTATTATTATTATTATTATTATTATTATTATTATTATTATTATTATTATTATTATTATTATTATTATTATTATTATTATTATTATTATTATTATTATTATTATTATTATTATTATTATTATTATTATTATTATTATTATTATTATTATTATTATTATTATTATTATTATTATTATTATTATTATTATTATTATTATTATTATTATTATTATTATTATTATTATTATTATTATTATTATTATTATTATTATTATTATTATTATTATTATTATTATTATTATTATTATTATTATTATTATTATTATTATTATTATTATTATTATTATTATTATTATTATTATTATTATTATTATTATTATTATTATTATTATTATTATTATTATTATTATTATTATTATTATTATTATTATTATTATTATTATTATTATTATTATTATTATTATTATTATTATTATTATTATTATTATTATTATTATTATTATTATTATTATTATTATTATTATTATTATTATTATTATTATTATTATTATTATTATTATTATTATTATTATTATTTATTATTATTATTATTATTATTATTATTATTATTATTATTATTATTATTATTATTATTATTATTATTATTATTATTATTATTATTATTATTATTATTATTATTATTATTATTATTATTATTATTATTATTATTATTATTATTATTATTATTATTATTATTATTATTATTATTATTATTATTATTATTATTATTATTATTATTATTATTATTATTATTATTATTATTATTATTATTATTATTATTATTATTATTATTATTATTATTATTATTATTATTATTATTATTATTATTATTATTATTATTATTATTATTATTATTATTATTATTATTATTATTATTATTATTATTATTATTATTATTATTATTATTATTATTATTATTATTATTATTATTATTATTATTATTATTATTATTATTATTATTATTATTATTATTATTATTATTATTATTATTATTATTATTATTATTATTATTATTATTATTATTATTATTATTATTATTATTATTATTATTATTATTATTATTATTATTATTATTATTATTATTATTATTATTATTATTATTATTATTATTATTATTATTATTATTATTATTATTATTATTATTATTATTATTATTATTATTATTATTATTATTATTATTATTATTATTATTATTATTATTATTATTATTATTATTATTATTATTATTATTATTATTATTATTATTATTATTATTATTATTATTATTATTATTATTATTATTATTATTATTATTATTATTATTATTATTATTATTATTATTATTATTATTATTATTATTATTATTATTATTATTATTATTATTATTATTATTATTATTATTATTATTATTATTATTATTATTATTATTATTATTATTATTATTATTATTATTATTATTATTATTATTATTATTATTGGAAAGAATTATCTCAGGTTAACCTGGGTTATTTTTGCAGTATTCTGGGTTGCTGGTGCACCAACAGTATATCCTTGGATTTGACTAATTCGTCTGTGAGCCAAGATATCTTCGGACAATATGACACGTGTCAAGCACCACAGATTTATTTATTTGTGTTACGCTGTGTTTTACATTTAGTTGTTCTAGATGTTTTGTAACTGTAAGTGGCACACTTCCAGTTGCAGATATTACTAGTGGGTGTATTTTAACTGTATTTACCCTCCACATTTGTTTGATTTCCATAGCAAGTTCGAGATATTTATTAATTTTTGTAGCATATGTGGTTTGGATATTATGACTGAGGGGTACTGCTACATCTATTATTGCTATTTCCTTCTTTAATTTATCAAATAGTACAATATCTGGTCAATTAGCGCTGATGCGGATGTCAGTGCGTATTTCTCTGTCCCAGTATAGTTTGTATTGTAAGTTCTCTAATTTATTATTTAATCATGGTTCCAACGAAGTCTTTCTGTGGCTCCAACACGCACAAAAAGCTTCGTGGAAAGGCCTTTCGAAACGACAATCACTCCTTGCGTCCACTTGGTTAGTGATTGTCAGCCAAATTCATTTGTCTCAACAGACGAAGAGATCCAAGGATGACTGCTTTTTGCATCTTTATCGCAAGTTGTTCAGATGAATCTCGACAAGCAGGTATTTTTTAAATTTCCTTGACCATTGAATCCTTAGTTCCTCGGAGAACGCCGACAATAAGAACAACCAAATTTATTTTATACTCTGGGTACAGACTTCTCAGCTCATCAAGAAGTTCCATGTATTAAGCACACTTTTTCCTCCCCTTCACTAGTATATTCGTTTCTGCTGGGGCTGAAAATTTTATGACGTACATTGAATTGTTCAGCTTATCCAGCAGAACGATATCAGGTTTATTAGCTTGAAGTCATCTGGCGGTGGGAAAAGCATAATTCCAGTAAATTCGACAGTTTTTCTTGTCTATTACAGTTTCGATGTCTCCGAAGACATACGGCAACACTGGTGCTTCATCTATACCTTAAGCTTGTCTCGGATGGTAGTATAGTACCAGAAGTGCTGCATTGTGTCGATGGATATAACTAGTTCGGGCGTGTACTGAACATACAGACAACAAGTGCATTAATGTTTCAGGGTGCTGGTGACACGCTCTACATCGCACGTCAGGTACCTCTGAAAACTGGCTACGGTATACCAAGGTGTTTATTAATACACCGTCCTGGCAGGCTATTACGAAACCTTCAGTCTCAGACTTCAGCTCGGCCGATTTGAGAAAAGCGAATGTAAGTTTCCTCGAAAGTTCTAATGATTCAATATTTCGATAGAATACCCCATGTTGTGCTTTTCTTACATGTTTTTCCAGTAACAGCCGCTGTTCTGCTGCTTTAGCTCTAGGTTTCACCAAAAGAGGTTCTAATCTTCTAATAGATTGATCGTTCTCGTGATCAATCGAGAAAATAATCTTAAGCCTCTCTGACGCCTTGCCCACTGCTTTAAAAACAAATGCCCTCCCTGGTGTCGCAGGAGATAAATACCGGGAACCGATCTCCTTTTTATGGTCATAATTTTTCGTGTTTTTACATCCGTACCCTATAATTAATCTCGTCTTCAAAAGAGTATAGAAGTATTGGGACAGCAAGCATATTGGTGGCGGCAACTTTATTGATTCCAGAGAGTTCTGATTGCCATATTTTTCGAAACCGTGTTCTGTAGTTGCTTTAAAGGGCATTTTTTACGTTATCTGTGTCTTGCATACGATTTTGATCGACACCTAGATATTTGTAGGTCTCTTCGGGCTCCAAATGACGTAAAATGCCTCCATCGGCGAGCTGTTCGTTGTCTGGCTGGTCTTTGATTCGGCCTTTGAAAAGTTTAATTACTGCACACTTATCCAGGCCGAGTTCCATACCTATATAGTTGGTATACTCTTCAACCACTTTTAGAGACTGCTTTAAATCTCGGTCACTCTAAAGCTTCAGATGATCAATGTAAAATGGATGTGTCACCTTGTGTGTTTAGTTACCAGGTGGCCCACAGGCATATCCGCGAGTCTTAAGAAGGCTTACTGAAATAGGAAGTAGTGAGATACAGAATAACAGAGGACTGAGAGTCGCCTTGGAAGACTCCTCTCTTGAATGTTATTGGTTCAGTTATTATCTTTTCATTCCCAGTTATTATATGGAACCTTGTTTTCCAGAGCGGCATTAGTTGTTTAATGCACTTTATTACTCTTTCTATAATCAATTCAAGCCATCGATAGGTTCCGCTTGTATTGGTGAGTCCTGAGTTATGCATCTGTCTATCAGTAAGTTTTCTTTGCAGCCTTCAAATTTTTTCTTTCCTCCTCGTTGTTCCCCTATATCCCTCAGGATCGGTTCCACTACAGCTAACACCCGAGAATACAAGATACGGGTAAATACTTTGTAACAGGTGTTAGGACAGGTGATCCGTCGGTAATTCTTGGGATCATTTAAGTCTCCTTTTAGTCCAAGAGCTAGTAACACACATTCCATTAAGTGTTTGATGCACTTTGAAATTTTGTAATTTGAAATTATTTGGATGGAAAAGCAGATATATCTGTGTTGGCTGGACCTACCCCGGGACACCAGGTACTGCGCATAATAGAAAGGGGTCATAAAATATGACCTAAAAAAAGTGTTTGATTCAGAGGCCAACAAAGAACAATTGAAAGTTTAGGTAATTCCAAAAATACTGGTAATTTAGGCAAACACTTTTGAGAGGGTTTATAATTAATAAATCGACCCCAAATTTGATTTTTTTTAAAAATTAGAACCTTGACCTGTAGTTATTTGAACAGGGGTTCTAAATCGAGCAATCCAACCCTTAAAACAATCCTGAGCAGTAGTTTCGGCTTTTTGATCCGTCAAAGGATAAGCTTCGAACCATCTGGTTGGTAAGTGTATCCTTTAGAAGGCGGTAATGTTTTAACAATATATATGTTGACATGTGAAAAGTGACGATTTTTCGCGACGAAGAATTTTTTAAGACTGACACCTCCTAACCCATTCTTTCATATCTTTTCTCAAATATGGCCAAAGAAAACGTTCTTCAATTAGATGTGTTGTGGCTTTAATACCAGGATGGCGTAGAAATTCTTAAAAAATTCATAACGTAAACTTTTGGGAACAAACGGACGAATTTTATTAGTGGAAACGTCACAAAAAACTAAAACATTTTCCAAGGATACTTGCCGAAATTCGAGACTTGTCCTTGAAGATGTAAATATAAGTTTAAAAAGGTCCTCGTCGTCCCTCTGAACTTTCTGTCAATGCAGAAATCGAAACTGAACCCTTGACAACTGTGACAATTCGCGAGAGTTCATCTGCAGCGACGTTTAACTCAGACTTTAGATATTCTATATTAGTCGAAAATTGACTAATGTATGATAGATATTAAATTTGCCGAGGAGATAAACTAGTTTCTTTCTAACGAAATGCAAAGGTTAAGGACTTGTGATCGGTAAGTATTTTGTAATTTGTGCCTTCTAACATGTAGGCGAAGTGTTTAATTGTGGAGTAGATCGCAAGTAGCTCACGATCATATGTAGAATATTTTTTCTTAGAAAAGTCAGTCCTACTAAAATAATAATCATCACTATAACAACTAAGTACTTATCTTAAAAATGTACAAAGTAAAGAAGCAAATTGTTTTTACTTGGACAGACTTAAGGGGTAAAGGCTCCAAATATTTTTAAGTGGTCATGGATCGTTGGATAGATAGGTAAATTCATAACAAATGTAATGTGAAAATAATACAAAAAAGATTGCATAAAAAAAAATGATGGATACTTGAGACCGTTTGAGAATATAACCAATAAAAATAAAACTTGAAAGAAGCAATAAATAAAATTTTGTACATATTTCAGGACTGATCAAGAATTAATTATATTATATCGAGGAAAATTTTCAAATGAAATGAACGGCTTCTATAAAAGTACCTATGATGGTGGAGAAATTTTAGTTGCAACCCAGTTTCAACCGGTGTATGCTAGGAGAGCTTTTCCGTGCTTTGATGAGCCGTCCTTTAAAGCTACTTTTGAAATTACTGTAGAACATCCCAAACTTTATAATGCCCTCGCTAACACTCCATTGGAAACATCAATAACTAATGGGTAATTATATTTTTAAAATTTTATGTAACTTGGAGTCATTAAGAGGTTAAGACAGCTGCAAATACGGCCTCGCATAAATATATTAAAACTGGTTTCACTTTAGAATAAACACTATTTTTATCGTGAAATTCTCATACATGAATATTAGAAATATTCCTCTTTTTTACCAATTTTTTATGCTTCGCCTAATAAGATCCTTTGCATTTTTTTTAGAAAAACAACTATAACACAATTCCAAAAGACACCCATTATGTCAACTTACCTGGTTGCTTTAGTTATTTCCAAAATGGAGCCCGCGATATCACGAGACCAAGAATTTAATGTGTTTGCTCGCGCTAGTGCTGCGCAAGACTTGGGAATAGCAAAGACATTTGGACAGAAACTATTTGACAGTATGAGTCAATGGACAGGCATCAGATACGATGATTTAGGAAATCCCCAGCAATACTTGGTGGCTATACCAGATTTTGGGGCTGGTGCAATGGAGAACTGGGGACTAATAACTTTCAGGTAAGCGGTAACGTATGTCATTCATAAAGTGGTAGAGATTTAGAGTACTGTAAATAAATCATTATTTAGTATTTTGTAAACATCCTGTATGAAAATATTTTGAAATTAACTAATCGCTTCACTTGTAACTAAACTTAGGTAAATATGCATTTAAAAAACTCGAATTTATGCGCATAAGTATGCTGCCATGTTAATTCAAATGGCCGTATCTGTTTAATACATGAACGTGAGAAAAATCGACTTTTCAAGAAAAATCACTAACGCCCAAATTTCTAAGCGTTAAATCTCTAATTTTATAGAATATATATCCATGAAAATTATAGAGATGAACAAAAAATTCATTGTTGTCAGGCGTAGTGGCCATATCTTTATTTCAGGGAAAATTGCAGTTACGGCCATTTGAATTAACACGGCAGTATACATGATTCGAGTCCAAAATATGCACAAAAACGTGTATTCAAAATTATTAGTTAGATCCATATACGGTACGTAACTAAAACTTTTATACACACACACACACCACACACACAACACACACACCACACACACACACACACACCACACACACACACACACACCACACACACACCACACACACACACACACCACACACACACACACACCCACACCACACACACACACCACACACACACACACACACACCACAGACACCACACACATACCACACACACCACACACACACAGCACACACACACAACACACACACCACACACACACACCACACACACACCACACACACACCACACACACACACACACACACACACACACACACACACACACACACACACACACACACACCACACACACCACACACACACACACACACACACACACACACACACACACACACACACACACACACACACACACACACACACACACACACACACACACACACACACACACACACCACACACACACATACACACACCACTCACACCACACACACCACACACACCACACACACCACACACACCACACACACACACACACCACACACACACACACACCACACACACACACACCACACACACCACACACACCACACACACACACACCACACACACACACACACCACACACACCACACACACCACACACACCACACACACCACACACACCACACACACCACATACATACACACACACACACCACACACACACACCACACACACACACCACACACACCACACACATACTCACACACACATCACACACACACCACACACACACACACACACACACACACACACACACACACCACACATACGCCACACACACGCCACACACACGCCACACACACACCAGACACACCACACACACCACACACACCACACACACAAACATGCGCGCACGCACGCACACACACATACACACACACACACACACACACACACACACACACACACACACACCTATACACGTTTCACCATACATGTGGGCCCATGGGAATAATACCGTACTGTGGGGACATTGAAACTGCGCACATAGCAATATAGATCTCCTCGCGCTGATTCTAACGCTATCTTTAAAATATCTATACACTCCAAATAAACACCTTACACACTATGAAAAAGTTGTGGGGTCAGACCCTACAAGTATTTAGACGTCAAATATGTGTAATGGTGTCCTTTTAATTATTGTAACGTTGGAATGTGGGTATACGTGAACCCACAAGTAATGTAGATATTGTTTTGTGTATGAGTGTTCCCATAAATATATGAGTCTACTTATGTTTATTTTTCTGTACTCATAACTTATGCATAATATAAAAAGATACACATGAACTCATAAGAAATGGAAAATCAAATTTTAGTGTAATTTAAACAAGAAGATAATATAAAAAAAAAGAATGGTTAAAGTTATATAGTGGTATGTAATAATTTCTAACAAATCTTTAAACATTTCAATTGAGATATGTGTTTAAAAGTTTTGAATTGACACTCGCTCTGGCATAAAAATATGAGTTACATGGTCGCCCTGTGGAGCGGGAGGACAGAATAGCTCTATCCAGACATTCACCTTTGGGGTTGTAAAAGCCCACCAAATGACCACTTTTAGAAAAGGGGCATCTAGTGACGCTGGTGACGTTATTAGCCTGTAGGATTCGGCGATTTGTCAACCAGCAGGCTTTTAACTAGTTGAGAGGCAGGTCCTATTTATCCTGGAAGGATGCATAATGGGTCTACTGAGGCGTAAGTAGCAGTGAAGCAACCCACCCTCCCTATCCTTACAGATACAGACAGATGAGTACAAATTAAAATAAATTATAAATTAAAATAAATTAAAATAAATTAAAATAAAAAATATTAGACTTAGTAGCTTTGATGACAGTGGCTTTTCTTCACCGAATATTAGAAATCTCATTCCACCCAGGCTTTCACATTGGTACAGGACGTGGAATGATGTTTCCTCTTCTTGTTCACAGAACCTGCACAAAGTTTTTTCTTCTGCTGGATTGCTGACACTTATGTGCCTTTTAAGGTGACAGTGTCCGGTAAGAAGACCTACTGTTATCCTAACGATTTGACGCTTTTTATCCAGTAAGTCTTTTGTGAACTTGGCCAATGGTTCCTTAAAGAACTGTTTGGCATGTATCAGTCTTGGATAGTTCTTCCACCATTCCTGATACTCTTTTTGCATCCATTGTTTGATGAATGTCTTGCACAAAGCCTTGCAACTACACAGAAGGGGGTTTGGTCATGGCCTTATATAAGCCTTCTCGGGCTAATTCGTCGGCCTTTTCATTACCCTGATATCCCTCATGGCCTGACATTCAAGCTAGGGTCACCTTGTTTTGGCTACTTAGCTCTGCCAAGTCCTCTAGACAGTCTTTCACCAGTCGTGATTTGATTTCTGGTGAGAGAATTGCCTTTAGAATTGGCTATCAGAGTATATGGCAATAGTTTTGCCTGATACTTACTTGTTTAGTATTTCTCTTGCACAATGTTGTATGGCTATTAGTTTAGCCTGGAACACTGTTGCATCGGATACCCTTATTTTAGTCCTTTTCAAGACTCTGATAAGCGCACGGTTGGATAAATTAGGGCGCATTTATTTGTATTATTTTTTTGGTTACTATTTTAAACTTAAATATTTGTAATTTAACTGTCGGGTTGCTTGTTTTAGGCTAGTCCCACATTTTGTAAAATACCTACCTACCTACCGAAATAATACTCAATAAATACTGTAACGTGATACTTGATATTTTATCTATTTGTTATAATGTGTTTAAGCTCAATTGATTTTGGGCGTGGGTTAGGTTATTAAATAACTCGAATAACTTTGAAAAAGAAGTTGGGCACCACTATATTTAAAACTTACCAAGTATAATTGACTTTAGATTTGTGATAAAAATATAGAAAATCACTAACCAATAACAAATTATATTTAAACCAACTTTTAGATAAGGTAGTATCAAATTCTAATTCACATAGTTTTACTAAATTCAAATTCAAGATGATTTATTTAAAAGCACTTATCTGTTCTTAAAACGAAGTAATATAAGGAATGTTTATTTGCATGGTATTCTTCAGGCAACTTCAAAGGGATTCGGTATTCTTATTCTTAATTCTGGAACTTGAATGATATTGTGAAATTTGATATTCTAACTTAAACTTGAACGTGTAAATCTTCTATAGATGAACCAAACCACGGTCTTCAGATTGTACCAAACTTCTAGGTATAAAAACCATAAAACTTCTTGATAGGAATTCGAAACGTCTAGATATAAATCCACATAAACTGTCTAGATATAAAACGAAATAAACCGTCTAGATAGAGCCATGCTAAAAAGAAAGGCGAATGTTATAACAGGAAATAGGAAATTTGAACAGGATTTAGATAAAATACTTTAATTATTAAATGAACAATTTAAAACTATTAAATGAATAATTTCACATAGACTAAAATTAATATGAAAAGGAAAAATCTTATTTGATACATTTAAACATAGTAAAGCATAATATCTTATTCCAAAAAAAAAATATATAAATTTATATAAAACGTGTTATCCATTGTTGAGGTTACGTTCAAAATTTGACATTTTATTTAAGAAATTCTTGTACAAAATATATATTTTCAACAATATATCAGTATTAAAACTTACCTTATAAAATCAGACGGAATTTATGATAGATAAAAATTATTTAGTAAATCGGATGACCAAGATATATTAAAATTCAAATCAACTTGTTTCGTTCGCAAATTCAAACCAAATGAAATACGAAATTTTGACACAAGGCATAAATGACATTTGAGACGAGGTGATTGTGTTTAACGAATAACGGTTCCAACCGTTACAATACATATTAAAAAAATATATTTTTAAATGATGATTTTATGTACCCCTTAAATAATAATATAGGCACCCACACCTAAAATTTCTTGATCTGGCATATTTATTACTCCGAGGCGATTTCGATTCGACTATAAATGAAAATTCAAGCATTTTCTCTCAGTCCGTATATTATAAGATCTTGTTATATCATGTAATTATTAATTAATACCTTCATAGTTTTTCATCATAATTCAATTAAAAAACTTTTTCAAATTTTAATTAATTTTAGCCAAAAATAAATATTATTTTAATATATATTTTATTTTTGAAAATAATTTATATTTTATAAATTACCAATTTTAACGATATGCTTTATTATACAAAGTGTTTATGTTCTATAGGAATCCGTTATAAAAGAAAGGCGTGTCCCACTCAAAATAAAAAAGTTGACACCTACTTTCGGTAAAAGCGAAAATGACAGAACTATCAAAATATTTTACATGTTTACTACTCTTACTAATTTTTAAGAAAATCAATCCATTAGTTTTTAAGAGTGCCCCTCGTCGCTGGACACCTTATATATCTTGGTTCTTATTTTTTATATTAGAGCAACCCGGTGTCTCTGTATGTATTAACTGATCTAATAAAAATTACTTACTTAATACAATATCAGAAAATGCTACCGCACCAAGAGAAAATTATAAAAAATATCATTCGCATACGTCACTTGCCCCAAATGGTACTGAATACTACATTAGTTATTGTGTCCCCATAACTATATGCGTATTGGGATTCGCTTACACACAAATTTATGAAACCAATATTTATTGAAATATATTTATTTTTTGTAGGGGGCGCCACTTTCTAGTACAACAACTAGTCCCCACTTCAATACCGAAGTCGAAAAATATACACACCTGATATTTTACCTAGTTGTGGGGACAGTAACTTATTTAACAATTTTGGTAAAAGTAATAACTCTAGATTAGTTAAAATTAAAAGTGCCACGAACAAATTTTTTTGCGATTTTTTTATGTAGCAATGATCATTAAAAGAAAACAAACAACGAAGATAAAGCCAAAAAAAGTTGTGGGGACAAGTGTGTATGTCCCCACAACATTAAATGTCCCCACAACTTTTACTGTCCCCACAGTCCTGGTTTTATTCAGGCGAAAATCCCACAAGTACGGTAAAACATACGCACACACACACACACACACACACACACACACACACACACACACACACACACACACACACACACACACACACACACACAGAGAGAGAGAGAGAGAGAGAGAGAGAGAGAGAGAGATAGGAAAGTAAAAAATCTGATGTGTCCAACACATGACTTTCCTATCTAGTTATTATAGGCTTTTTCCGATTATTTTGTACAACCTATTGCAGTACCTCTATAAATGTTTAGCGGATAAACTAAATATATACATTTTCCACATATATCTACCTCGAAACATTTTTCTATAGATATTCATTGAAAACGAAAATTTAAATTTAGCACTTTTCCTACAATTTTTCCATTACGGTCCATTTTAGAAAAATCATGTATAAACAATAATTATAGAGATCGATATCGCAAACAACTTTTATTTCAACAATTTTTATAAAAATCAGAATTTTGCACATTTTGTCAAATTTCTCGAATACGGACCATTTCAGGAAATTTTTACATAAAACAAAAATTATAGATAATAATATTAGAAGTAACTTTTATTTGATTAATTTTTTTCTCCAAACATAAATAAGAGATATATTCCATAAATTATAAAAACGGCCTCCCATATAGTAACCCCCAGATGTTCCGACGCCAGGTCTAAATAAAACTTAAGTTTAAAATTTAATGTTTTTTTCTTCATCTGTTTTTGAGTTTTTTCAAATTTCGAAATTTACACATTTTCTGAAATATCTCAAATACGGTCTATTTTAGAGAAATTATTTATAGAATAAAAATTATAGAGAATTATATTACAAACATCTTTTGTTTGAACAATTTTTATAAAAAAATATTTTTTTACATTTTGTCAAATTTCTCGAATACGGACCATTTTAGAAAAATTTTGTATTGAACAAAAATTATAGATAATTATATAGGAAGTAACTTTTATTTAAAGAATTTTCTTTCCCAAACGTAAATAACAGATATATTCCATAAAATATAAAAATGACCTCTTATAAAGTACCCCCCTAGATGTTCCGACTCTGCCCAAAATCTAATCAGCTCTTTGGACGCTGGAACAAAGCTTAAATTTAAAATTTGGTGTTTTTCTGTGTATGGGTTCATGAGTTATGCGACACACAGACACACACACAGACACACACACAGACACACACAGACACACACAGACATCATCGCGAAAATTGTCAAAACGGATTCAGGGGACCTCAAAACGTAAAAATCTGTCGAAAACTCGAGGTATACAGATAGGAAAGTAAAATGAAGAAATTAATTTATAAATTTGTAGCATAACATACAGAGTATTGCATTTGAAAAAATTAATAATATCGTAATATCGTTTTTAAACACACCTTATATACATCATAGAAAATTAATGAAAATGCAAACATGGTTTACCAATGTGAAAATAACCAAATCTGTTATATGTAACTAGCTACAGGGTATTTGGTTTAAAAAAGTAAAATTTTGGTTTACCCCTCATTTATGAACCACCTTGTATATTTAAGATTAATTGTAAAATGTGGTCATACAACTTTTTTTTAAATATCTTCGTATCTCCAATAATAAAACAGTTATCGATCAATTAGTCACTGATGGGACATCCTGTATATGTATATTACGCTTACATGTTGGTATCGTTGGATGGGTAAATTCATAACGAACCTAATGATAAAATAATATACAGGGTCTTGAATTTGAAAAAAATGTAGTAAATTGGACTTAAAATGAGTCTTATTTATGACATGTTTCAAATCAAATCAATATTCCTCTACAAAATAATGCAATCGATCTCGAAACCCAAAGGGGGAAAATAAATAATTGAAAAACTAAAAGAAATTGTGCTAGTAATCAATTAAAAAAAAAAAAAATAATAATAATAAATTATTGGGGTGCTTATGTTGGGGAGCATTTATGGGGAAACCCTTTTAGATTTACGATTTGTCCGTATGATTAGGAAATTTTAAATACCTACTTCTACTTGTAAATAAATATTAAACTTCCAGAGAAGTGGATTTGTTAGACGATGGCAACAGAACATCTAGTGCATCATTTCAGAATATTTTAATGGTCATTGGTCACGAAATAGCACACCAATGGTTTGGAAATTACATTACTCTCGACTGGTGGTCAAATATTTGGCTCAACGAAGGTTTCGCTAATTATTTTGGAAAAGTCATCAGTGATATGGTAATATTATTTTAAGCGAAACAATGAAATAATATCGGTATGAGAAATGTCAAATGGCATAATATTGTATTTAGATGTATATATTTTTTTAAATTAGTATAATATTCTACGAAGAATAACATTTTGTAAGGAATGGAGTGACTATGCAGAACTTTTTAAGAAGTATAACTTTTTTGCATAACACTAATATTAAAAAAAAATGCCATATGGT
>OV651819.1:56061465-56266641 GCA_927349885.1 Psylliodes chrysocephalus
GTGTTAGGTGCCATGAAGTCTACTCCTATTCAACCCTTACACGTGGAAGCTCTGGAACCTCCTTTGGAAATAAGAAGAAATTATCTCAGTGAAAAAATGTTAACTAAAGTCTATAACAATAATCCTAAATTATTTCATCAGATTAATATATTAAATAGTTATGATTTGACTAATAAATATTGGGTTAAAAAAAATCCCCACCCCTTTGTCTCGCTTTACAAAACAATAGCAATATTGTAAGTGCTCTGTATAAAACAACCCACCACCCTGAAATTAATGATTTTTTTAGCTTTTATTCAGACATTTCCTTTATTAAACCAAACTATGAAGAAAATATATCTATAAGTAGCAATATATTACTCTCTATTTTAAATAATTTTGAAGATGCCTTAATATTATATACGGACGCCTTCAAATCAGCTAATGGCGTAGGCTCTGCTTTCTTTGAACTTAAAGAGCACATAGAAAAATCTTTTAAAATTAGACAGGAATGTTCCATCTATACTGCCGAAGCTGCGGCTATCTACGAAGCACTTATTTACGCCTCTTCCTGCAACAGAGAAACGATAGTTATTGTATCAGATTCCCTCTCTGTTTTAAAATCTATTAAAAAAAATGGGCATCCTAATACATCGAGTTGCCCTTTTGTAATAAAAATTAAGAAACTTATCCAAACATTTTCAGAAAGAGACCAGAACGTGCATTTTATTTGGATTAAAGCTCACATTGGGCTGAAGCACAACGAACATGTAGATTTGTTGGCCAAAAATGGCTCTGTAACAGGTTCTAATACGTTATATAATTTATCTGTTTCTGATGTCACTGCAATATTAAAAAGAAATCAATTCAATAAATGGCAACACTTGTGGCAGGAATATTGTTTTACAAACCCAACGAGGTATACGACTCTTCAGTTAAACATTCCTAATATCCCTTGGTATAAGCATTATAAAATACCGCGAAAGTACATATCGACAATGATTAGGATGAGATTTGGTCATGCCTGTTATCCTAGCCATTTATACAAAATTAAAGTCTCTGAAAGTGACCAATGCGAGACGTGTAATGAAAAAGGAGATCTGGACCATATCTTCTTTAATTGTACTAAAAACAAAAAATTATCTGACAAGCTATATAACGACCTGCTTAAATGCAAAATATGCTCCACTTGGAATATCCAAAGTTTATTGTCCTCCAATTCCACAAACATTTATGACTGCTTGATTAATTTTTTAATGGAATCAGGTATACGCTTGTGATTAGTAATTCTCTTAGACTCGTTACCTTTGTTTTCTTTCCTACTGTTTTATTTTACCCCCTTACCGTGACCTAGTGTTTGTCTGTTTTTTCGTAATGACTTGATGGGTCCCTAGGCGAGAAGCGAGTGTCCCCGTTTAATCCTTTTGTTATTTGAAATGAAATATTTAATGATTTACCTCTTCCATTTTGTGACTGGCTGTATGACAAGAGTCTATGCCAAAAAAAAAATGAATGAATAGTTATATCTCTGTTATCTCTGGATATAACCATTCATTGATAAAATATAATACGATGCCAAGATCAAGTCGACAATGGATACACTCTATTCGAGTTGCAACTCGGAATTATATAAAATTCGGAGTTACAACTAAGGATGATAAAAAATTCCTAGTTACAACTCGGAATTTTGTATAATTCCGAGTTGAAACTCGGAATTTTATATAAATCCGAATTGAAACTCGGAATTTTATATAATTCCGCGTTATAACTCGGAATTTTATTTATACCAGTAGTTTTAAGTTTGGTTGCATAGTATGAGCAACCAGACTTACAACTACTGGTATAAATAAAATTCCTAGTTTGAACTCGGAATTATACAAAATTCCGAGTTACAACTTGGAATTATACTAAATTCCGAGTTACAACTCAGAATTATACAAAATTCCGAGTTACAACTCGGAATTATACAAAATTCCGAGTTACAACTCGGAATTGTATAAAATAATAATTTTATTAAAAAAATGGCCCTTCTACGCTTCCGTAGAATACATCTCAGAGTCAGGGTCAATCCTAGCAGGTATGCGGCGTATCCGCCGCACGCGGTCAGACAATATAAGAGCGGCCGCGTTCTATCAATCAAATAAAATTTCCTCTGTATTTTAATTGGAGTTTTACGAAAAAATGCTACTAGAAATAACAAATGTTATGGAAATTAAATAATTTCTATTCAATTGTCTGACAAAATTGGAAATATATTATTTGTATAGCGTATTTTTAAATTTTGACTGTTAATAAAATAAAAACTCCCAAGTCGAATATTTTGGTAATTAATAGAGATATTTTAATTCTGCAAAAGCCAGTTCACAAAGCACTAAACGAGCTTTAGTTTTATATATAGATTAATTTTAAATAGGTCAATATATAGATGGCGCTACGCTCAATATTGTTTTTTCGATGAGAGGATCTTTCTTATGTAGCACATCTTGTAAAAAATGCATGTTTAAGCAGATTTTGTTTTATGAACTAATTCGATAAATCTAGCCTTTTTGCTAGACAGAGTGGGTCACTCAAAACAGTTTCATCCTGTTTTTCAACATTATTCATTGGATTTTAAGGTAATGCTAAAACAGGTCGATTTTTATACCAAATTAAAAACATTTTTACAATACAGACATCCGTCATGTGTCAACCCCCTCCCTTGCACTTCACCAACACCTTAATTTTAAATAGGTAATGTACCATGTATAGCACATCATTGAAAATGTAATTTAATGGGGAATTCAGAAATATTTCTGTACATTGCGTTACTTTAATTTTATCGCCCTCTAGCGGAAAAAAACTATAACGTATTATAGAGTGTGACAATACAATGTGTAGTACATCATTAAAAAGGTAATTTTATGGGGAATTTATAAATATGATTGTTCATTGCGATACTTTTAATTGTACCGCCCTCTATCGGGATAAAAAACTACGTATTATAAAGTGTGACACCCTATTTGAAAGCAAATTTAATTACTAATTCATAGCACTACATAAAATTAATATAAATATCCTCCATATTGCACTTGCAATAGTTTGAAAATTAGTCATGCATTATTTTAAACATTATTATTGCTAAATTTATTTTGTTGCGAGGGCAATATGGAAATATTTATATTAATGACATGTGGTGCATTTAATTAGCTTTCAAATTAAGTGTCATACTTTATAATACGTTGCAGGTTTTTTTATCCCGATAAAGGGCGCTAAAATGAAAAGTATCGAAATAAACAGTCATATTTATGACTTCCCCACAAAATTACCGTTTTAATGATGTGCCGTACATGGTACATTCCTTATTTAAAATTAAGTGGTTGGAGAAGGGGAAGTGAGGGGGTTGACACATGACAGATGTCTGTATTGTAATAATGTGTTTAATTTGGAATAAAAATCGACCTGTTTTAGCATTTTCTTAAAATCCAATGATTAATGCCGAAAAACACGATGAAACTGTTTTGAGTGACCCACTCTGTATATCAAAAATGGCTAGATTTATCGAATTAGTATATAAAACAAAATCTGCTTAAAAATGCATTTTTTACAAGATGGGCTATATAATAAAGATCCTCCTATCGAAAAAAAAAAAAAATATTGAGCGCAGCGCCATCTACATATTGACCTATTTAAAATTAATTTATATTTAAAACTGAAGCTCTCTTAGCGCTCTATGAACTGGCTTTAACAGAATTAAAATATCTCTATTACTTACCAAAATATCCGGCCTGGAAGTTTTTATTGGTACACTCTGTATATACGAATAGAATACTATTTGAATTCTACTGTGTTTCAAAGCATTCCACTGCCTAATCTGTTAGGAGAAATTATTTTATCTTATCAATTTTATTGAAGTGAGTAAAATGTATCAAAATTCAATGGATTCTCAAAACTATAAAGACGTACCTATCTAAACATCATAATGACGTATGAGGTAATACCCTAAGTGATTTCAAAGTAATACGAACAAAAAAAAATGATCAACCCCACTAATGCCAAGTATTCGGTTTACAATTAGTTTTCAGATTGTATTATTTACTATTATTAAATAGAAGTTTTTTGAGGTTTATATTATACAGTTTTCGAGGATGCCAAAATTTACTACCTCTAATTTTAAATATAAGCGAAAAAAGCAGCTACAAAGTGTGGGAAGTTTACTAAACTAGCTAAAAAACATTAGCAAACCGACTTCTTTAATGGCAAGTTTAAGGGTATTACAACTGACATTTAGATTATTTGTACTGTAATGTTTGTTTAATATATTTATAGTTTATTTACACTTTATTTACAATTTATTTATAACTTACTAATTAATTTATATAATACTTGGACACTATTACTCACAATTTTAATTTATTTATTACAATTTCTTTTCTGTCCAACACTTTAATTGAATCTTCTCTCTTATCGACAAAGTCGCGGCTATTTATATAAAGCCCAGCTCAGTACCAGAACACTCTAGGCCACCTAGAAGCTTCAGGAACTCCCTCTTTATGTCTCATACGCCGCACCGCGATCATTCTGGAAGTTTCGAAAAGCGGTGTGTTTGTTTCTTTATGGCCAGCGCTAGACTTTATACCACAAGCAAGGAGTAAACAAAGTACAGAGACGGCTCCGCGTCACAGTACATTTACTTTGTAATTATAATTTTGAAATATTTTTCTTAAAACTAAATAAATAATTTGTTGACCAGTCGATAATCGAATATTATGTCACTTGGGAAGTAACCCAGCCATAACTAATTAAGTCGGCTATATCTATAGTTTGAGTTAATTTTATTTTATGCCCTTTCACTTTTAAAACAACATCAAAAGAATCTAGCGGTGAGCAAGCACAACGCCATACTTTAATATATGATTTGTTCTATGATTTATTATGATCATAATATTATGTACTTTAGGTGTAGGGAATATCTTAAAAGGGAATAAACAAATTTTATTGAACATTTTTTTTTGAGTTTAATAATGCTTTAATAATAAAATGCATTATTTGTAAAATCGAAAACAAAAAATAAAATTAAGAATTATCAATACCGCTGTCATCTTCACTTTACGTGTCTTCCAGATATATGATGCAAGAATTACTACAACTTCTCTTATGACATTTCTCTTTCTTACCTTACAACTCATCAACATATGGGTTTAAGATTTAATCCATTCAATATAGCCAGCATATCTTTTTTTAAAGCTATGGGAGGATATGTTACCTATATTATTTAAAAGTGAAGATATAAACATATTTATGAGCTTTCGGTATTTCACCTGTTTGTCGGGAATAGTACGGGGTATTATCAATGACTACAACCGCATTTGATGGAAAATTCGGTATTAATTGTTGTTAAAACTATTGTTTGAATAAGCTGGAAGACATATCTTGATGAAAATCTGCATAGCAAATGTTTTTTGCCGATAACACAGAATATCCGATAATAGTAAAGAATTGGCTAGAAAAGCACTTTGCTGGCGTGAAAATTTTCCTCTATTTAAAGAAGCATTAAGGAAACAATTAGTTTCAGGTAAATATATATTTTAAATTTAACAGGTTAACTGATATGTGAAACATAATGATTCACTCAGTCTCGCCACCAGGATGATGTGTGATTAGTATATAAAACGTTAATGATTTTTTAAAATATTTTAATCCCCCAATTTATTCAGATTTTTTTCAGAATCATAGGCTTCATCTCCTTATAGAGCTTGATTTTTACTAAAAGTTTCGTGAAATTGTAAATTTAATAAATCGTAAATCCCAAATCGAAATCCAAAAAGTCAGAAATATTTTAAATAAATAGCTTGAAAATTCGGATACAAATCCCAAATGTGGACGACGATTTGAGAACAAGCCCGATCGTCGTCGGGTCCGAACTAGCAAATCAAATTTCTGTCTAGGAACCAGCGTTGACGCTTGGGTAAAAATGTACCCAATTGGGTACATTTTATCGCTCATGGTGCACAAGTACATTTTAGGACATTGGGGTACATTTTGGAATAATGAATTTCCTATGTTCAAACTTTATGAATATTTAATAAACAAGACCCTTATTTCAATTTATATTTGGACGTGAATAAAATCCCGTACGTGGGATCGGGTCGAAAATATTAAAATCCCGAACGGGCGGGATTAAAGAAGTAATTGGTCACTGAAATTTGATTAGGATTAGGATGTTATCGTATTTTGTTTTGTACACAAAAATATAACTTGATCTCGAACTTGATATAATAGAAGAATTTAAATTACTGAAATCACATTATTTATGTACAACATAATAGCTGAAATATAATTTTGACAGAAAGTATTTCTTTTTTAAAATGAAAGAAGAAATAGCTTAAGAATTATTGTTTAAATGTGTTTTAAATACATTTTTCTTTGGTATTGAACATGAAACCCCGACCACTATTCATCTATTTGGTAGGAAGTTAATATTTTGGCAATAGACTAATTCCATTGTTTTTTTATATAAAATTCTACTACGGTCAGGAAATAATCCTTATTCAATTCCACTTTTTATATCATAATTAAATTACTCTAATAAAGTATACTTTATGTATAACTAGGTAATTTAATTTTCATTGTTTACTTTTTTTTTCAATTAGCTTAATTCTTAACAAACACTTTTATTCGAATAATTCTACCTTCGCTAATATTTGTTTAGCTTTAAATGTTCTATATTTTTTTGTAAATCGTTCAGATTTCATAATTTCAATTTATTACTGTTAATTTATTCATTTATGATGGTATATTAACTAAAAATTTAATGTATTCATACGTTTCTTTTATATTAATCTGTAACTCCGCCCGTTCGGGATTTTAATGTTTTCGACCCGATCCCACGTACGGGATTTTATCCACGTCCTTTATATTTTATATTTAAATTAAGTTATTCAAATTAAAGGTATAGTTGATTTTATTGCTTTACGGGACAAAAAGCCATAAAACAAAATAGAATATCGGAAAAATATTTTGGCTGTTAGGGTTATTGTGCAAATGTGCATATGCCGCCAACTTACGTAGACCGTCGCACAGTGGCGCGGAGCGCCACTGTGCCACCCAAATTACTCTACGACTCACAGGCTTGATCCGTTTTAGACGTGCGTCACCTTAAAATGTTCGTCTTGAGTTTGCCTATCGACCCTTGTTCCGGGATTTTTGATTTCGAATTTTATTTTTCTGTAATTTGTGTCCAAAAATTTACTTTCATGGAAAAATGGCGATTTTGGGTGCAAAAGTCATCCTAGCGAACGCAACATTGAGTCTTTACAAAACTTTTTTGAAGGAAACTCTTCCTCTTGACAACCCCTACAACCCTGTGTACATCAAATTGCGAGAGAAAAACGGCGAAAATGACACATTTTTGGATATTTTTTACGAGAAACTCATCCTATCACCTAAGGAATATGTCCGAATGTTTGCAGAATTTTTGGAAAATTTCTGAAATTTTGGAATTTGGCGATTTCCTGGCCAAATTAAATGGCCAAAAATATCCTCAAACATTCTGAGAAAATTTGTACGTATTGCTGGATTGATTATAAACACTTTTTATTGAAAAAAATTTAGATTTTTGTTCCAATAGATTTTTGATGAACAATTTCCTTTCGCATCAATAGTTTTGGATCACTATGGTCGTTTTTAGGCATGACGGCCAATTTCTCTCGCAATTTGACGTACATAGGGTTGTAGGGGTTGTCAAGAGGAAGAGTTTCCTTCAAAAAAGTTTTGTAAAAACTCAATGTTGCGTTCGCTAGGATGACTTTTGCACCCAAAATCGCCATTTTTCCATGAAAGTAAATTTTTGGACACAAATTACAGAAAAATAAAATTCGAAATCAAAAATCCCGGAACAAGGGTCGATAGTCAAACTCAAGACGAACATTTTAAGGTGACGCACGTCTAAAACAGATCAATCCTGTGAGTCGTAGAGTAATTTGGGTGGCACAGTGGCGCTCTGCGTCGGGGGCATATGAGAAACTTTTTTATTATTATTATTATTAGGAAAAAACTTATTCTTCATAAAAAGTCGAGCATGGTCTAAAACCTTAAATACGACCATCATATATCAAATTTTATTAGTCGTATACGAGGTGTGTCAAAAATAAAGGTACTTTACTGTCATATTCATATTTTTTGACAAACCTCGTATACAGCTTAAAAAATAATATCTGATGATTGCATTTTAAGTTTTGGACCATGCAGAACTTTTTACAAATAATTACTTTTTCATAAAACTAAGAATTAAAAAAATTTCCCATATGGTTCCGACTTAATTGGACACAATGTATAAATTTTTCTTATTAAAAGCAATTTTATTACATTATACTAAAAACGTAATATTTGTTTTATTGTATTTAGATTTTGAAAGCAAAAGGCAGTTATAAGGTGTGGTGATTTTAAGAATTTTACCTGTGCCGCCCGGTTTTGTGGAACGTAACAATGGGATACCCTTATTTTAATTCCTTTTATGACTCTGATGAGCGCTCAGTTGAGTAAATTAGGGGGTATTTGTTTGTATTATTTTTTTTGTTACTATTTTAAACGCCGGGGTGCTTGTTTTAGGAGAGTCTCCTCGCCACTCACCCCTGAAAATATTTTTTTGGTTGGCTAAGCCAATTTTTTGTTTTTTGTTTTTTTTTTTATTTGTGACATATCAAGAACTTGGTAAATTCAATATTTTCCCCACTTTTTTGACATGCTCCAGTTTTTCTTGCGTTTTAGCAGTCTTACATGGTTTTAAGCTTTTTTTTTTGGTGGTTTAGTTTCTGGCAGCGTTAATTGGGTGGTCTCAATGCCACGCCGCCAGACCCTACTCCTTTTTTACTAATATTTAGATATAAAATAGATATGCTTACATACACTCGAAGATCAGGAAACTGATATTATTAAAGGTGGCACTGTAGTATCGACATACAAGATTGTGTCCAGATTCCACATGTTTTCTTCTTCTTTTAACACATGCTCGATTGCCTTTCACCAATTTTCCTTCGTAATAAGTGATATGGAGGTTTCTAACAATGCTTCTACATATTTTAACTTAAATGAAATTGAAGCCAAGATGGCGGGTGAAGTAGGTGACACTTCACCTGCTCCCAAAGAAAATGTAAATTCTATATGTAAACATTGCTCCAAAAAAAAAGTAAAGTGACGTGCATAAAGTGCAGTGAAATATTCCACCCAGGCTGTTAAAACAAGCTAGTGAACTAAAAAAACGGACTGTAAACACGAACCCTCTCAACAAATTGTAGAGATTGACATAAATGAAGAATCCTACCTTAAAGAAGAAATCAAACTTTTGAAACAAATAATCACAGACAAAGACACTATAATATCCGATAAGTGCCAGGTAATCCTTTTACTCAATGAGAAAATAAAATTTCATCATTTAATAAAAATCTACCAACACCATATCAAAACAGCAATCAACCAAAAAACTTGCACCCAATAGATACAGTAAGTGAAACAAAAAACCAAATCAACAAATATAAACATCAAGGCAATTTGTCATCACCATCACACTCAAACATGGAAACTCCTAATATACAAGGAGGCCCAATAATAAAGGCAAACCAGTTTGCAGCTGAAATCATGAGAGTGCAAACTAATCAAAAAGTAAATGAGGTAATCAACTTAGTCAATGACAATCAAGGACGAAGGAAACCCTCAACACCATTAATAAATGAAGCTAATCATAACCCATCTGAAGATAAAGAAGGATTTATTTCATTAAAAAAGAAAACAAGGAAAACTCGTAATCATAACATAGGCAGTGGAGATGGGGATGAACATTTTCAGGGTGTAGATAAAACTGAGAAAAAAATCTGGCTTTTCTTGTCACGAGCCCCTGACACCGTTACAGAAAACAATATAAAGGCCTACATTACAAAACAGTCAGGCGCTCAAGACATGTTGTATGTAAAGAAACTTTCAACATACTTTGTCCGACCCAATAACCAAACCTTCATGATAGGAGTTGATCCTTCTCTACAAGAAAAAATTTATGAACAAAATTTTTGGCCAAAAAACGTGTATTTTATCTATTCAACTTCAGGCAAGGTCAACGGTTCCTGGACCATCCCTCTTACCATTCTCAACCTCAACCAAGGGGAAACAGTTCCACCCAGTTAAATGGAAATTTTCGGAAACCAGCCTCATCTATAACTCAAACTCCATCCTAAATGAAAACGAAACTGATAAGTATCATTTACTTCATATAAATATCCAAAGTCTAGCCAATAAAATCAATATTTTAGAATTGTATTGCGACATGAATCAACCAACATTTTTATGTATTTCTGAGCACTGGATGTGTGAAGACAAATTAAAAGCTTCCAAAATTTCAAATTATAAACTAGTTTCTAGTTTCACACGTAGTAATCTAATACATGGTGGCACAGCTATATTTGTAAAATCAGAACTTTTTGAATCATGTACTAATATAAGTAACCTCGTTAACTCATCGTTAGAGCTTCATTTCGAGTATTCGGCAATTGAAGTTAACAAAATTATGTGTATTATAACCGTGTAACGTAGCTCTTCTACAAAGTTTCATCCACAGATCTTTCTTGATAAGCTAACTGATACTCTAAATTATATTACAGCTAAGTATACATTCATTATCCTTAGTGGCGACTTTAACATTGATTTTAGGGAAAATTGTTACTATAAAAAACAGCTTTTTGACATATTTCAAATGTTTAATCTGAAATTATCATATAGCGAACCAACACGTACTCCAATATTCCGTGGTCTAGACTACGTTGTTAGTAACATCGGAAATCACACCTCCCAGGTGATCTCTTTAGGTACAGCGGATCACCAAGCTCAAGCACTATCATGGTCTTTACAAATCCCAATTAAGCAAACATCATATAAAAATACAATAATAAGGAAATTTAATAATAACTCGTTATTAGAATTTAAAACCTTAACGAAAAAACACCAGCAATTGAAGACGTCATAGAATAATAATAATAATAATAATAATAATAAACGTCTTTATTATACCAGCAAAACAACATTTACAAAGTATAAATGGCGTAGTCTAGCCAAATGGCCATTCAACTTAACCATATCACAAATCCTAAAACTAACTTAAACCTAACCTACTCTACATTACGCTGAATGTCTACGGATGAATTCAAATTTAAATTAAGAACAAGAATTAAATAAAACAAATAAAATGAATAAAATAGAATAAGAATTAAATATTTTCATTTGCTTGGCTACCAAGAAAATATGATTTTAACATTATTTTAAATGAACTAGTACTCAAATATGATTTTAAGTGTGTATTTAGTGAATTGTATACTTTAGCGACATTATAGCTAAATGACCGTTGAAACATGGCAGTTCTATGTCGTGGCATGGCGATAGTATGGCGATTTCGCAAATTTAAGGCATGTGCGTCAATCCTATACGTAATCCGTTCTCTTAAATATAATGGTGAATTAGCTTTTAATAAATTGCTTAAAAATAATAAGAAAAGAAATTTGAACAAAGAATCCATTTTCAACCATTTTAATGAAATAATGTAAGGTGATATGTGGTCATATTTTCTTTTGTTACAAACAAGCCGACAACACGAATTTTGTATTTTTTGTAAACGGTTTGCAGTAGCCCTGTCGAGACAAGGATAGTATACAGAGATGCAGTATGTTATTTTAGAGATTACCAAGCTTTCACATAGGGTTTTTTTCATGTTAAATGTTAAATATTGTTTACTTGCATATAAGAGTCTTAGACGAAAATAACAATTTTTTGACACTTGAGAAACATGTTCAACAAATTTTAAATTTTCATCTAAATACAAACCCAAATTCTTTTCACATGGAGAAAATTTTATTTGTTCACCATTTACCCTAATCTGCATGTCCGATTTAAGCATATTCTTATATATTTTTGGAGAAAACAACAAAGATTTTGATTTTTTAGCATTTAATTTCAAACCATGCCCTTTCACATATTCGCTTATTTTATGCAAATCTTGATTTATGCGGACATTAGCTATTTCATATTCGGAAGGATTAAAATGAAAATATAATTGAGTGTCGTCTGCAAATAACTGTTTTTTGCAAAATTGTAAATATTTAGTCATATCAAACGTGTATAATAGGAAGAGAAGGGGTCCTAGCACAGAGCCCTGTGGGACGCCAGAGCAAATAGATTTTAATTTGGAACATTTACCACCAATAACGACTCTCTGTTTTCGGTCTGTAAGGTAGCATTTGAAGAAATTAAGAGCCACATTATCAAATCCAAGATATTTGCATTTAGATATAAGAAGTTTGTGATTAATCGTATCAAAAGCTTTACTAAAATCTAAAAGAACTAATACAGTTGACATATTTTTATCAAATGAACCGATAATGTCATCACAAACTCTTGTTAGGGCTGTTACTGTACTATGACCACTTCTGAATCCGGATTGATCACCAACTATCAATTTGGAACTGTTTACGTAATCATTTAACTGAAGATAGACAACTTTTTCTAATATTTTTGAAAGTATACATAATAAGCTGATAGGACGTAGATCATTGCATGATTCAGGATTGGATACTTTAGAAAGTGGCGACACTAAAGCTTCTTTCCAAGAATTAGGAAAGAATCCTATCTCAAGACAACAGTTAATAGTATGAGTGATGTAGTCACCTATAACTGGAAAACATAGTTTAAGCATTTGTAAAGTAATACCATCTGCTCCTTTAGCATTGCTTTTGATTTTTTGAATTATTTTTAAAATGGTTGATGTATCTGTCATTCTAAAAGAAAAAGTGTTTCCTGAATTATGTTTGTTATGTTGATAATAATCAATATTGCTTGAGCATGCAGTTTCGTCATTTTGAAAAACTGATATAAAATGACTATTTATATCATCGGGATCAGACAAATGTGTTGGAATGTTGGAAGGTTTAGTATATTGTATTTTGAAATTTTTTAAAGCTTTATAAAAGGTAGATGTATTTTTTTGCTTTGACAGAGAATGCAAATATGCAGCTTTTTCTCTGCGTAGCGAAGCTTTTGCATAGTTTCTTAATTCTCTATAATGTTCCCAATTCTCAACTGTTTTTAGTCTTTTATATTTTGAAAAGGCTTTATTGCGTAACTTCAGGATAAGTTTTAAATTGTCAGTTAACCAGGGAGCTTTAGGTTTACTAACTTTAACCGTTTTTATCGGTGCATGAATATCGAATAAGTTTAAAATGTTTTCTCTAAGAAATTGAACTTTTTCTTCTATATTACGTATATACAAAATGTCAAACCAGCGAACATTACGAAGGTCCTTATCAAAAAGATCTAAATCAAAACGTCTAAAATCCCTATAAGTAATCATTTTTGGAGGTAATTTTGGCACCATAGAAGAAATTTCGCAATAAGAAAGGCTGTGATCACTAAAAAGATCAGTATTGTAAACACCAGATTTATGACATTGGGCTGCAAAATTAAGAAAGATAGGATCAAGGAGAGTTGCAGAGTGCGAGGTTACTCTCGTTGGTTCCTGAATTACCTGTTCAAAAGCATAAGACTGTAAACATCTACTAATTTTATTGCCAATCTGTAGTAAATCTACATTAATATCGCCAACTATCATAATGTTATCGTAATCAGGAACTATTAATGATAGTATATTATCCAGACAGTCGATTGCTCTTTCAACACTGGTGTTAGGAATACGATAAACGACGCCTAAAACAATTGCCATATTTCCAAGACTAATTTTAACCCAAAGCATTTCTAAAATTTTATTATCAAAATTGACATTTAAATCCAAGACTTCCGTTTGAAAGTGGTCTTTAACGAATACGCCAATACCACCGCCATGTCTATTACGATCGGCACGTAAAAATTTATAAGACGATATATGTAAAATGTCAGATGTTATTTCAGGCGATAGCCATGTTTCAGTGACAGCCATTACATCAAATGATTCTTGGACAATAAATGTTGAGAAATCTAAAAGTGATGGTAAAATAGAACGAATATTACAATTTCCGAATTTAAGTAAATCCCTTTTAAAAACTCTATTATCCATAATTAATTCTTGATTTTAAATTAGAAACATAATTTTGCAAAATTGGGCAATTTGAATCATTTGATGTATGATTAGTAGGCACTTTGTTCCTAGCATTCTTATTAAATTTAGTACAGTTAATACAGTTTATATCACTGGAAGTACATTCCTTAAGACTATGTTTGTTTGAACACTTGGGGCAGCATAAATCCTTTTCTGTGCAATTCGTTTGAAGGTGACCATAATTACAGCATTTGTAGCATTTTATTACTCTCAAGTAATCAGATACTTCAGATTTTTTCCAGCCTAGAAATATATATTTTCTCTCTAAGAGAATACGTCTTAAGAATGGAGAGACTTCAATTACGACATTTGTACTATTGAAATGTTTTAGCATTGTTTTAGCATTGAAGGACATTGATGATGTGTTTGACGATTTCATGTTACATCTTCAGTGGTGCTTTGAGGTAGCGTTTCCGAAAAAAAAAATACAGGGCAGCGTGCTAAAAACGGAAATAAAATACCCTTCTCGAGTTAACTACACTCTGAACTTATGTGTGTTAAATTAAAAGACCTGAATTGGTTAAGACAAACAGTCAATGATCCTTCCTTAACAGAATATTATAAAAAACAAAAAAAATCTCTCGATATAAAAATCTGCAACGAGAAAAAAATTATACCATTCTAATATAATTAACAACTCAAATAATAAAGCTAAATCTCTGTGGAATTTGGTCAACTCAAAACTGGATAGAGAAAACCAAAAAAAAAAGAAATAATCTTGTCAAATAATGGGACGACCATAACTGGACAAAAAGAAGTCGCAAATACATTCGGTAACTACTTAGCGAATTCGGTTACTGATACGATCAATAGCTTAAATCTACCCCTTAATTCTTGCACCTCAATTAAGATAAGATGTCCTAATTCAATGTTTTTTGCACCTATTACTCAAGATGAGATTAAACAGATAATTCTAACACTTAAAAAGAAATACTCTGCTGGTATTGATGAAATACCAGCTATTGTATTGAAAGAATGTGTAGAAACAATCTCAGTCCAACTATCTTACATTACCAATTTATCTGTTACTCAAGGCCAGTTCCCAAAAAAACTAAAAATAAATAAAACGATTCCTTTATTCAAAAAAGATGATCCTCAATGTGTCGAGAATTACAGAATGATATGTATATTTAGTTGTTTCTCAAAAATTATTGAATCGGCCGTTTACAAACGGTTAATTGAATATTTAGACCACAATAATATAATCACGCAATCCCAACATTGTTTTCGTCAGAATTATTCAATCGAAACTGCTTCAATTGAACTTGTACAATATGTCCATGAAAATATCGATCAGAACAACTATTTAGTGGGAATATTTTTCGACCTAACCAGTGCATTTGACACGATTAATCCCACCTACTTATCAATAAACTTGAAGCAATGGGCATTAGAGGTCCAATTCAATCTTGGATTAACTCGTATATGTCTGACAGAACACTCAAAGTGCAGATTGATGATGAGTTATCTGATGAGTTTAGTACTTTTATTGGAACTCCGCAAGAGGGAGTATTAGGACCATTTTATTTCTCCTCTACATAAATGACCTGCCCTTAAATATAACAAATGGTCGGGTTTTTATATATGCGGACGACACAACAATTGTAATTGTAGCTGACAGTTTAGATGAGTTACTTAAGAAAATACAAATAACCATGAATGAGTTCATTCATTGGTGTCAAAAAAATCAATAAAAATAAAACCATATTTATCCAATTCACATCTCCACTTAAGGCAGGCAACAACATAACCTTTACATTAAATAATAGCAAGTTTGAGACTGTGGTACACACTAAATTTCTTGGAATGGAATTAGATTCCAAACTAAAATTTAACCATCAAATTGACTCTCTCTGTAAAAAACTTAATAAACTCTACTTTGCTTTCAATAGTTTAAAATCAAATTTTTATCAATCTCACCTACTTAACTTGTATTATGCATTTATATACTCTGCCATCAGCTGCAATATAATTGTGTGGGGACGAGCAACGGAAATTGGGCGAATATTCGTCCTTCAAAAGCGATTTATTTGCCTAATTTTTAACTTAGATTACAACGAATCTTGATCAGAGATACTTTTAAAAAAAATCAAATTATGACCTGCACATGCATCTATCTTTTCAAACTATTAACTTACACTTTTATTAATGAAAATAAGTTTCAAAAAAATAGTAAAGTCCATAATTATAACACGAGAAATAAAAGGGATATCCACCTAAACAGATTCAATCGATTTCAACTAAAAAAGTCTCCAATGTATGCCGGAGAACAGTTTTTTAATGTTCTACCAGACTCAATAAAAGAAATAATATATTTTAACAAATTCAAGACCAGTTTAAAGTTGTTTTTAACTCAAAATTGTTTTTATTCTCTAGACGAATTTACTGGCTGGAATGACACCTAATTTCTGTATTTTGTACACTTTACATTTTAATAATACTTCATCAGTCTCGTAATTTTTTTTTTTTTTGTAATTTTATTTTGTACTAAATGTTTGATAACCATTAATGTTTTTTTGACAAGATAATTTTTTAGCTTATTATTAATCAACTTATTGTACCTTATGAGTATACTATGTTTGTGACTTGTCTTATGTCATGTAAATGATACAAAAAGATCAATAAATTTATCTATCTATCTAATGTCGCATTACATATCCTTTAACTTTGCCCATATTAGTTCAACAGAATTTAGTTTGCAGTGATAAGGAGGAAGACGCACAACATTAATACTCTGTGTTTTTGCAAGTTGCAAAAGTTTGAAGTATCTAGTTTTCAACAGTATTTGTATCAATTTTGATAACATGTAATTCTTTTTACATTTTTTTTTTCTAAAAGTGAAAGAAATTCTTTATTTTTGGCCATCAATCTGCCATTAGTTCTCTACTTATGGCCACTAATTTTTAAGTTGCATTTTTAAATATTAATTAGGGTGCATGTTTATTTACATGTAGGTATGTACCCAGTAGTGATTTAGAATAGGTAGGGTATAACAAATTAAAATTTTTGCTAAAATATGAAATTTATTTTTCATGAACATTTGGGAAGGCGAGACCGAGACCGACAGCGAAGGAGACCGAAAACATATTTATACACGGTTGATTTGCTTTTGCCACAGGCACTAAATTGTATCAATATAAAGTCGCCCGGTTTTAATGTTTTGACTAACTAACTGCATAATCACTGCTGGTTCCATATCTGAGACACTGCCACTGCTGTCAGATGTCAGTGACATTTCATCTTCTTAGCTAAAGAACCAAGTAACTCCCACAACCCACACAATAACTGGATGGCCACAAGTAAAATATGAGATTTTTCTTTTAGCTACTCTTGAGGCCATAACTTACGAATTCTTAATTTCTTGTCATTACTTGTGGCCACACTGATATTTATTTTAATTTTAAAAAAAATATGATGTTAAAAAGAAAATACATTGGGTATTAACATCTACTTACCTTTGGAATGGAACATTTTCAAAAATATCTTTAATAAATCTGAGTTTTGTTCCAATGTTTACAGATAAATTCTTAGCCAAAACAACAAGTAACGCTTGCATGTATTACACATGCTAACTATTTATTTTACTGATTTTCAATGGACTTGGTTTGTAAGTTGCAAACCTGCCCAATCATGAAACCACATGCTCATTTACCTTCTCCAACCACCATTATAGTTTACAATGTTACCAAACGTTTATTTTTAGGTCTTAAAGCAAGAAATGGCCATAAGTAGGGTAGTGGCCATAAGTAGTGCCATGACCCTACATTTTTAATACAATTATAGTCATATTTATAGAATTTGAACCTTCAGATTACTTTCTATAATCTAAGCAAGAACCTTTCTCTCCACTTGTCATTAACTTTCACCTTGACATCAAAAATTTCCAAGATGTCAATGATGAATAACGATTTATACAGATTAATGTAGGTCAAATTTATGGGTCTTGAAACATATTTGTTATATACCTTGTTGTTAATTTACTCAAACAGATAACTCTACCATTTACATAAAAATTACAAATAACGCAAAAAACATTTTGTAAAGTACCTACATACTCAATAATACATATTCAAAAAAATATATTTTTAAATGATGATTTTATGTACCCCGTAAATAATAATATAGGCACCCACACCTGAAATTTTCTGATCTGACAGATATATTACTCCGTGTCGGTTGCGATTCTACTATAAGTACGTTGAAACAATATTTTTTAGCATAGTAAGTAATTTTTGTAAGAAAATCTTGCTTATTTTGAGAGACCAAAAATGAAGATATCGATATCATTTCATCCATTCAAAACTGGTCGAGGGCGTAGATAAGGGGGGTAATGGGGGTAATTACCCCCCTCCCAAGCCAAAGTCAACATCAATATTTTTTTGAAACGTTATATTAAACAAAAATAGAGAAATAAATGAAATACAATAAAACAAAGAATTTCTCAAACATTTGTCATCTAAAATAATAATATTCCTACAAATTGAAAATTAAAATTTATATACAAGGGTCCCATTAGTTCGTAATTGTTTAATATTTCAATGTGTGTTATTGACAAGCAAACAAGTTTTAATAACAGTTATATTAAATTGAAAAATACATATTTTAAAAATATTTTTAAATATACAGGGTGTTGCGTTTTTGCCTGACAAATAAAAATATATGTTTTTTAAATAGAACACTATATTTTATTTTTAGAAGGGCTTGGGAATACTGTATTTAATCCTAGAATATTTTAAAAAATATTACAGTGTTGCCAAACAATTTTTTTTAAATTAGAGAATGATGCAGACCCCAAATTAAATTATCTTAATTTAGGTAGATTTACATTAATTTCAAAATTGTTTAATATACAGACTTATAAAATACTAAGATAACGAATAGAGGTAATACAACTGGGTTATTCTATACAGAGTGTTATGAAATATGTCTCAAATATGGCTAATTTTAAGTTCAATTTACTTAATTTTTCAAACGCAACACACTGTATATTATCTTGCCATAAAATTCCCTATAAATTTGCCCATGTAACAATACCAATGTGTTAGTCAAAAACACATATACAGGGTGTCGCATGGTGGTATGACATACAGGATATTCCATTTAAAAAAAAATGAGAAAATCGTTACCCCTCATTTTGAAACACCCTATATACAACATAGCAAATAAATGAAGTATATTAAAGTTGTTTGACGATGTGAAAACAAATATAAAAATGTATAAGTTTGGTCAGCCCCTCGTTTATGGACCACCATGTATATTTAATAATATTTATTAAACATGGTAATACAACTTTTATATTAATTTGTTTTTCTTATTTCCAATAATAAAACAGCTGTCGATCAATTACGCACTATTGGGACATGTTGGTATCGTTGGATAGGTAAATTTATAAGGAATTTTATGCGCAAATAATATAGTGTTTGCATTTGACAAAATTGAGTAAATTGAACTTAAAATTAGCCATATTTAAGACATGTTTCAAAACACTCTGCATAAAATAAATCAGTTTTATCACCTCGGAAATGGAATAGTCTACAAAGATCAACCAGAAGTCCCTTTTTTGTGACAAATGGTGTGAGAAATATTTATTAATATTAAGTTTTATGAATATAGGGTGTTCAAAAAGTTTTAAATAAAATTGTTTCTTTAGCCCTTCATTCTACGTCAATGGGTTATGGTAATTTATCGAAATAGTGTGTTAACTAATAATAACGATTACCTATCATATACATATTTTCAAGTTAAAGTCTTTACTGTAAGGGAAGATATTTAGAAAACATGTATTTATGAAATTCACTTTATCATCCTCTAGAATGAAAACTGGGACGTTTATAGGAGAATTATATCTAGATTTTCTTTATAATTGATTAAGATCTAAAAATCCCCAAAATTACGGTACTTTATTCTGAAACACCCTGTATAAATATATAAAAATTTTAAACATTATTAAACTCTTTTTTCTGGAAATACACACATGAACTCTAGACGTTGCATTGATACTATATTCTAAGATAACACGCTGCGCATTCACCAATAATGTGAAAAGTGTTACCCCCCCCCCCCCCCCCAAGAAAACAACCTAGCTACGCGCTTGTTAAGGTCTATCCATATTAGCCGGACAAGGCACGGACAAGGCACGGTCAGGTCACGGTAAGGTCACGATCAAATCTTTTTGAAAGCATTCAAACTATCGGGTCATGTCATCGTCATATTTGACCAGTTTTTCCAACGTACAGCAGGCATGAGTGTTTTTTTTAGAGTATTTTTGCTTGTGGTATCGAGATGTGCAATCTTAAAAAATGTTTTCAACTTTATTAATTAAAATCGCACTTATTTTGGATGCGGAAGAAGAACAGCAAAAAAATATAAAAATCAAATAAAAAAAGATTTTGGGTACATCCAATGTTAAAAAAAGGAAAAATCGAAAAGAATTTTTTACGTTGCATGAAAAACTTATGGATGATAAAACAATTTTTTTTTATTATAGAATGAAAATTAGAGAATGTTAAAACATATTTTTGACAATTAAAGATGAACTTCAAAAAAATGGTACCACATTTAAGGGAATCGATTTCCCCAGCTCAAAAACTTTCAGTATGTTTAGGATCGTATTCAGATTAAACTATTTTTACAACAGCCATTTAAAAAAAAAATCTTAACATATACAGCCATCACTCTATCCTTTTCGATACTGTCGACAGCCCGCTTTTTTGTCTAACTGGTTGGTCGTTGAGCATCCACAATAGACCATAGAACACTAGACGGTCTACGCGTTAAGGTATATTCTCGCTATAGGTCAAGCCACGATCAAGTCACGGTCCTGTCACGGTCCGATCAAAAATGTTTTGTCATAATTTTAATAAATGTGCAATTTTAGAGTTTTTAATATTGAAATTTCTCGCTTAATCCTGGAAAATCTCCAAATTTGTTTTAATTGTCATGATATATAACTTCTTTATTTTCTAATAGGTAGTACAAAACATTTTTTGAAATTCGTGTGTCTTTTAAGTCAAATGTAACCAAAAGTTTTTTTTTAAATTAAGTTTTTTTACTTTATAATAAGTGCTAAACCAATAAGAGTACCTTGTTCTATTAGCTTTGGTGCAAGAGCTTTAATTGTCTTTTCCATATTTATAATTTTTTTCTTTTAAATAAAGATACATCACCCAAAAATAACTTGTACCTAAGTTACACATAAATATGTCGCCATTTAATTAGAATGTTTTTATGTTAGATAAAATAACATTTTTAAAAAACGTTTTTTCTTATTTGTCAAAAGTTAATGAAAATGAGTAATTTTTTATTATTTCGGTGTTCTCTATTTTATACAGGGACGTTTTTTGGGATTCGAAGGGATTGCAGCTAGAAATTAATTTTTATTTGTGGTTTTAATTTTAATAAAACATTGTTTAATAAACAAATTTTAGTCTTTTGATTATTTTAGCTTAACATAAAGACTGAAAAGAATCTAAATTATTTTTACGCGATTATCTGTAGAAAAATATTAAATACCTACATTTTATTTTTTTCCAAATAAAAACACGAAAAAGTCTTAACAAAAACTTCTCACAAGGCGACCGGCAATTTTAAAACAAAATTCAGTAAGTACTTCTATTATTCTTGTACCCAGACTTTTGTTTTATGACTTCCTTGACCTCATGAATGTTTTTTTAGCACAACCGAGCGAACTTCTACTACTGTGATGCGATGTTATCGTAACACGTTAACCCGGCGATCAAAGAGTGCTATGTACGGTCTTCACTCTATCACTGGTTTTGTTGAACTAAAAACGAAACCCGAAACTCGGAAACTGAACTGACTGCGAACTGCGAGGCTCACCATGCCTTGCGTTGCCTTACCATGTCGATTATACCCCGTAACCTGTGCTGTAATTCCTTATGCAAAGTTAGAGAATAACTGGCCATACACGTATTGTAACATGCAATCTATAATACACACCTTGCATTTGTGGGTTATATAAGTTCATTTTTATAAACGAAAGATTAATGAACTAACTATTCAATAAAAATATTAACCGTAATTGATCATATTCTTAACTTTCTTTTAAATTATTACTTGGCGAAGGGGGAGGAGAGGAAGAGAGATTAGACCCAGGCAGGGCTGGCCCTAGACATTTTGGCGCTCCGGGCAAACCTTAATTTTGCGCCCTCATGTTTTTTTTTAAGTAAATATCATGCGACCATATCAGACAGTCAAGAAAACATTGAAAAAAAAAATAAAAAGAAATGTTTTATTAAAAACTCAATCATCAGATAACAATATAAGCAATTTAGCACTTAAGACAAAATAACAAAAATTAAAATGTAGTAACTAAACTAATATCCCATATTATAAATAAATTCTAACTAACCAAAGTAATTAAAATGCCCTTTTTCTAACTTTTCTTTCGGCAAACTCACGAACCAGTGATTTCAAGTCACTAATTTGGTGTTCTATAGCTATCATTGCCAATCCATTGAGACGATTTTGCGTCTACATCGTTTTGAGATAATATTTTATTATTTTTAGTTTTAAAAAGCTTCTTTCCCTGAAGCCACAGTGACTCAAGTGACTGGCAATGTAAGTTGGATTCTTAATGCTATGCTGAGGTTTGGTGCGAATTTAAGTGTAGCAATAAACTTGAGAACTTCAACAGGGGTCAACTTTTTTGTTAATAATGACGAAACAATGCTTATTTCATCAGCTAGTTCAAGGGCGTTAAGATCGCTTGAATTTCTATCAGTTAAAACTACTTTCAAATCTTT
Organism: Psylliodes chrysocephalus; assembly: GCA_927349885.1. Taxonomy (NCBI): domain Eukaryota; kingdom Metazoa; phylum Arthropoda; class Insecta; order Coleoptera; family Chrysomelidae; genus Psylliodes; species Psylliodes chrysocephalus. The sequence goes on from OV651819.1 coordinate 56,084,311, forward strand.
GTAATGAGCCAGTAGCTCATTTCTGGGCATGTCTTTTAGACCAAAAATATTATACAAAAAGCTGAAATAATTACTGTGAGTATTTAGCAAATTATATCTGGTTTCCAATGCATTTATTGCTTGATCTATAGTGTGAAAAAAAATCTATTTTATATTTTTGTTTGAGGTCTTGAACGGGTTCATCCGGGCCCTCATACAAAAACGTTCTTGTTTTACTTCTGACACGATGACGTGGTGTGGTGGTTTCGAAATTAGCTTCCACTTCAATCTCTGAAGCAAGCTCGGTTGCTTCTAAAATGATGCTTTCAAAAGCTTCATCTGATCTCAGGTTTTCAAAGAAGAGTTTGCAGTTGCTAAGCATATCAATAGCTTGTGACATATTAAAATTTACAGTTTGCAAAAGTTTGCTGATGGGGTTAATATGACTCAAAATTTTGTACCAGATCACAGAGCATATACATTTGAACTGCTTCAAATTATTTAATAATCCGCTAGCCTCATCTCTGATCATATTATCGATTTCTAAATCTTCATATATGCTGTACAAAGCATCGTGAATTGGACCAATTTGAAACCGCAGAGCTTTTAATGAGTCGACTCGACTTTCCCATCGCGTATCACTCAATGGTTTTACTGACATCAAAAAAGCCATGATTTGATTTAAATTATAATTTCTGAAATCCGCTCCTTGTGGCTTAAAAAAAATGTATTTTATTCAACTTTAGACTCAATTACCTTTCATTCAATACCACACAAGCCATTTTTTGATGTAAACTCTAATTTTTAAAATACCTCCCTTGTGCGGCCCTGGCTTAAAAAAATAAAATAAATTTTATTCAACTGCAGGTTCAATTAACTTTCATTTGATACCACACAAGCCATTTTTGATGTAAACTCTAATTTTTGAAATACCCCCCTTGTGCGCCAGTGGCTTAAAAAAATAAAATGCGTTTTATTCAACTCCAGACTCAATTACCTTTCATTTGATACCACCCAAGCCATGTTTTGATCTAAACTCTAATTTTTGAAACCTACTCCCCACCCTTTTTTGGGCTTATGTCTGATGGATTTTTTAGTTTTTAAAAATGAAAACAAAAATTAAAACACTTACCTTCATAGAAGCCAAACGCACTCGATAATTTGCACAAGCACTTTTTTAAAGCTTTTTTGCACTAACAATTTAAACAAACTATTTTATTTCGCACCAGCCGAAGTCTAGTGGCAAATAATGCATTGTTTTAAGTTTACTTCCTTTTTATATGCAGTTAAAAAGGGCTGTTAGATCTTGTTTCGCTTGGTTTCCACGTTGCCCACGGGCCGAAAAACTTGTCAATTCTTGAAAGTCGGTGGTTGACCGTTGAGTGGTTTTGTCATGTTGAATTGAATTCAACTAGATTTTGCCTTAATGTTTAAATATATTATATTATTTGAATTATGTGCTTGGAAATAAAAATGATAAATTCCGCCTTGTCAACTATCAGTCAAATCTTGCAATGCGTTTTTGAGAAAATTCCCGTGAACCGATTTCAATGAAATTTGGTATATTTACAAGGGTCCGATGACAATGCAATATTATGAAAAATAATTTATTGATATGATTTCAGAATGATAAAAAAATATTCTTTACTTTTTAGTGAATTTTATAAAAGCCTGTAACTTAATTTTTTTATCAGTTTATTTTCATTTTCCATTATTTTGGCGCCCCTAGATCATTGCGCTCCGGGCGGCCGCCCGGATCGCCCTACCCTGGGGCAGGCCCTGACCTAGATAATGTACAGGTACGAAAAATTAAAGGTGGACCCTCTGTTTTATATCAATAAAGACATCCTATTTTGAACATTTCACATTAATGAGAAAAGTTTACAAACTTTGCAATAATAATCGGCTAGTTTAAGTAACACTAAGTTTAATTTTGCAACCATTTCCAAGGTCCGGAACTAGTCAATTTATACCAAAATGGCGCTTTTGTTTATAATGTTAAGAAAAAAATTGCAAATTGCACACTTGAAGCAATATATATTGTATTATTTTCAACATTATATCAGATTTACAACTTTTTTGAGTCCGGAACATGTTTTTTTTTGTAAAATAGAGTTTTTGTTTATATCATAGACAAAAAAAATTGCAAAAGTGCTGCAAACCGATGACATAACTCATACAAGTTTTTAGAACAGCTATTACAATTTGCAACCTTTTATTTTGCACGGAAATATTTTTTTTTGTAAAAATATCAAAATAATTTTTTATTTTCCTCTAATTTTGTCAAAAAAATGCAAAAGTTTTGAAAATTGGTTACAAATGTTAATATTATTGTTTTTAACAATCTGGTAAATTTGCAACCTCGGACAAGGTCCGGAACCTTGAAAAATTAACAAAAATCAACAAATTCGCACATTTTGCAGTTGCCAAAAAATTTGAAAAGTATTGCAAATTTTACAGAACAATTCAAATACCTTCCTATAAATAAATGCAAATTTGCACGCTCCAAGATTAATGCAAAGATTGTAAATTGTCTATGACCAATTTTGCATTGCGAAATTAATAGAAAAGTGGCTATGGCAGAGGTTCCCAAACTCTTTTGTTTCATAGACCACTTTCAAAATTTTGCTGGATCCGGTGGATCCGGTAGCTACATCACTACCAATTTCTAAATCTCAAAAAAAAAGTGAAGATTAGATCTATCTATGGAAACTTGTGCTGTGAGTGGATGTCAAAAAAGCAAAGTTGTCCAAACGAAAAAGTGACTCCATCCAACTTTACTTTTTTGAAATCTACAGTGACTCGCAGCACAAGAACCTATCAATTCTCACAAATGTTATTTAGAAAACGTCCCATTCGGAGTGGTAAAAAGAAATATAGTATATTTCCTTGTGTGGTAGGTATTTATTTAAATTTAAATATAATAATTATCACTATTAATTATTATTGTTATAACCGTCGTAATATAATTAAAATTAAACATTATAATGTAATTTCTACAATGGTAATTACAAAAAAAATATAATTTTAATCAGAGGGATGCATTTAATGGATTGACAGCAAATTATCAATATTTGGCTTGAGTTTTGTAAGGAACAACCATAAATCTCCCCTTTCTGTGATATTCAATCTGCTCCTTTTTTTTGTTAATAAGTTTGTAACGGCACTAAAACTTTTTTCGACGAGATATGACGAGGGAAACGCTATCAGAAGCTGTTGCACAATTGCCCACAGTCCAGGATATTTTTCGGGTATTTCCGCCTGCAGCCAAAATTTTTGATACCCTCTTTTAAATGTCACTTTCAGCTCCTCATTAGTGCTAAGCTCGAGTAGATCCTCTTGTATTTATGATTCATGGTGGTATTTCCATCAACAGAATATCTTCAAATCTGAATGTAAAATCATCATGCAGGGCAATCAAATTTTGAACGTATGTCTAAATATCTTCATCAAGGCATTCTACCTGTGACAAGTTTGAAAACTGTGAAAATTCGCGCCGACCAATATTTTCCTTCATAAACAATTTACCAAGAAAAGCTGAAATTACACTCTTTGTTTTTATTAAATTGAGGCTGTCCCGTTCTAATTGTAAGTTGAGGTCATTACATTTTTTGAACAAATCTGTCAAATACGCGATGTCTGCTTTAAAATTGATCAAGTTTTTTTTTTAATTCAGGATTTTTACTTTCCAAAAACTCTAAAACTGAGTCAAAAAGTAAATAAAGTCTTGATAAACATTCACCTTTCAACAACCAGCGTACTTCGGTATGTAACAGCAATCGTTGGAAGTCTTCATCATTTTCATCGCACAATTGCGCAAATAAACGCGTATTCAATGCATTGCTTCTTATTTTGTTAACTGCATTAATCACAAATTGAAGCGATTGGTGCAATCTATCACTCAAATTTTTCGCTACTATATAGATGTTGTCGGTGGATAACACAGTGAATCGCAATTACCTCTGGTATAATTCTTTTAAGATGGCTTATAAACCCACGATATCGCCCGACCATGGCAGGAGCTCCATCTGTTGCCACCAAAATAACGTTTGTGAACAGTGTTGCCAGTCCACTACAATTGTACTAGATCTAGTACATTCTCTGAGAATCTTGTACTCTAGTACACTCGAAACAATATCTAGTACTTTTTTCAGCGTATGTTTCCATTTGAAGTGTAAAATATATTGGTCAAAAATTGCAAGAGAAATTAAAATAGTTGTTAAAAATTACTTCGGAGATAAAATAGTAGACATTTCTCGAGAGATAAAACATTGTTTAAAAATTACACGAGAGATTAAATATTGTTCAAAAATGGCTTGAGAGGTAAAAAAGGGTGTTAAAAGATGGTCGAAGTATAAAATAGTATTAGAAATTGCTTGAGAGGTAAAATATTGTTCAAAAATTGCTCTAGGGATAAAAATACTGCTAGAAATTTAATGAGAGATAAAAATATTTAATAATTTTTCCGGAGATTAAATAGTATTATAAATTGTTAAAATCGTGTTCAAAAATTGCTCGAGGTAAAATAATATTACAAAATGTTAAACCCTTGTTCAAAAATTGCTCGGGAGATAAAATACTATTGAAAAATTTGTTGAGAAATAAAATATTGTTCAAAATTGTTTCAAGACATACCTACTATTAGAAATGTCTCGAGAGATAAAACATTGTTTAACACAATTCCTCGAACGATAAAGTACTATTAAAAAATGCTCGAGAGATAATTTTACAAACATTGCTCGAGATATAAAATATTGTCACAAATTTATCGAGAGTTAAAATATTTTTATAAATTTATCGAGAGTTAAAAGAGAGAAAAAATATTGTACAAACATTGCTCGAGAGATAAAAGAAGTTGTTAAAAATTGCTCGAGAGATAGAATACTGTTGGAAATTTATCGAGAGATAAAATATTTTTTAAAAATAGCTCGAGATAAAAAAGGTTTTTTAAAAACTGTTCGAGAGATAAAATAATATCAAAAGGCATTAAAATCTTTTTCAAAAATTGCTCGAGAGATAAAATAGTGTTAGAAATTGTAAAAATTTTGCTCAAAAATTGCACGAGAGATCAAATATTGTTCAAAAATAGCTTGAAAGATGAAAAAACTGTTAAAAATTGCTCGAGTGATTAAATAGTGTTAAAAATTTTACAAAAAATTTTGTACAAACATTGCTCGAGGGATAAAAACAGTTGTTAAAAATTGCTCGAGAGATAGAATACTGTTAGAAATATATCGAGAGATAAAATATTGTTTCAAAATAGCTCAAGAGATAAAAAAAGATTTAAAAACTGTTCGAGAGATAAAAGAGTTTCAAAAGGTATTAAAATCTTATTCAAAAACTGCTCGAGAGATAAAATATTGTCAGAAATTTGTCGAGAGATAAAATATTGTTTAAAATTGTTGTGTTCGTGTTCTCTATAAACCTTTTTTTGCTCTCTAATGACCAAACTTCATAATTAGAAAAATCTGGTAATTTTATAGAATCTAGTACATTTTTATGAAATCTGGTACATTTTTTAAATAAATCTGGTACATTTTTTAAATAAATCTGGTACATTACAAAAATATATTCTGGCAACACTGTTTGTGAATGAAATCGATTTTTCTTAAAAAAAATCACTCAAAACATTAAATATTGATTCACTTTTAGTGTCCGTCTTCAAAGTTTTCGCGAATAGTAGCTCTTCATGAATTTCTTCACCCATAACAAATCGAACATATGCCAATAATAATGCTTCATTGCCAGGTAAAGTCGACTTGTCCAGTTGAATAGAAAAATGAGTTGTTCGTAGATAATCACAAAAGAAACTTCCAACACCAGAGCTCATTTCATCAATATGTCTTTGTACAGTGATGTTACTCAAAGGAATTCTTTTGAGTATGCCAAATGAAGATTTGTGCAGAACAGTTTTTAAAACCTCTTCAACAGCAGGTAAAATTAACTGTTCTCCAATGGTGTGCGGTTTTCCAGAGTATGCAATAAGTAATGAGATATTGTAAGATGCCCGCAAGCCATCATCGTTGCTTTCAGACGTTAAAGAGAACATACTGTGCACGTTGGGTCTCTTTTCATATTTTTCCTTTAATGTTTGGAAATATTTCAAGTGTTTACTTATTTTATCAGGATGACACCTTCTTAGATAATCTTCCAGCTTTGATGGTTTCATAGAACCATTGCTCAAAACTTTGTTGCATAAAAGGCATGTGGGCAATCGTTTATCTGCCTTTGATGGAAGAAAACCAAATTTTAAATATTCAACACTGTACTGACGACACTTCTTAGATTCAGCCATGTTTTGTATCAATTACGTAGCTGTAAATGTGTAAGTAAATAAATAAATAAAAAAAAAAACTTTGTTTTAGTAATCTTAAGGCGATTCGAACTTAACAAGATATGGCTATTTTAACATATATGATTAATCAATTATTATAAATATTATGAAATAAACAAAGTTCCGGCTGCAAACTGTTTCTAATTATTAAAAGCAATAAATCGCTAAGATCCATAATAGAGTTTTATGAAAACGGCTGAACTTATTTTAATGTGATATAAAATTATTATTTCATTTATTATATTTTAATATATTTCTGTAAATTCTATAGAAACTTTTAAACAATATTTTGATATCAAAACTCCGCAATAATTAAATGAATTAGCTATGTAATAAAAATAAAGTAGGGACGATAAGTTCAATCTTTCTCGGCTTAAAACTATATGCATATAATATAACAAATAGGCAGGTAGGTACTTACTTTTCCGACACTGGCAATCACTAATATCGATTCACTTTACTTTTCTTTTCGAAAGTCTGGAGACAAATTCAGTCACTGACCAATACTAATATCGATTCACTTTTCTCTATGAAATTCCAGCAACAAATGAGTAACGATTATCCTTGACATTTGTATTTATATTGGAGAATCAAACACGTTCATGCAAGATTGCAAGCACATACACCACAAGTCGTATTAATTTACACGTCTGAACAAGCGTTGCGGACGGGACGGCGGCCGGCGCGTTGTACTGAATATGGAATATGCAAGTTTTTACAAGTAACAGTCGCTAAGCTTCTTAAAATATTATCTGCCTATATTGATAAGAGAAGTGAAGTCAACATTTTAGTAACTAAAATGTTAAGCGTTTATATTATAAACAGTTAAAGTTTTTTACAAGAATTTCTTCATCACGTGGAAAAATGAGTAATCAATTGTTTAATAGTATATTCACTATCGAAACCAAATTAATTTTCATGCACCCCCGCTTACGATTGTGGACCCCTATTTTTTATTACGCCCAACGTAGACCCCGTCGATTTTCCCGTGCACCCCTGGGGGTCCACTTGGACCACTTTGGGAAATACTGGTCTAGGGGAACAAAAAAAAATTTCATAAGCAATATGGGATTTGCAACCGTATACTTATCAAGCAAAATATTTAAATAATTTCTTGTTTTCGTTTTTTATCGAGTTTGCACAGAATATTTATATTTACCCTATATTAAATAATTGGCCGACACGGTATAAACTAGTACATAGAAGACCGTTGTAAATAAGCCATTTACATAATACCTAAGGGTTTGTTTTGAGTTATATCGAACCGTTGAGTCGGCGTCGGTCGATTGCAGTTTTGAAATAGAGTTTATTTTTCAAGAAAACGTCGCTATGTTATAACTACTAATTGAACTGGACGAGTGTAATTCACTGATTCGTGAAAAAACCAAAAAATACCTGAGTGGATTTGAGTGAAATATTTTTATGAAAACAGAAAATCAAATTAGTCGTTATAAAAGCATCCAGTGTACAACTCGAATGGATAAGGTTTGTTCCCCAAGTAATGGATTCGAAACTCACTTTGATGGCCCGAATGACGACACATTATCCCATAACGAATACCAAGAACCAGACTTCCACACATCCAATTTTAAGAATCAATTAATTTAGAAGAAATTAATATTGAGATAACTTATGTTTTTGACAATCCTGGACCATCCGGTTGCAGAAACCAAAGCTCTCATAAATCATGATTTGTTTTTGTAAATTTATTTCATTAAAACAGTAATTTCATAATACCTAAATTTGTATATTATTTCCATCTGTCCTGAAACAAGGCAGAGTAAATTCGTCTTAAGAACAGAAAAGATGGATGTAAGTTCGAAAAAAGAAGTGATATTTGTACCTATATCTTGTTTACAGTTTGTGAGGAAAAAGAGGAAATACTGGATATATCCTTACTTGAGTTCCCGTTTACTAAAGGTTAAAAGGTGCTTTCATATTGAGCTTTTTGACTCAAGAAATAATGATGATTATATGAATGAACTGAATTTAATGCTTAAATAAAACAAGACCAATTAGGAATGTTCCTTTATTTCTTTTAGAATAATTCTGTGTCGAATTGCTCATCGCCCATAGCTACTATGTTTTTCTACCACCTTTCGTGTGTAATTCTTGATACACACTAATATATCTTTGCAACGCCAATGTACCGCTGAGACGTGGCGTCGAGAATGTACGACTTGATTGAATGTATTTCGACGCCACCGACCGTTGCGTCGACGCGACTGCAACAAACGTTCGCGAACACTGGCCCTTAAAATGCGGATGTTACTCGGGATGTTATTTCATCTTGCAAATCTGAACCATTTATCACGATATCTGCATTAAATATGTTGAAATACTCGATAAGTAAATAAAAAATATGGGCGGTACACGTATATTGTAGAATATTATAAGTAATTTTTTACGCAGGTTTTCTATAAGCTTTGAAGCAATGGAAATTTGGATTCAAATTTGGATTCAATTAGAAACGGTTGAAGTTGATAAAATTAACAAAAATACTAAAATATATTGGAAACATTTTTTAAATTATGATTTTGTTATGAATTCTGCCGGGAAAGACGAATTTAAAGCTGGAAGCAATTTCTTTATTATTCAATTCTAACTTGATTCGTCTTCAAGTAAATTATAATAATATTGTGCAATACCTACAAATTATTCATACAATTTAAACTTAGAGTTAAATTAATGCTATATTTTATATCCTCCTTGAAAAAGTAAAATAAATTTTAGTGCTTCCTGGAAAGAAAACATTTTATGAAAATATAAACTACTCCAAAGAGTTTCTTGTATCTTCTGAAAAATAGCAATGAAATGAATTATACTTAAGAATGATTATATTAAACATATTTTATAATTCTTTTTAGGGTAAATTTTCTTCCTACTGAATGTAGTGAAATAGAGAGTCTAGAAGAGATTTATAATTATAATTTTCACATATTGGATAAGATGTAAGAGAAGTTTTAGATCATGAAACTTTAATCTGTATTTATTATGCTCAAGTAGCATGCTGATTGAGATACGGGATTAGTCTATGTGAAAACTCAACTGATTCGAGTTACGTTTTTATTTTTTCAAAGGTAAATTTTCTAAATATAATTCTTGTCGACCAATATTTGTAGAATATGGTATTTTGCCATTAGCTTCATTATATGTTCTAGAAATTTCTTTACATGTTTTTAAGAACTTAAATAAATTTAAGCAAAATATAGATTTCATAATTTTGGAACTAATCATATGCCAATTAGTGGATTATATTTAACTTAAAGGTCTCCTAAATGTACAGGACCCATTATACAGGGTGTACCAATGAAAACTCCCAGGCCAGATATTTTGGTAAGTAATACAGATATTTTATTTCTGTAAAAGCCAGTTTATAGACTGCTAAGAGAGCTTCAGTTTTAGATATAAATTAATTTTAAATAAGTCAATATGTAGATGGCGCTGCGCTCAATATATTTTTTTCGATGGGAGGATCTTTCTTATATAGCACATCTTATAAAAAATGCATTTTTAGGCAGATTTTGTTCTATAAACTAATTCAATAAATCTAGTCACTCAAAACAGTTTCATCCTGTTTTTCGGCATTAATCATTGGATTTTAAGAAAATACTAAAACAGGTCAATTTTTATTCCAAATTGAACACATTTTTACAATATATCTGCCATGTGTCAACCCCCTTCCTTCCACTTCTCCAACCCCTTAATTTTAAATAAGGAATGTACCATGTACGGCACATCATTAGAAAGGTAATTTTATGGGGAAGTCAGAAATATGACTGTTTATTGTGATACTTTTAATTTTAGTGCCCTCTGTCGGGATAAAAAAACCTGTAATGAATTATAAAGTGTGACACTTTATTTGAAAGCTAATTTAATTACTAATTTAATACACCACATAACATTAATATAAATATTTCCATATTGCACTTGCAATAAAATAAAGTTAGCAATAATGTTTAAAATAATACATGACTAATTTTCAAACTATTGCAAGTGCAATATGTAGGATATTTATATTATTGTTGTGGTGCATTGAATTAGTAATTAAATTTTCTTTCAAATAAGGTGTCACACTTTATAATACGTAGTTTTTTCCCGATAGAGGGCAATACAATTAAAAGTATCGCAATGAAGAGTCATATTTCTAAATGTTTCATTAAATTACCTGTTTAGTGATGTACTACACATGTAGTGTCACACTCTATAATACCTAATAGTTTTTTATCCCGCTAGAGGGCGATAAAATTTAAGTAACGCAATGTACAAGAATATTTATGAATCCCCTATTAAATTATCTTTTCAATAATGTGCCATACATGGTACATTACCTATTTAAAGTTAAGGTGTTGGAGAAGTGCAAGGGAGGGGGTTGACACATGACAGATGTCCTTATTGTAAAAACGTTTTTAATTTGGAATAAAAATCGACCTGTTTTAGCATTTTCTTAAAGTCCAATGAATAATGCTGAAAAACAGGATGAAACTATTTTGAGTGACCCACTCTGTATATCAAAAATGGCTAGATTTATCGAATTAGTTTATAGAACAAAATCTGCTTAAAAATGAATTTTTTACAAGATGCGCTACACAAGAAAGATCCTCCCATCGAAAAAAAAAAATATTGAGCACAGCGCCATCTACATATTGACCCATTTAAAATTAATTTATATCTAAAACTAAAGCTCTCTTAGTGCTCTGTGAACAGGCTTTTACAGAATTAAAATATCTCTATTACTTACCAAAATATCCGGCCTGGGAGTTTTTATTGGTATACAATAAGCTTCCGGACTTCATAAAAAATTGTAAACAAATATTTTATTTAAGAATAAGCTCAAAAAGTTTTTAAAAATATATAATGTTTATTCTGTAAAATTGTCTACATGAAATAAATTATTATCTGTCTACTCGTATCTATTATATTACTCACCAGAAGTTTCTTGGACACTGCCGTAAATTTCTGATTCAACCGAAAAAGATCAACTCTATACTTATAGCCTTAGGTACACAAATATCTATCTTAATTCTATAAATGACATTAAAAATTTATAAAAATTGTTATTTATGTTAAAGAAATCTTTTAGTTTATTAAAATAAAACCTGAATCGATAACAAATCACTGAAAATGTTGCTAGAGTTGGGGACGTTTTTATAGAAAAATTTTATGTTACTATTTTATATTAATAAAACTACAGTTAATTTATTTTAGCGTTTTATTTATATGTAAATTTATTATCTGAATGAAATTAATGCCACTTCAACCTTTGTTTTAGATACATTTTTCTTTAAATTTGTCCTTGACAAAATATTTACAAAAGAATCCTTCGGATTCTAATAAAAAATAACTATTTGATATGCCCATGAAGACCAAAACTGTCCATACTGGCTTCAAACAAAGCCTATATTAAACAGCGCCCGTCAGTTATCTGAGGGTTTCTCAATAAAATAGAAAAGTATTTTCTAAATCATTGTCTGTTGTTTTAGATTTCAATGCTTGGTGTAAAATTTATATTTAATTTATTACCGAAAACAAAATAATTTTTCAATTTTCAACTACAATAAAAAAAAAAGAATGGCGGATAAATCGTTGTAAACGAAAAGATACATTTAACAATGTCTGCCTACATTTTATACCAAATGATTATAAAAAAGAGTTACGAAACTAACTTATGGGTAATAATATTTTTATTCGTACCAAAAATACATTTTAAATATATTATTATAGTGTGGTTTCCTTTGTGTTGGATGATAATTCTAAGCAAAAACTTAGGAATTTTAGAAGCAAAAGTAAATATTACAGAATTGTTTAAGAAAGAATATATAACACTTGAATAACGATTTTTCTCGCTTATAAATTCCATTCATGCCTTCTTTTGCTAATATGTAGCTCGTTCCAGTGGCAGATGAATTTCTGAAAGTGGCTTCACCTTCAATTCTAAAACGGAGAAGCTACTTACGTTTTTTATTGCAGCTATTTCATATAACCAATAATTTATATTTATGTCTCTCTGTTGCCACCTGACCCCAGTCGGAGAATTACTATAAAAAGTTGTAAAAAAATTGATAGCCCTTAAAAGAGGTGTTTAAGTTGTGTATTTATTTCAACAGATATGCCCCATCGTAGCCAAGTAAATTGTTAATTATTGTTATTAACAAAGAATAAAGAATAAAATAACTTATGCACACATGTACTTACTGTTATTGAACCAAATATAGATTTTAAGTACCGTTTTTGTACCAAATCCTTCATTATCCACCAGAAGAATTATAAAAACAGGTAACTCGTAGAGTGTAATTCATTAACACCGGCGGAATTGTATGTAGTGCATGGTCAGCTATACCGTACTTTAGTAGCCTTTGGTCTGTCGTGGAGGGACTAACCAGTCAGATGAGATTTTTCGTACCTTACCTTACATTAACATTTTATTTATTCTAACTAGATAATAATGTATATTAGATTAGCATGTTTTGTTTTAGTTTGTTGTCTAGGTTGTTATACTATTTTAAAATGTTATTAGATAGGTACTATCTTGCTCGCCTGTAGGTACTAGATATTACCTGGTATATACCACGCTGAATGCAATATCATGATCTGGGATGTGGCCGACACTCGTCATTGTCGGTACTGCCCATCATAGGGGCAACAAACTATTTCAGACTAGATTCTCGGAACTTAATTTGCAGTGGCGGTACTACTATTGAGTTGGTAGTTGAGTACCGGGTAATTGATATGGCATCCCGCAAGGTTCAGGTTGCGGACCTTACACTATAATACATATGTTAATGGTTAGATCTCGTTAAAGACTTCTGGTTGTATTATTGGATTTTACTGATGATATACCGATTTTCTTTATAAATAATTAAAGTATACCTATGTTATAATTGAATCACTGATTGCAGAAAGGGTAGTTTAACGTTTATTGCTAAAGAATCAGTTAGCTCACTCGGACCAGTTGGATGTTCCAAAATAACATCCACACTCCAGGGATACAAATTCAAGATGCGCAGAAGACTGCTGTTTGAATATAGACGGTTGTCATATATTGTATTGGTTTTGATTTGATTTTGTATGCGCCAGGGATACAAATCCGAGTTGCGTAGTGCATAAAACTGGAACATTGAGATCAAAAATGCCGACGCAGAGTGAGCGAACTAATTCTTTGGCTATAAACTGTGACGTTAGTTTATAGAAAAATGCAAATAACTATTTTGGATAACTTATGTATATACATTATTTTAAAACATTCGCAAGGAACTTGTAGAATCCGATAACATTAAGAAGAACACCGCTACGTCATAACAATTACTTTAGAATATATAGTATCAATAAATAAAGATGTTTAATGACCCAGATGCACTACATACCTTCCTTCTTAACTCGCATGTGTCCTATACACTATCACCTTTAGATATCCTTACTTCACGTGGCAGCCTTACTGAAGGATTAAACTCGCCTCGTTAGGAACCTCGTTAGCAACCTCGGTTGCTCAGCATTATTTTTATTATTTAGATAGACATTGTCATTATATTTTATTTCCTACAACTTGTCATGCTTCTACAATAAATTTATTACATTTACATCAACAATAATTTATTTATAATTAGGATTCATAATTAAAGATCCCACACTGGTGACCCCGATAGAATAGCCCCAGATGGAGAAAAAGAAAATCTGGATGGAACAAAGATTCGGATACCCAGCTAGCACATAACGTTGCCTTCCGGCGATGTTGCTTTAAGGCAGCCATACTCAACCTTTTTTCCCTCGGGCCACATTCGTATGTTTGCTGTGTTACACGGGCTACAATATTATAGATGATGACCTTTTTTTTAGGCCATCTATCTAAAATTAGTTAGTGGGGACCTCTAATAACTAAAACACACTTTTTGTATTTTCAAAACTTTGTTCCATCTTTTCATGCATCCCTCTGAATAAATACTGTATGAGTTTGGCATGTAAATCCGAATGCCACACTCATCCATTGATAAATTAAATCTATTTTTCTGATGGAATGTATTTTGGATAGCTCAATATTTCGATACAAATTGTCTATTAGAAAGTATCATTAAAATTCAAATTCACCTGTTACCACTAATACTTTTTTTACGAATTTTCACAAAAAGATTCGCTCGTTACGGCGTGACCTATCACTCGTTAAATCTTCACCATCACTCGTTCACCACAGAGATTCGGACATCACGTGTTATTATCTAGTGGTTGTTAAAGGTTAGCTGTATAACGGAAAGAAAGGGTGACGTAAATATCTCGTGGATTTCGGAACAATCGAGAAAGGCCAGTGACGGACGGCTTTAGTCATAACGAAACAAATGGCTTAGGCACAATATTGCAGTATTTAAACAAACCCATTTAACTAAAATAAGTAGCGGTAAACCACTTCCGAAATACTATTACGTTTTCACTCGAAAACACTACAAATTTTCTCGAAAATTCCAAAATCATCATCGAAAATCATGGTCGAAATCATCGCCGAAAACAATTCGTTGCTCAAAAGCGTAAATGCCGAGGAAAAAGATCATCCCCAGCAAACATTTTCTATAACATTAGTTATAACTCGACTTTGTTAAAGACGAATTTACTTATTGAGGTAATTATTACGTAAAATTGACTAGAAAAATACACCTCTAATGTAAATTTACCAAACGGTTTTAATTTATATTTAAATTTACGTAAATTATACCAAGAAATCTACCTTTTACACAAATCGGCTTAAAAGTAACTTTAACCATATCAGCAAGGGAAAAACTACTTAAAAAAATAATCAACAATTACTTCAAAGTTAAATTTCCTTTGTAGTAAAATTAGGTGCCATATTTAGGTAATATCTACCTGTTTGGCAACTAAAAATCGTCTTTATAGTAGAATATTTAACTAGGTAGATTTTGTTAAAAATTCTACGTAATTTTATGCCTCCATAGTAACCTATTTGGCCGCTTTTATTTACTCTCCTTTAAAGTAATATTAGGTCGAGATCGTAGCAAAATTCTACCTGTTTATCTACCTTATTTCAACCAAATAGTCGAATACTCATTTAGTTGACCTATAAGTCATCTTGAAGAAATATTTATTAACTTTGTTGTAGCAATTACCTGAAAAATCTACCACAAAGTAAATTCGACTAAAAACCACCATTTTAAAAAGAGTCATACATGACCTATTTGTAAAATTTATATTATTTAGGTTATTTTAACAATTAGGTTGTTCAGTTATGTCTTCGTCATTATTCTTAAGAATTTCGGCCATTTAAAAAAAAACCATTACAGTCGTAATCTTAATTTACGTGTGGTGTAGATAGAGCTTTAAATGAGTGCGAAAAATAATTAAAAATAATAAATCATATCGTTATACTTCCGATTTTTATCGTAAAGTGAAACGTCTAAAATCTCAAGTGCAGAACAAACGTGATCTAAATATGTTATTTTTACCTATAGGTAATTTTTTTATAAAACCTATAAGTTATTATTTCTTTAAATAGGTAAAGTTAACTAATATGTCGTGAAATGGAAGTTAATTCAACTTAATAAAAAGGTATTTGTAAAATACGTAGATTTCCTTAGTCATAATAACTTTTAGGTCGAATTCGCACAATACGCCATATTTTCTTAACGTAATTGAAGTACGATTCCAAATTTTAAATTTTTAAAATGACCATAACTAGAACATACGAATGAAAATACCGAAAAACGAAACATTATTGATTTTCTAAAGTGATACACAACAAACGTAACATAGTTTTAGCTCATATTATTATTTTTTTACACGATCATATTTTTTTCTTATATTTTTTTAATTAGAGAATATTTTTGAAGGGCATTGTTATTTTTCTAATTAGAACTGTTAACATGCACGACAAAATTTTCTTCGCATTAATTTCAACAAGCGTGAATTGTATATTCACCGCAATTACATTACATATATTTTTGTCACCGACATTTATTTATTTTCAATCTTCCATGTGAATTAGGTGTATGTTTTAGTTGTGTTGGTGACTTCTTACAATATTTCTACTTATATATAGATAAAAATACCAAATAAGTATAAAATTTCTTTTTGTACACTTGGAGGCATACGTCATCTGCAAATATTTTGGTAGTTTCTCTAGTGAAATCACATAAAAAGTTTTTGTGATTTCCGAAATACAGATACGTTTTGACCTTAGTGGTTTCCCCTCGGTTCTGGCCTTTATCTTGTTTTGGCAGAAACACTATTAGGAATCGGACTAAATATATTTATCAAAAAATAAGTTATATGTCTATTATCTGGTTTTGGTAGACACACTTAGCAAATGAACACAATGTTATGATTATGTTTTGGTATAAATGCCACTCCATCTTGTTTGTGTATATGGCTAATGTATTAATAAGGAGTTAGTTTTTATTGACTATCTGTTTATCATGAATATAGACTTCGTTCACACAACTCCAAAAATAGAGCTATCTTGTTTTTGCAGTAACCTCACAAAATTCCAAGATTATAAAAACAGAAACCTATAGTTTTAATAATAGTGTTTCGGGCCACAAAAAATGCTTGGAGGGCTGCAGGTTGAGTATGGCTGCTTTAAGGGAACGTAATAACATTACTATACAATGTAAATTCAACGTAAATGAGAAGTTGTTGAGGGAAATCAAAATTTCGAAACTTCTATTTGTTACTTATCTATTTAACCTACGTGTTATGTTAACACAACGTAATATAGTAATAAATATACACGAGAAGTACTGTGAACATCACAATCTGAATTCGGATCGTTTATAATCGAACTGATCCGGAACTAAACCAGAACTGATCCAGAACAGTATATGCATGCAACATTTTTTTGAAACTAATCAGGAACTAAACCAGAACTGATCCAGAAAATGTTTTTCATTAATTTTTTTTTCAAATTTTATCACATTTTTTTCATGCAACAATATTTCATCCAATTTTTTTCATCCTAATTGTTCTTTACATTTTTACATATAAAATTATTTCGTTAAAAAATCTTCCAACACATTTGATAGTCTTTATTTTGAGGATTTCGATTTAGTTGAAAATATGCACTACGATACAGAATACCTCGTAGAATTCAAAAATAAAATCGGTGCTTTGATATCGCAATCCATCTTAGAGTTACTGATGATTGATTTCAAGGCTTTCACGGATCACCGGTTAGGAACCACTGGACTAAAGAGTGGTTTTAGTCAGGTGGTAAACGAATTTTTTTTTGTAATTATAACTTTTAGGGCGGGTTGTACAAAGAATGCTGTGAATTCAGTTTACCTAATAGGAGTTTAATTTGTAACTGGTTATATTCAAAGTACAAATGTCTATTTTAAAACTATGATGATAAACCGATGATTATACAATCATGGGCGTCGTTACACAATTCTATAGGGGGGGGGGGGGCAAAATTTTGAAAAAATTTTAGAATGTTTATTTGTTTGAAAACAAAGGAAATGAAAAATAAAAGAAAATTTTCTTATGATGGATTTAATTTTTCTCTGACGTCATGGCTTACTTACAGCTTTTCCAGAAATAACAGAAAATCGCAATTTATTTTTTATTTTTAAATGAAAAACATTTTTTTATTGAAAATTTGAATTTCTGGGACATTTTTGGGGCGTTTATTTAACATTTTCTGTAACATATTAAAAAAATATATTTTCCATTTTTTTAGCTGACAGAAAATTTTCAATACATGATTCTTTTCCATAAATGTTCCCGAAATTCAAATTTTCAATAAAAAAGGGGGATTCTATTTAAAAATTAAATATAAATTGAGATTTTCTGTTATTTCCGAAAAACCAGAAGTAAGCCATGACGTCACACACCAATTGAATCCAGTATATGACAGTATTTGTTCCAAGCTTTTAAACAAAAAAGTTTTCATTCCAATATCTCAATTAACAACGAAGATAAAAGCGGATGGAATTATTAAACGGTTTGCTAATAATAAAAATGCTTAGATGTGTTACTGGTATACGATAAATGGGTCTCAATGGGAATTTTGAATCTTACAAAGATTTTATAAAGATCGTACATTCTTATATTTTTTTCTATAAACGAATTAATAGTGACATGTTTAGAAAAAATATCCAATATGGCGGCCATTTTGACAGCTGACAGAAAATTTTCAATACATGATTATTATACAATTTTTTTTAAATTTACAATAAAAGAGAGGGTTTCCATTTAACAATAAAAAAAATTCGGTTTTCGTTATTTCCGGAAAAACCGGAAGTAAGCAGGACGTCACAGAATAATTGAATCAATCAAAAGAAAGTGTTTGTGCCAGTTTTTCAAACAGAACAAAATTAATCAGATATCTCACTGAATAGTGAAGATAAGGGGAGTGGAACTTTAGTAGTAACCCTAACAATGTCACTGACCCATTTGACAGAACTGATACTTAAGTTGTCATAACGAGTCTTTAATAAATAAAATAACCAAAGAAAAAAGACAAAAACAAAAATTAAAAAAAAACAAGTAAAGTACATTTTTAAAAAACAAACAGAAGGTGTGATATAAAAGAAAAATATGAACATAATAATATTAAAAATAAAAATTTATAAAAAACAGAAACATAAAAAAACTCAAATATGATAATGAATACAAAAAAAAACACTAGGAAAACGCAAATTTTAAATTTCTTTTTTCTCTACTAAAAACATCGATAACGGAAAACATAATTTATTTTTCAGTCAGCCTATTTTCATTCATTATTAAACAAAGTGAAAAAATTATTATTATTATTTATTTTTATTACTTTAGCTAAAAAAGTCAATAAAAAACAATAATAAAACATAGGCAGGTATTTACATTTTCTCGTAAATAGAGATCTTGCCTGAGCATAATAAGTTGTCATTGAATAGGTTAAATAATGTCAAAATAAAAATATTACCATTATATAATAACGTAGAATTTAAACGTAATAACAAAAATAATTGGTATATTTGCGATTGTAATTTATATTTTCTTCATTTTTAGTTCGAAAGAACCCATAGAAATTAATGAAAAAAAAAAACTGGTTTCCTATCAATAAGTCATAAGATTGCATGTCAGCCATATACAATAATTAAAGGCAGAAATCTAATCATTTACTAAACTTTTAAGATTTAAGGGATGTTAAAGAATATCATAAAAAAATAATTGCTTAATTATTACAAAAATAAAGATTTTTTGTTCTTATTATACAGCTGTCCATTTATTTCTTTTATTTAATTTCGATTTTGCTACTGAACATTCATATAATTTACAGTCTTTTTGCTAGTATAATTTGCAACATAGCAACTCCGGTTGCTCATTTTATTGTTTTTACATATTTTTTTAATAAAAAGTAAAATGTATACGTGTATTTGATATGCCAAAATTACAAAATATCGCCCTAAAATACTCGAATTATCCGCAGGTTGCGCTAGTATCGCTTTTACTTCCCCTACCATGACTTCGCACTGATCGAATAGACCGCAGCCATGTTTTAACATGCCTAAGTGTTCCAAACGTTCTTTCGATTAACTCTGTCGTTGGTGGAAGAGCCATAAATATTTTTTAAACCGTTTTGTATGGCTAAATAAAATTCACAATATTTGGACGCTATATCATCAATGGAGAGCTCATTGTGTGCAGAAAGCTCTTTCGTATTCCAGTTTAATATTCAGCTTCAAAATTGTCGATTCCAAATTTTTCCACCACTTTCATTTTGTTATCGGTAGTGAAAATAGTTATTTTCCTAACAAGTGCGGAAAGTGTTACTTTCCCGCACGCGATTGCAGTTGGCGGTCAAGTGCGGTAAAGACACTTTACGCATGAGTTAGGAACACTATTTTTTCTACGACCGTATATACAAAAAAGCAGGAAAAATTATTTTATTTCAACATATACAAATCTTTAAATAAAAACAACTAATTATTATGGATATTAATGTTAAATACACAATTTGTAGCATTTTGTAAATTATGTAAAATTGCCGGTACAGAGGAATTAGTTGGTGTTAATTGGCTGTTAATAGTCGTAACGCTCGTAGATTGAAAAGATGACGTGGACGGGAGTGACATCGGTTGCAGGTCGCATGAAGGTGAAAATGACGGTGGCAGCAAAGGTTGCAAGTCATTTCTATTTGAAAGAATTTTATTCGAAATGTTTTTCTTCTGTGTTTCGGAGTCCTCCAAATAGCCTTCGGCGATAGTAGTGGACTTCCAGCCACCGAGACGTTTTATATTGGTTATCGCTTCACCTGAGTCTGCTAGGAATGTTGCTGAAGAACGTCTAAAACTGTGTCCTGAACATCGTTCAGGATTAGGTAGACGCAAATATGCAGCAATCTCTGTTGGCATCTTACCAAAGGTGTTTACGCCAACGTACTGAATTGAGCATTTTCCCTTCTTATAATTAATAAAAAAGAGGCGATGCGGAGTGGTAGGTGGTCGTAAACCTGCGTACTTTCTGTACAGCTTCAGAAAGTTTCCATTATTTATTTCTTCACATAAAACAAATGATCTTGAAGAATGATTTTTGGAATCGGAAATTTTCACAACTATCAGATTGCCTTTATCTTGTATATCATCGAGAGTGATATTTACAAGCTGCAACTGCCTACCACCCCCCCCCCCCCCAAACGACGCCCATGTATACAACGAGGTTCACAGTTTAAACTCAGATTACAATTTAAACTGCCTATTGTACAACCCGCCCTTAACGTTGATACTTTTCTTGTAACAAATAAAATACGTATTTTAATTAGTAAATTATTTATTAAATAACTAATATATAAACTTTTTTTACAAAGCAACTTGTTCTACTTTTTCATCGTCCTCATCTTCTACTTTTCCTTTGCTTTTTGTACTTTCAGTATCTTCCAGATACGCAACATGATCTACTTTTAACTTCTCAGGTGAAGGGGGACTCCACAGTATGCACCTGAAAATACAACGTTTTTACCATACTGAATTCCAGGATAATTTAAATATATCTCGTATTAAAATAAAAAAATTTAACAAGCTCTTACCTAGAAATGAATGTGCCCTGTCGTTTTGGCTTCATAGTATAAATATCCCTAACCAATGCAGCAAAATTCTCTTCCAACTGTTTAGCGTCCATACTTAACTAAAAATTAATAAAAATATCTCAAATACTAAAAAAAAAAAATGTTTCATGCATAAAAGAGGCTCAAAACCATATCTTGGAATTTTTGTGATATAATTTGTTTTTAATGACTCTTATGAGTTTGTGAAGGTTTGGCCAAGTTCGTGGAAACTCGCCAGAAGTCGCGCATGCTCTACAGAATTGATATGGGCTTAAGGTGTGTTTATAATATGTACAAGGTACAAGAGGATAATTTAATATCATTGAGGTGTTAGTTCGCGTAAGTTCATTGTGGTTCATATAATTTCGTGCAAGCTCGTCCTAGTTCGTGGATGTTCGTCTAAGTTCGTGCATAATCTAGTGAATTAGTAAACCTAAGTTTAAGAAAGTTTGTACTACATATAAAGTGTGTGTCATAAAGTTGGATCCATGTGGATTTTTTTAATATTACGATTGGAAAAAACGACGTTGATATTCATACATGCTCGTTCAGGATCTTGGAGATGACAGTTTGCTTAAGTTCGTGGAGGCTCGTGATGGTTCGTCTAAGTATGTTCAAGTGAGTGCCGGAGGATCATTTAATATCATTGAGGTGTAAGTTCGTATAGTTTCGTGCAAGCTCGTTCTAGTTCGTGGAGGCTCCTCTAAGTTCGTGCATAATCTAGTGAATTAGTATACCTAAACTTAAGAAATTAGAACGTATACATTATGTGTAACATAGTTGGAACCTTGTGGGATTTTTTTTTTAATATTACGATTGGAAAAAACGTGGTTGATGTTCTACATGCTTTTGGACATGACAATTTGTTTCAGTTCGTATAGGCTCGCCTAAGATTGTCCAGGCTCCTGATGGTTTGTTAAGGTTTGTCAGTTTGTGATAATTCGTCTAAGTTCGTGGAAGCTCGTCCAGGTTCGTGCTTATTCTAATAAATTGGTATGGAGTTTAAGAAGGTGTGTAACATACATTTGCCAAGGGATGTTGATTTCCGAAAATTTGGTAAAAAATTATTTTATGATCATTCGACGATTTATAAATTAAAATCGCGTAAAAAGTTTTTTTTTTTCATACACTACTAGGTACTTGAAAACTTCTTTTAAAGTAAAAAAAAAAATAATAATTCTAACTTACAGGTCCAACCCTAGTCTCAATCAGTCCAAAATCCTTTTCATATTCATCTTTGGTCGCGGTATAACTCACTCCGTGCAAAAACTTGTGAACGGCGGTCCCCAAATTCACATCTAATGTTCCATTTTTCGGATTCGGGAACCGTTTTTTCAGCAAACCTCTCAACACCACCAGTTCTGGAAGGATTTCCGGATGAGCGATCACGAATTTGAAATCGGCTAGCGATAATTGACCGTTTTGGATTTGTTTTATCATATCCGGACCGCCGGAAAGTTGAGCGCCCGCTTCTCTGGCGATATCTTGGTTTTCGGGTGTTTTGCTGAAGGCTATTATCGAGCGTTCTTCTCCGTGATCGAATTTGTGCGGCATTGGGGCTATTCTCGTAAAATTATCGACCATTTTGTTCTAAAAAACGATAAAAGAACTTACATATCATAAAGCATTATACTCGCACAATTTTAAATGATCGTGACTCATCTTGCGGATTGCACTGTGGTCAACCGGCAACAATGCAATTCTATTATGATTTTCACAGCTCAACTTACCGAAATCATTTTAATATTTATGCTTTGTCAACGCGGAAATTTAAAAAGTAAGATTATTACATAATATTTACTCCTATTACACCTAGCCAAGTTAGGTAAATACTTTGAATCAGCGATAAACTTGTCAATACTAAGAAGGTCTACTGGGAAGACTAACAAACCAGTTAGGTATTAATTCAATTAAATAAATCAGTGTGGTAGCGTGAGGCAGATATATGATTAGTTGTAGTGATTTAATTTTTTTATCATATCATTCTAATAAATTCGAGGAAAAACGGCTTAAAATTAAATACTTCTAAGTTTTAATTACTACTAAATTTTCTTAATATAATGACTTCTTTTGTTATTAATAGCTTAATGATATTATTGGTATTAAATCTGTATTTTAATCGTGTAATTTGCCAATTTTTTAGGTTTTTTATTTCTTCAAAAATAATTTAATTTTGATGAAATTTAGTGAAATTATACCTTTGTATGTCTTAAACAAGCAAACAAAAAAATTAAAAATTCGAAATATTTCGACATATTAATTTTTTTCTATTCAAAATACTTTTTTAAAGAAATTCTACGGTGAAAAATTATCGTACAAAGTTCTTCAGGTACTTATTTTTTTTTCGTTTTGACATGTAGTTTTTGATAAAATAAATAAATATATATTCACGATTAAAAAACATGCTCAAAACTGAAGAAAAACAAAAAATTACAATAGCAACAATGATTTCTTCCTAAATTACTGTTATAATTTGTTCGATAAAAAAAAAAAAAATACAAACCATAGAATTGTACGAAAAAAATATATAAAAAAAATATATAAAAAAAACTGTTTTTTTAATTTTTGACCAGAATTCTTAATTTTCTCTATATAACATTGCTTCAAACATTTAAGTAGAATGATTAAAATTCAGACAAATAAATATATAAAAAAAACTGTTTTTTTAATTTTTGACCAGAATTCTTAATTTTCTCTATATAACATTGCTTCAAACATTTAAGTAGAATGATTAAAATTCAGACAAATAAATTTTTTTAATCGTGGGTTTTAAATTTTTAAGCGCAAAGTTTCATATCAAAGTCCTGTTAATATTTTTTTTTCTCTAAGTTTAATTTGAGTGGAATAATGGTAGCAGGAATATGATTGAAAGTTTTTATCTTAACAGCATTAAGATGGATTCAGTAGCGGGTCCAAGTAATTCACAACGAAAGCGGAAAATCATTTCAAACAATGAGAAACAGATGGTCTGTAGCGTATATGAAGGTTTAATAAATACACTTCAATGCAAGCCTTGGACCGCTGTTTATTTTTAACGAGAGTATCCGTGGCGACAATTGAACGCATTGTACGTGAAAAGAAGGTGACTGGGACTGTGCAAGCTCCAAAAGTAAATTGTCGTGGTCGAAAAAAAAAATTAAATTGGACGAGCACCAGAAATATATGGTACGCACAACTATTAATTCTTTTTTTTTTTTAAACAAATCGCCAACCATGGAATCCATTAGAAGGAAATTATTGGAGAATGATCTCGTTCCACAAATGAGCCAAGAGACAATAAGAAAAATAGTACACGAGTTGAAGTTTCGATATGCAAGACGATCTCGTAACTGTTTTAATAGAAAGAGAAGAGATAGTTTCATGACGACGAAAATATCTTCGCTCTATAAGGGAACATCGTTTGGCATGGGTGAATGCTGGTCACATGGCAAGATACTACGGTAACAAGTTATCGACAAACATTTGTGGCAGACATATAGGCAGTGAAAGTGTTTTTTTTAAACGACAGTGCCTTAGTTTTCTTATCTAAAAAACAGGGCATTATCACGAAGACATGGACGCTCAACGCTTTGAAGGTTGGTTTGAAACTCTACTTTCACGGATCGAGCCAAATTCAGTAATAGTGCTTGAACGCTTATCACAGCCGCTTAGTGGAACGTCTACCCACTATGGCCACTAAAACAACGGTGATGCAAGGTTGATTGCGACAAAAGGTAATTCCCTTTTCTGAGGACATGGTTAAAGGGGAGCTTATAACCATAATTAAACATCATCGAGACAGATATCGTCAGCATGTTGTAGATACATTGGCTCTTGCTCGGTGTATAAGAGCAAGAGGTGTAAGACTTGAAAATTAACGACGTCTAACGTTCTCTGGGAATCGGAATGACACGAATACGGAAAGAAGATTGGACAAATGCCGTAACTCACGTCATCAAGGAAGAAGACAAAATGTGGAGATTGGACGGGATAGTGGACAATGTAATCTAAAAGGTGGTGATAGAATTCAATGTCTCAGAGGATTCCAGTTCTGAGGACTCTTCAGCATAAATCAATATTTTTTATTTTATTCTTGATTACTGATTTATATGTGATGCGTGTAAGTATATTTATTTTTAATTTAATTTTTGATTTATCTAATGTAATAAATAATCTAAGAATTGCTAAATTATTTAAGTATTTTTTAACTTTAAATTTATTGATTATTAGAGGGCCATACTTTTTTAATTCCTATCAATATTTTAAATTACATTTTGTTCTGTATTTAAATTTAAATGCACTTTTCCTTTTCCCTGTATACCACTAAATATTTTACAAATTTTATTCTTCATTATTGATTTATTATTGCAGAACCTTTTATATATATATTTTTTTTTGTAAAATTAATAATAAAAAATTCCCATTTCTGGTCAACTTTTTCAGACATTTCATACAAAGTCGGTAAAACAATATTTAACGTAAATCAATAAAATCTTGTCAATTAAAGCTTATTCAATATTAGCATTTTATCGCGAATCATTGTTACGCTGCTGCATAGGAGGATTAGGGGTAATTCTAGAAATACATTGTTGCCGGCCGACCGTAATCCTTCGATGAGTCACCAACATTTAAAAATTGTAATAACAATTGCAAATAAATATTAATACTCAATAGGGTAGGGTTACCACTACCAGGTGTCCGGATGGGCAAATTTTGCATAAGCATCTGGATTTTAAAGTAGTTTTTTTTTTTAACAACAAAAAGTACAAAATAATGAACTAGATCAGAAAGAACTGTCATTAAAAAATCGTCGATAAACTCTTTAGTGTAAACTCCCTTAAGGGCCAAAGTCGATGGAATGACGGCGAGATGAACTAAAAATGTGTTTTTTTTTATTACTAAAATGAAAATAGTAAAACCATATGTCCTTAAGTAAATAATGTGAAAAATATCACCTTACTTCTTTTTTTTTATATATAAATTTGTCCTGGTTGGTACCCCTAAATAAGGCACTTGTTTTGAAAACATATAAAAATAAAAATTTAAAAGGGAAGTACCTATAACAAGTAACATGTTTAAATAATATATGTAGGAGGCCACACAATCAAAATACATTCGTCTAACCAAACATATATACATCGAAAAATTAATTATTTGAAACAATGTTGGTTATTACATCCATTTTTTAAATTTTTATAGAAAATTTAAATTATTTTTTTATAATATGGACAAGGTACAAAAAACGAGGAACAATATGGTTTTGGAATTGAATGGGAATAAATCAAAACAAGTCGTTTTTTCAGAGATACCCAATACTAAGTTAAGCTATTGGGCGTATTTAATGATGAAATACTGAATTGGAAACTTTATATAAATCACTTAGTATAAAAATGAAATAAACTGGTATTTAAAATAAGAAAGTTAGCAAAATTAACATATTTTTAAACTTTTTATTTTAGCAATTTTATAAACTTTAGTAGGTAAACACTAGTTAATGATTCAATTTCTAAGAATTTTCAAAATAAAAAAGTAATACGGTTCTTATGTACAATACCATTAAAAGAACATTGTATGTATGCATGCAATTTTCTAAGAATTTAAGAATATTTTTACTCTGCCTTCAAATTATAGTCTTCATTCCCTTATACACTAACAGCTATCAAATGTTTTCCAATACGTTTTGACTGTGAAAACTACATAGAATTAGCATTAGTGCAAGCAGAAAACAATAATATCAACGTAGCCAACTGTCAGTGGCATGGAGGCTGTATCTTGCTGTGTGCCTGTTCACATTACACAACACACAAGGTAATACAGGGTGTCCCAATGAAAAGTAGCCGTTTCCAGAACTTATAACTTTTAAACGCTTAATCGTAGAAAAGTGCGGTTTTTGCAGATATGTGTTATTTTGCTATAAGTTTTGGTTTAGTGAAACATAAATTTTGTATTACTACAGGGTGTTTTTTTAAAAATCTCCTTTTTTTAAATTCACCCTAACCAAATTTTATCAAAGTTATTTTGTAAAATACCATTTATACACTTTTGAAAAGTAGAAGAGTATATCTTTCAGATGACCTAAACATATACAGGGTGTTCCATTTGATAAAATTTGGTTACGGTGAATTTAGGAGATTTTTAAAAAACACCCTGTATAGGTAATACATAATTTCTGTGTCACTGAAGCAAAACTTATAGCAAAATAACACATTAGCAAAAACCGCACGTTTCTACGATTAGGTATAAGCTCTGGAAATGGGCTACTTTTCATTGGTACACCCCTTATTGATTTTATTCATTATTCACAAAAGGTATTGGAAGGTATTCAATAGCCAATATTGTATATTTTGTAAGGAAAATAATTCAAAATTCGAATCATCATTTGAACCCTATGCTGAAACAACGTTGCAACCACCAATATAAAAATGTAAATACAGTATTTCCATAGAATAATGTTGTATAAACCCTAAATAATCCACAGACGTCTTAGTGGGGACATAGGAATTTTTGGTGACATTTTGGTTAATCGAATTTGTTATTTTTGTAAAACTTTGAATGGGCCGCTACACCTAGTTGCCCACCAGTTTGCTTTATTTTTATATGTTTGGAGCGTTCTTGTTTATTATAAGCAGAAATTGATTTTATTTTGACAAACTCTAATGACATAGCTAAGAAGAAGTGAAATGCGAAACATGAATATTAACAAGTGGAAGCTTAAAACAACATTGTAACTGTCTTAGTTCCTTAAAACAACTTTGTAACACACAATTCTGTATCTGGTCGAGTCTGCAATGCCTATCTTTTTTTGTTATTCATATAAGAAGTTTTTTTTCAAATGAAAATAAAGAAAATATGTTATCTGAACTATAAAAAAGAATAAATCATCGATGAAAATATAAACTTTACCTTCTTTTCACCTTGCATATTCAGTTCAACAGTAACCAAAAGATCAGAATCAGGTTTGTTATAAATTTCAGGTGAATGTGTTTCCCTATGGCACTGAACGGCTTCTTGGAATGGATATACCACCCATTTGTAATAGTTCATTACAAAAACATCGTCCACAGGATCTCTCATAGTGGAATCATCGAATTTTAGTTTCGGACGACTAGCTAAATATCTAAAATTCGCCAATTTAACAATGTTTCATTTTGGTTAAATAAATAGGTAACTCACTTTTCTCTGTTTCTTTGGTTGTGAGGTATAAACCCAACTTTTTGTATTTCCACCTTAACTTTACCTTTCTTCTTTCTTTCTCTGGTACCTTTTCTAGCAGCATACTCTCTGGTTTGTATCAAATTTGTGGTTTCAAAGGTAGATCTAATTAATTTATTTTGTAATGATTTCAAAATGCAGCTATGAATGGCGGTACCTTAAAATAACTTAAATAGATTATTGTATAATACTTTTAATTATTTTTAACTTACGAAATGATAAAGTGTTCATTTTTATATAAATTTTCTTTTTAAAACTTTACCCACATTTAAATTTAAACCTAACCTAGTAATTTTACTTCCTTCACTTTACTTTAACACAATTGACATTGACACTACTAGTATACTAGCGCACTCTGAGATTTTAATTCAGAAGTTGCAAATTAAAATTTGCAGGAATGTCTTAGAAACATACAGAAACCTTTTTTTATGTCCACATTTACACACTAGTCTGTCCACCAGCTAAAAGATGCCGCTGTAGGTTATCTAGTCGGAATTTAGTTCAAATTTGTACAAAAAAAAACAAAATGTGCAAGAAATATTTTTACATACATACTAGTTTGACCACTAGCTAAAAGATGGCGCTATATCATTTCCAACATTTTTTATAAAAAATTAAAACAGGGCCGGGGGTTAAAATTGGAAAAGTTGACTGAAATAGGGGTCTATTCCTCCGAGCAATTACTAATGCACGGAAGCCTATTCTGTAACAATTCCTTTATATTTTAACGGCCGTTAAAATATTGGAGGCCTTTAAAAATATTTTCGTATTTACTAAATTACTTCCGTCATAAAACGGAGGGATTCCTTTGAAAATACATTAGAGAACTACCTACTTTAAAGAAATCCGTTTAAATAATAATAGAAGTAAATTAGGGAATACGAATGAGGCACAGTGGTCACTTTTTCGAAACGGAGCTTCCCACAAAGCACACGGACGTCTAAAAGACGTCCTTCAGGGACATAAAGGACGTCCGAGGGACGTCCTCTTTTGGTACCGGGGCGTCAATCGAACGTCCAATGGACGTCCTAATGTCCCGTTTCCGTCCATCTTAGGGACGTCCCTGAGACATCCCAAAAGGACGTCATAAGGACCTTTGCGGGACGTCCTAGGGACGTAAATCAGACGTCCGAGGGACGATATTTGACCATAATCCATAAAGGGTAATAATAACAAAAATGTTAACAATAAAAGACCTTCATTTAACAACTTTTATCCTGAAAAAACTAATTAAAGTTAAACGTTTTCAGTTTACAAAAAAAAAGGAATGAATGAAATTTGACACACAGCGCTGGTAAGATGAAACCTTGGGTCCTACTTATAGCTTGTGTCGACATAACGGAGTTTTATAATTTTGCCAAAATTAGTTTTGTTCCAACTTTCCGCCATTAAGGTATTTTCTTTCCGCCAGCGCCTACCGCCAATACACATCACTTATTCTCACCTTAACACAAAATACTCACTTCACTTTATAACCACTTTACCACCAACATCAAAAAAATAACAAATAACACTATATAACCTTCTTTTTCCTTCGTTAATCTAACTCACTTATATAAGTTAATTATTGAATGCCGAAAATTGTAGCTGTTGTTCATTTGAAAATAAATGATAGGTTAGATTTTCTGTCCTCATACTCTTGCAAAAACAAAACGTTGAATTTCAAGTTATCGATTGAGAGACCAACAATGCTAGTACATAGAAAGTCCCATAGACGTCCGATGGACGTCCCGGACTCGGACCGAAAACTAAACGCTTTGTCGAAACGTCCTGCGAAGGACGTCCTAGCCTTCACTGTAATCGGAAGTCCAGTGGACGTCCCATTTAGGTCCGGGACCAACCGGACCAATCAGGGACCAAATCAGGACGTCCATGGGACGTCCTGTGCTATCTGGGAATACTTAATTGTGTTTATAAATGTAATACAGATCTAAAATATTTATGTTACCATCAACAATTTAAGCATTCCAAACAAAATGGTTGCCTGTTCGTATTAAGTAATATGGCAACCCTATTGGCCTGGTCACAGAATAACCTTGTAACGCTAGAAATCAAGAAATTAGCACAAGCAACAATGAAGAACAAAAAGCCACACAAATATAAAAAGAAATGAGGTAGCAGATAGATTAGTAAATTTGGGCAGAAAGAAAAAAGGAATAGATATAAATTAAGTAGACTGTATAGACCTATTAGGTACCAAGAGTTAAAAAAAATACTGAAAGATTGGGAAGAGAAGTAGAATGAAAAGCAAAACAAAAGAACACTTATCCAACATCGAAGACAATTTAAAAAAAAATATGGTTTCAGGACGTTAAACTAAATAGGAATCAAATTACTACCATGTGCAGATGTAGAATAGGACATTAGTGGACATATATTCATCTACATAGAATAGGACAACTGGACTATCCTTCCTGCCATTGTGGTCAAAGAGGTTCATTACAACATATATTCTTTGAATGTAGAAATAACATACACAACATCAACACATTAAATAACAAAATGCTTAAAAAACACCCCTTGTATGCACTGCTTTGTTTCGTAGGTACATTACCTTAGCAATCCAGATTCCATAGACGCTTCATTAATAAACGAATTTTTAAGCAAAAGAAACATAATATTATAAATTACAAGAAGTCTAGAACAAAAGTAAGGACACGATGGTTAGAGCCAGATGCAGCAATTGCAATTTCCTTATGAAAAACTGACGAAAGCAAAATGAAAGACTGGGTAGATAGTCAAAACTAAGACCATAAACTCAAAGAAGAAGAATGAGACATTTTGTCATTTATCGTGTATTTGGAAAAAAGTAGAATGAACGAATTCCTTAAAATTGAATTTAATATTAATATAAAAAAACATATAGTTAATGTCCAAAATGTTTTTAGAGGCTGTTCCCGTTCTTTTTTTGCAATGTCTGATGATTTTTTCCAAAATCAGTAATGGTTTGGTTCCATGAGGACAAAGTTCGTTTTCAAGAAGGAACAAATGAATAAAATAAAATATATTAATTTACTTTTTGATCGAAATCATATCTAGTAAGATTTCCACTTTTTTTTTCAACTTATTAGAGGTGAATATTTTTAGTGCCAATAATTTTTGAATTTTTAAAAAGTTTATCAATTTAAGTTTCTATGTATATTTATTGTTGTTTTTCTGTTAAACAAAGTGTTTCATTTGTACATAAATTATTAAAGGTACTTTAATTACAATAGAATATTTTTGTTACTTTTTTATGATTAAAAATTTCTATAAATTCCTGAAATATCGAGTGTCTGTTATATTTTAACACTTTTTAAATTTATGTAATTTTTAAACTAGTTGACATAATGAAATATAGTTTTCATCACCCTTCTTCTAATTTTTATATTTATTTTCTGTGTATTCATCTTTTTTTTGGCTTACTTCCAATCTAACCGAATATGACATTTCATATTTTCAGGGATAGGACAACTATGTTGTTTCAAATACAATAGCTTAGTATATTTTTCTGAATTTGAAAGTCCAATATTTCCTCTTTCTGCAAGTGCCATTGCTTCATAGGGTAGGTAATACTTTTAGACCGTCAGAAAGTGACTGATTTAGGTGCCCCATTTTCGCATGCAAGCCTCGAAGAGTGTTGAAAAGTACATCGATTTTGAGTAGAATGAAAGGAAATTTACGAGTGGCCCCTAGGGATAACATGTGGAAAATTCGATTATCTTTAACAGAAATAAAAGGTTTTTTTTTGCTCATTTCTCCACGCAAGCCGTTTTCACTATATGATTAATTAATAGAACTAGGCTTCGAAAAACCAAAGGCTTTAATGTTGCAAGTGGCTAAAGGGTTGAAATAAGGGCGTAATCTTGTAAAGAAAAATCGATATTTTAACCGACTTTAACTCATGAATTTAAGAGACCAGAAAAAATAATGGTTTGAGTGCAGAGCGTGGTCTTCTTATTTTCAGAACATAGGAAAGTTGCTGGAAAAATGTATGCAAATTGTCACAATTTTCCCACACAAGCCGTTTGACATATGCTTAGAAAAAATAATTCTAAGACTGTATATAACAAAAGACTTGAGTGTCGGACATGGCCATCATATTATTTATATCTCTATAATTTATTCAACAAAAAGCTGACAAGAAAATCTAGAAATTTCCACCATTTTCTCACGCAAGCTTAGAAAAAGTAATTCTAAAACGATATAACAAAAGGCTTGAGTATCGGACATGAAGCATATTATTTATCTAAAAAATAACTGACAAAAAAATTTACAAATAAATATTATTTATTATTTATTGTTGGGTGATTATTCGAATAGTAAATTTTAACATGAATTTAGTGCTGAATTAACAATATGTTTATTTTAGAGAAAAATTTATATATTCTTTCGAAGGGCTATTAAATATAAACTTTAAAATACCTGTTAAGGCTAGTGATGATGTATGTATTCATACTTTCGACGGGCTTGTGTGGAAAAATCCGTTAAAATATCGATTTTTCTTTACAAGATTACGCCCTTATTTCAACCCTTTAGTCACTTGCAACATTAGAGCCTTTGGTTTTCCGAAGCCTAGTTCTATTAATTAATCATATAGTGAAAACGGCTTGCGTGGAAAGATGAGCAAAAAACACCTTTTATTTCTGTTAAGGAAAGTCGAATTTTCCATATGTTATCCCCAGGGGCCATTCGTAAATTTCCTTTCATTTTACTTAAAATCGATGTACTTTTCAACCCTCTTCGAGGCTTGTATGCGAAAATGGGGCACCTAAATCAGTCACTATCTGACGGTCTATTTGTCATGATTTTATTCGCTTTTAAAATAAATACTGTCATGTACATGGTACTTCAGTTGATATTTTTCAAGATGTACATATGAAACTCGATCTAACAAAGAGTAAAATACCACTATTAAACAATGAAAACATGCAGTACTTATTTATTTTTAAGAGCCCATAAAACCATTACCATTTGTAACAATTATTAAAGTATGGCATTATGGAAAGGGGTAAACAGTGGGCTATTGAACTGAGAAAAAACGATATAACAGTTGCCCTATCTCCGAAAATGTAGAATGTAATTTCTGCTTAAGGGAAAAAAATGATGGGTACACAGAGAAAAAATTAAAAGAAGACTGGTGAAAACTGCATTTTGTTATTTTAACTAGTTCAAAAGTAACATGGTTTTAAAAAGGTTCAAAATATAATGGAACACCTGGTATAGAAACAGTGAAATCCTGAGAGTTTAAAGCGTATTTATAATGGTAAGTTTGCTAGAAGTTTAAAAACAGTGTCAAGTGTAATTTTGAGAATTTTCAGATAATTCGTTAATAAAAGTTCTTAGATAATATTTAAATTGAAACTTTAAATAAGTTTTTAATTGTATGTTAACAATAAGTTAATTTCGTAAGTTTCCATTAAGTATGGCTTATTAAGTTTAATTTTTAAAGTTTAGAGCGAGGCAGATTCAAACTTGCCAAAAGCTATCAATAAATATTTAACAAACTTGCAAGGAAACTTGCATTTATATTTGTAAGCTTGCAATAAATTTGCAGCAAATTTATTTTGCTTAGTGAGTATATTTGTATCATCGACTCTGTCAAAGACAACAGGCTCACAGGCACTGGCGGCTCGTGAGCAAAAAATTGGGGGTTCACAATGACAGAATATACATACATCTCAGTACAGATTTAGGTAAAAAACTTTCAGTGTTTATACTACACCTTTCCAAAACACTGAAAACTTTTTACCTAAATCTATACTGAGACCTATATTTTCTCATTGTGAACCCCCAATTTTTTGGCTATGAGGCGCCACTGCTCACAGGAACATGGAGGGGTAGCAAACATAATGTCTACCCCTTTTAAAAAATATCTGGTTATTGCATCAAAGGTAAGCAAATTAAAGAGAAACAAAAAAATATAATATAATATTTATTTTATTATATTTAATATTTATTCATTATACATTTTTGATACAATGCTTTCGAAAATGTCAATATACAATTTTCAGAATGTTTATGGAATGTTTTATGGGTATATAGGTACTTTTAAGTTGAAAAAGAAATCTCATAAATATAATAAACACTATCCCTCTCCAACACAATGGATACAAATTTAGATATATTTAAATATAAAAATTGAATATAAATTTCATGAGTATTAGTCGTTTTCTTTTTACGACTAATCTGAGCTAACTTACATCGACTAAGCTTAGTTGTACGTTCTTTTTGTGTTTGTAAGTCAGAATCTTTCTTCCCCCTTACCGATGCTAAGGTACCTATAGAGAAAGTAAAAGTTGAAAAGTCTTTTGGTAGGTAGAGAGGGGGTAAATGTCAAACCACGTCGGGCGGCTCCGAGAATTTCGAAGTAATGTTTACCTGCCAGTGTCATTTCATAGAATAAGTAATTTTAAATTGTTATCGGCGGAACCGGACAATCGCATGTATTTATGGATTATAAATAATTATTAAACATCTATTATAATATTCAAATCATAATTTTACAAAATTTCAACAGCTATTCACAATTTTTTAAACTATTTACTCGAAATTGTTATTAACATCTATAACATAATTTTGTACGCCAATGTATCGCGTCCACTTCGGTGAGATCCGCTGCCAACCTGTCAATTTATGTGTATAAAGTGGGAGAACTGGCAAAAGCATTTCCAACTTTTACTTCTGTTCTACCTACACAGATCTTGACGTCAACCATAAACCATAACAGAAAGTGAGTGTTCTGTGCATCATACGAACAAACATATCCTATGAATTAATTATTTTAGAGAGATTAAAAGACTATGATAACAGGGGCAAGATCGTAGTGTTGAATGTTGAAGAAATTATAAAATTTGATAAAAATGTCGATTGTTTTTAAACGGATCACATGAGACACGTCGCCTGTCAACTAAAATTCGCGTTTTTACAATTTAGCTTAGATCAGAATCTAACTTTTAGTTAGTCAGGAATACCTGTAAAAAGAAAACGACTATTGTCGAAGAATAATCCACAAAAATATTTCTAAAGTAGGAAATGGTGACGCGAGGACCCTCCGTGGGGGTTCTGGCCCCCTACCCCCCCCCCCCCCCCCCCGTGGTTACGCCACTGGATTTTATGAACAAATTTTGTTCAATTTTTAGTAAATAATGACCTCCTTTTATATTTTGTTGAACTCATTTTAAAAATAATTCTACAGCGAAATAAGCAACACATGTGTAGACCTCTGTGGCTGAATGATACTCGTATTTCCAGTTTCGTGATCAGAATCATATTGTTTCTAATAAAAAGTGAAAACTAATTGTAGAAAAATCATGTGTGTGGAAAGGGATGATACAATTTGAAATAGATGCATGGAATTTCGCAAAAAATGCAAATTTAACTAAACTAAAAATAAATTCAAATAAAGAAGATTCTCTGAAACGGAATTTAAAAAAATATAATTATATTTGTTGAAAAAAAAAACTTCTTGAACGTGTAGTTTCTTCTTTACTTGAATTAAAAAAATTATAATAAAACTATGTTTTTTTTTTATATAAATAATATTGTACAACATTTACAATTATAGGTATAACCAGTTAAATGACTAGCATGGTTTCACTGCGTAAAAATGTAAAAAATAAATAACAAACTTAGACGCTAAACGAACGAACATTTATGGTCGCTAAGCTATTCTATACAGGGTGGATCAATTATACATAAAACTCGTTTAAAACATCACTTAATTTTGAATAAAATGTCTATACCTACCTACCTACGTGTTTTGTCTCAAATAAAGACGTTTGTTTGAGCATGGGAAAACGTATATTTAAAGTACTGGTAAAAGAAAGCGATTATCAAAATAAATAATCGATTAGTTTCGATTAATCGACCATTTCCGATTGATCGATTAATTTTATTAACGGATCTGTGCAACGATGAAAACACGTTGCGTGATTTAAACGAGTTATTATATTATTATCGAGTTTGCCTGTACGCTCAACCAAAAAAAAAAAAAATATCAAAAATAATACATAATTCTTTTTATATATATTATATAGCAATTTTACATTAACTATTTAATGTTTCTAAATTCGAAGACAATGACAACAAAAACACAATGCAGGAAGATATGTTTCGTAATATTGGGCGAGAATTACAAAAAGTAACTCGATTAAATCCGTCTTTTTAAGGGCATTATGGACATTTTATTTCGTATATTTGGAAAGATGTGTGTTAATTTTTTTAGAAGACTATTAAAACTAAATTATATTTTCAAACTTAATTTTTGTATATAAGCTACTTTTTAAAAAAGGTATGAAAAAAAAACATTGTCGCCATGTCGCCAAGATTTTGTTCTGTGAGGCGCTAGCTACTAAAGGCACTAATAAGCACTCCAACGAGACGTCAAAATGCTGCCCGTGGGTAATAACCACGGTTCGTGGACAACATGGTGGCTTCTTACGTCTGTTGCTAAAGAAGGGTGTGACGTCACGGATTAAAAAATTGAGCTGACAGAAAATATTCTGCTGCGGTTCGTACATAAGTTTTTTAAAAAATTTATTATATTATTAATATTTAGTTGGTGTATATATTTTTATTTTTGGATTATATACCTTTGCTGGAGTTTTTATAAAATCGGTAATTTGATTTTTTGAAAGACAAATTTCAAATAAATTACTTTTTTGGAGCGAGCCGTAGATTTGTGTTGGTAAACAATTTTTACCTTCTATAAACAAAATTCGTTATAAGAAATAAAGGGACTAAGCGTAAAGTGAAATTAAAGGCTACTGGTAAGATTTTAGAGTAATTATTCTGCAAATATCCAGGGGCGGATGGGACCAGCGGGAAACCAGGAGATTTCCGGGTGTGACAGTCCTACAAGCACCGGTAGGCGCTGGCCCCAACACCGGAAGGCGCTGGTCCTAGCACCGGTCCTACAGGCGCCGTCACCGCCCCTGTTTTTTTATTTTTTTTTATATTTTAACAATTTGAAGTTTCAAAAGAATAATTGAAAAAGTCAGAACGTATTACCAAATCTATTAATCTACTTATTAATGTAAGTCTGTAAATCATAAATATAGGCAAATGCCAAAAGCGCCCTTACCCACAAAAACGTAATGTTTGTATTGTTCCGTTATGAGGGTATGCGGTACCTCGTATCTCCGCATTCGTCTGACTCTGGCCTCGGTCTCTTTTTATTTTTCCAGTATTTCATCAATAATTGAGTAGAAAAAACGGGCGACGAGAGAGTGTTGCAATATAAATATGCTCCTTATGTACGTTTACTTATTACCTTCTGCTTTCAAAATATAAATCTATAGTTATTGAGTTTGTAACTGTACCTAATTCGATATTTTTCTTGACAAAATATCGAGTTTGTGTACAAAGTTAAAAATATTTTGATTGAAATTAAAGGAAATTTGCATTACCGGTCAATTTTTAATTTGTGCTCGTTGCGAAGCGCGTCGCCATAGTCAACGCATACGGAACGTGTTTCCAGAAATGTGTACTAGAATTATGGCTCAGCAGAAGTCGAGTAATAGACCTTTCCAGTTATTGATAATCTCTATTACTCATGCACAAGTTGTACTTCTGCTTGAAATCATCAAAATTTATTGTTGTTATGTTTCCTACCCCAAGTTCCTATTACACCTAGTCTAAGAATTACACAAACACAAATGTCATTTTGTTTTTGCGTTCGATAGTATTGATAGGGGAGCCAGCTAGTGTTATTCGCGAAAACTAGAATTACAAATAGTTACTTAATACCTTGTAGAACATGAAAATAGTTTGCTATGCAGCGATGGAGTCCATCGACAATGACGTTTTAAAAAAGCCTGTGTAGAAAATGCTGTCATAGAAACGCAGATATTATTTACATCAAAAGTTAGTAGAAAAAGTTTGATGCCATCTATTCAGCTCACAGTAACTTCTACCGTGCTGACTGGGCATTTTACCACTTAATCGATTGCAGCAACGTATGTCCATCTTCTACAGGGTAAAAATTAACGATACATTTATAATTTAGCCTTGTGTATCATAAAAGTTTCACTGGCTCCCTACTATTTAGAATCTATGACAGTTCTTTAAAATAACGATGACATAGGGTAATCGTCATCGATAACCCAACAATTGTAAGGTGAGGATAAGGAGGATAGCAAAAAGTGTTTAGAAAATTACTAGATTTAAAACACCCACGGTTTTTCGTGCATGAGTAATGCGAAATTGTTGAATAATGGGAAAGGTGAATTGTCCGAAAATAAAAATGTCATAGGAATCAACCAGTAATCAACCGGACGATAGTGGTAAAGAAAACAATATGCAATGCAAGAGTTGCAGAAATTTGTCACTGTGCTGCTATCCCATCATTTGTAAATATACTTTGTATACCGAATGTTGGCACTAGCATATAAATTTTTACTGACAATTCCCATTTCAGAAGTAGCCTGACGAGAGAAGTTTTTCCAAACTGAAATACTTGAAAAAACAGGTTGAGTACTCTAAGTCATAACAGACGACATAACATCATAAATACAATAGAAAATGACGACGTTATTGACGATTTGGGAATAACCAATATTTCATTCTCAAAGAAATTATTTTGACTGCAAAACTTTAGAATACAGGTACCATTTGGGAACGTGAGACTGAGTAAAGCGACAGGCGAAAAGCGACAGCGAAGCTGACCGAAGACACTCTTTTCCCGGCAGTATTTGCTGCTTGCTGCCTCGCCTGTCCTCTTACTCGATCTCGCCTTCCCAAATGTTACCTTAAGAGTTCTTTTTATTTTATGTGATAAAAGGTCTGTTCCAACAACAGTCAGAAACCAGTCACTGACACCAGGATTCTGCGCACTACCCAATAATCTACTGCGCAGAATCCTGGTGTCAATGACTGGTTTCTGATCGTTGTTGGAACAGACCTATATTTGTGTGAGCAAATTTAAGAGTTTCTTTATATTTATATATATATATGTAAAAATAATTGTACTTAGGTCCTTTTTTTATGTAAAAAAATGGAGTTTGCCTTTATTTAACAGTTACTGTAAAATAATTTTTATTTAATTTATTAATAAAAATAAAATAAAATTCATGTTTTTTCAGACTTACCAAAATTTCATAATATTTCGGGATATAAACAAAGAGTGATCCTAATTCAGCTCAGAGGCCGTACCCTAATCCAAAATGTTTAAAATTAACCATTTACACAATAATATTTATTTTTATATATCAAATAAAACGTAATTCATTTAAAATTTGATAGAAATCATTACATGATTTTCCTTGCTGTTTCGTAGCTCGTCTTTCAAAAAATCAAACTACCGTTATTATATAAACTTTAACACCGGAACAAAGTTCAAAAATAAAGATGTAAACACCACTAAATAACAATAAAATATAAGATTTTGACAAGTAGAATATTTTTCATTCCGTGACGTCACTGCGTCCTTAGCAACCATGAGGCCACCGTGTTGTCTACGAACCGTGAGTAATGAGACTACAGCAGCAAAGTATGTGGACTAGTAAAATACACCCGGGGACAGACTTGCAAAGTATCACGGAACTAATATTTGTCTTGACAGTTGACGTTTAGATATTGGTGGTAATTTTTGTTTATACACTCTTCATTAACTTGAAATTCTTTTAATAAAATACATTTATGTTTTTATTTTACAGAATTTTATTCTGGTTTTACGCAAATACTATTAAGATATTTTATTAATTATTTAGTTATTTTAGTGGTAAAACGATATGAATCAATTACTAAAGACCAAAAGTCTTTAAGAAAGCTTTTACTGCTATTAAACTGCTTGATCTACACAGGCAAAAAGTTTATGACAATTTTTCTTTTCAAAGTTCCACAGAAAATGGTTACATAATTTATCCATTATGTGATATGTGAACAAAGAAGGAAATCGCCTTGAAGAAATTATAATTAAAATGTGAGTATTGGAGTGTCTCACTTAATTTTTTCTAGCAAATATGAGTTTGGGGAATGGAAGGATTTAGAAGAGGTTGAGAGCACTTATGCATTACAAAGGACAGAATATAAAGAAATATTTTATAGTTGCACCAATAGGTGATTCTAGAGAACACACGTTGGTCATAATGCAAATGAGTTAAGAAGTAAAGACCTTTGAAGTTTAGAGAAGAATATTATGATTATGATCCAGAAGTTGTATACAGGGGCAACCTTTGGTAACAATAACAATGCTAATAGAATTTTAGAAAATGCAACGGATATATTTACAGGGATGTGACATATTTATATAGAAAACATATTGCCAAAAAACAGGATCAAAATGAAATGGTAGATGCTGCACTTAAAGTACAGGAATGGGAAGCTAATGGCAAAAACTTCACTTTTTTTAAAAAGGATAAACTGTTTGAAAGTTTTTGACAATGTTGTAGGTTCTAAACGTGGGTTCCAGCATCCATTATTTACATATTCACTTGTTCTTACCTAAAGACAGCAGGAAAGATCAAAACATTGAAAGTTCGAAAGCCTGGTTTAGAAGATGGTAAATTAGTGGTCTTTCCATTAATTTAGTGACACTACAGTACTTCATATGAAAATAATTACTTAATTATGTGTAATTTGCAAAGATTTAAGTAGGAAGTAAATGTAATTAATTGGTGATGAAAATATTTAAGTGATGATGGTTTTATCTTAGTAGAAACTCATAATGTACTCAAAGATTTTGCCATAGGTTTTAAGAATTTAACAATGGAGGATAAACTCAAACGATTTTAAAAAATTATTTGTATGGATGGAGCACATGGTAAAAACAAGAAATGAATGGATTTAAGAGTAATTCTTATAAAAAATGATAAAAAGCGTAATTTATTTCGTGATCTTTTTCTTAACAGCAGAGGGATTTTCATATCTTTTAATACACCATATGTCGAGAAGCCTATCGTCTTTCGAAAAACTGCGATTCTCATATGTAACGAGACGAGTTCACACATAAGAATTCCTGTGCAGATTATATCAATGAGTGTTTTTAGGTATGAAAAAAATAATTTTTCAAATATATAATTACGGCCAAAATTATGTAATTCTAGGTAACTTAAAAATAAAATATTTGACAACGGATGATCATATAAAAATATGTAAATGCTTGGGGTGAAGATTATACCAAATAACAAATAAACCAAGAAGGCTGCTGTGCACATGGCATGTGGTAAATCATTACATTTATAAAGATTTTTATGATCATAATTATTGTTTAAAAAGTAATTAAATGTTATTGTACGAATTACTAAAACGTGTTCCCTGTGTGCATTGTAAGTAGGTATATTGTGATTTTTTTCTCAAAATCCTGTATGATTGGCTTAGAGTAAATTATTATTTTTACGCATATTAGATATGATTTATAATGAGAGAAAAGGAAAAATTTATATAAGTAAACTTCATAATTTTAATACAAATGCCAATTCTTAATTTCTGTTAAATTGAATATCTTTGTTCAACAATTTATTATAAAAACCATTTATAACATTTGCTTGGGTTCGATTTGACTTATTTGTTTCAGTTCTACTTTCAAATCATCTTCCATTTAAATAAAAAGCAATACAAGAGCTAAACAGTTATGAACATAATTGTAAGGTATATAATTAAATTTTTTACTGAATATAATAATATAGGTAGGTACAAATTAATAAGGCAAAAACACTCGTTTACAATCGTCAACTTTGAAAATTAAAGTTATGTTTTGACATGCGACATCAACTGTCAGAATAATTAGTAGTTCCGTGACCATTTCTGTAATATTTGAATGTCTGTTCCCGGGTGTATTTTACTCACATATTTTGATTTTCTTTTACTATACGAAGAATGGTCGCACTGCGCAGCTTTCTGAGTGCCTTTTAAAAGGAGATAGAAAACTCCGCCATTTTGAACCCTTATTACGTGTTGCCTACATCTTGGCGCAATATTTTTAATAGGTGCGTTTTAATCATCCGCTGCTGCTTCGGAATTGTCAGTTTTCTTGTTTTAATCTGACAGGTTAAAACGACTAAACCGACAATTCCGAAAGCAGAAGCGGATGATTAAAACGCACCTGATATTTTGCTTGCTGCTGTCAGTGTCAGTGAATATTATTTTTGAAGTCACAGTTTATTGCTAAAGAATTAGTTAGCTCACTCGGACCAGTTGAAATTTCCAAAATAACATCTACTCCAGGGATACAAATTCAGGATACGCAGAAGACTACTGTTTTATTATAGGCGGTTGTCATATATTGTATTATCCGAGTTGCGCAGTGTATAAACTGAAACATTGAGATCCAAAGTGCCGACGCAGAGTGAGCGATCTGATTCTTTAGCTGTAAACTGTGTCACAGGGTTCAAAATGGCCGCGCCCTATGTTGGGCGTGTCGGACCTCTCTCTTGCCTCGTATAGTAATCAAAGTATGTGATTTTACTGTAGTCTTGGGTAATGACAGGTTATGATATACAACCCTGTTGGTGCGTTGACTTTGACAGTCTCAATGATAGATTGCTCAAAACGGGTCGTTAGCGAGGAGTAATATCGCCTCACAAAAGCTCATTAATCAAAATCGGTTTAGCAAAAATGTGTTTTAAAACCAATTTTTAGCCTTTAAATATAAAAAAAAATAATTACCTACATTTTTACTTCAAGGCATAAACTTATGTTTATTTTGAAAAACATGGATGATCAATCCATATAACTATCTATATCATTGACCCTGTTACTTCACCAGGCCCACAGGGTTGCCATATATAACATGTATTTATCCACGGGCAACCATTTTGTTTGGAAGGCTTAATTGTTGCAATAACAACAGTTTCTGCATAACTGATTTTAGCCAAACAAGAGTAAATCAAAGTAAAAAATAATAAATTTAGATGGTATATATTGCAATTCAGAATGAGTAAACCAGTTAGAACATTAATATCCTCGGCGTCTCTGTGTGCAACATTAGAAAAATGTGATTAAAAAACGATTTCTTAGATATATACAATGTCACCATGAAAGGCAGCATCATAAATATATGAGAATTATTTTTTATTATTTAATTTACGTAAAATTAGAGTTTGTGAATAGTTTTTCCTTCGAAGATAATAAAAAATGGCCTTGACGACTTTTTTCTACCGATCGCCTATTCCTGTCAAATTTGACGTGTTAAAAAACAGCAAGTTACTTTGTTTTCAAAATTTCGAAACATAATACGTAAAATTTGTTTC
Organism: Psylliodes chrysocephalus; assembly: GCA_927349885.1. NCBI lineage: Eukaryota > Metazoa > Arthropoda > Insecta > Coleoptera > Chrysomelidae > Psylliodes > Psylliodes chrysocephalus. The sequence goes on from OV651819.1 coordinate 56,128,004, forward strand.
CTTTTCGGTTTTATAACCAACTACCAAATTTAAACGAATTTGAATTACTTTGATTCTTTTACAGTTTTCTTAACAAATTTTTGGCTCATTCAAATTTATAAAATCCGAAAAGACCAGCTGAAGTGTTTTTTTTTTTGTATAGAAACCTTTCTAATTGTATATTAAAAAAAAAAAAAACATATATGTTGAAAAGGTGTTATATTTAATGCAAATGCCATTTAAGTTAACAAGTACTATAAAATCTGAATTTTCAAATTTATGTCAATCAATAGACCAGTTAAAATGTTGAGAAATACCTAACCTAACTTATTGTAATTTTTTAAAATATGTTAAATATGACAGGTATGGCATATCGACAGAAAGAATTATTAACGTATTTTTTTACCCCTGTATATTGGAATAGCATGTTTTATTTAAGGACACAGTCAATGGAGAAAATATACATTATATTAGGTTAAGATCTAAACTGTATATGGTTAAGAGAGAGAGAAACAACCTAGAGAGAAAAATATAAGTAGAGAAAGAATGGACGTTAATTTAAAAAATATGGGAAATATGGGAATAAAAAAGCCAAAGGGAGTTAAATATAATGTAGTTAAAAAAATGCAATTAGATCCTATAAGCATAACGTATTTTATCCATTAATCTAAAATAGCTTTAGGTTTCAGATAACGATAAACATCAATTACTTACTCTTTTGATATGCTGCCTTTAGGACTTTACAGTTTAACAAAATAATTTTGTAAACGTATTAAAAATAATAACATTTACTTTTTCTTTGCCGACTGATCTTTTTTAACGGTTTCTGTAACTTGCACATTTTTATTATTTATATTTATTATCAGTGTTGTTTTATTATTATAATAATCTTTGTTGTAGTTTGTAATTTTTAATTTTTTTACTATATTTTAAACAGTTTGCAACATAAACATCCATATAATGCATGTATGTATTAATATTTTTCTTTTAATGAAAATCTGTTCACAAACTCTAAAATTGCGAAAAATAAAAAAAAAACTCACATGATGCGAACTTTTACTGCAGCACTGTATAACCTAAATTTTGATCAACCGAAATTACATTTGTGATTCCCGCAATATAGTTGACATTTTAAATTATGTGCACGTTAATAAAAAATATATTTACTTATATACAACTGTACTGGCAAAAAACCAGCAAAACACATTCATCATAGCACCATAACCACCCTAGAATTGTGATGATTGTGATGGTTGGTGTGATGATGCGTACTGTCCGAATCACTACTTTGTACTACTGTCTCTGCTTTACTATCATCCCCGTTCCATTTGCACATCTCGGGGTTGCTGATATCCGCCAGGCTCTTCAGATGGTCGCATCCCTCCGAAGTAGGCACTGAAGAGATCGAGTACTCTGTATTATCACCCGGAGATCGATGATTCGAATTTGGAGAGCTTTGAATATGGTTAGAACCCCACATCAGTACCGTCTGTCTCGGAATCTCTGATACTGATGTCACCGGAGAAAAATGCTGAGGCGTTACTGAGTTAATGCTGTGATGCGTCGGACTGTCAGATTGATGCAATACATTCGAATCCGATTTGATGTCTTCCATTTTCGGAGTAATCAAGCCGGTAGGGGAGGAAGAATGGTTGGTCATACCGTCTATCGATGGATGTTTTAACTTGTTACATCCTTTGTGGTTAATATCTAATTGTGTGCTCATGACTTGAATCGGTTGGATGATTCCCGATGAAGGACTCACCGAGTACGGCCAGGATACGTCCAAGCACTTCGTCGAATTTGGTACTACGTAACTCCTCGAACTGTCCACGTAAGTAGGTTGACCAACTTGCTGGCAAGAGTAGATTTTTTCGTCTACTGGCATTACCGCTGCTCGATAAGTAGTGTGGTGACTAGAAGTGGTGGCAGAAGGGTCGTACGCAGGTACTGCCGTTCTCGAAGACATATCCAGAAAGCCGTTGCCTACGTATGGACTAGCTGTAGGCGAATGGTGATACTCTGGATAGTAGGTACTAAGCGGTCTGTATTGATGGAACAAATTCTCAGTGGTAGTGAGGTAGCGGTTATCTAAAGCGGCAGGAGCTGGGTATAAACTGTGTTGAAAATTCGAATGACTCATGTAAGAGAGCCCATGTTCAGCACCTGCTGAAGAGTAAGGACTAGCGTACATATTATAAGCCGCAGTACATCCGTCTGAGGTTATATAATCCACAGATGGCATCGGGCTGACCACAGATGCCGTTACAGTAGAGTTTCCAGGAGGAGTGCCTTGCCCGCTTGAACTATGGGAGAGCTTGCGTTTCGTCCGACACGTGGAGAGGAAGTCTCTGAGTTGAGTTTTGTACCTTCTGTTCACCCTGGACGGAGTCGTAGCTATCGGATGTTGAGCGACGTTGGTGGAATTGGACAAAAGTTGATCGCTTTCGGAAAAATAGTTGTTTGGAAGACCTGCGTCTAGGTAGCTCACTTTAAAATCCATTGTACGTTTGCCCAAAAGGTCGCGACCTTCTTCTTCCCTGTAACAAAAAATCGCAATGTTCAGAAGAGGAGATATTATATTAGGTAGCTTTGTTAGATTTGCTTATCAATCCTTTTATGTCTAACTTAAGTTGTAGTTAAGATTAGTTTTAGTTACTTAATCAGAAAGAGGCATTTGTGTCAGTTGTCAATTACAGAAAATTGTTGATTTATGAAAAAGTTACTTTTCACACTGAAAAGATGATGTTTTTGAGGTAAGCTTTATGTTGAACGTGTTAAAAAGAAATCCAAATTCATCTTAGAAATAAAGGAACTAAAAAACTTAGTTGTTTAATTATAGAAAGCTTAACTAGGTACTTACATTAAAGGTCGATGTGTGCTTATGACGAAATCAGGTTTGGAATTTTTGTACACTAATCTTGAACTGGTCTGCAACCATTGCCACTGTCCATCTTTGGTTTGGAATCTATAAGCTATCATACCCGAGGCTCCAGTTTTTATTACTAAAACAAAAACGATGCAAAAACATATACATATTTTGTGAGTGATAATTGACTTAAAACATTATACAAATAATGTATGGGAATTATTTTTTATCAGCCACTCCGAAAAAACAGTAATGTAGTATGCTAACGTTATACAGGGTGATTTCAGTAGTGAGTAAGACACTTGAGCACACATTTTCTATTTTTCTCCAGATCTGGGGAAATTTGTAGATATAGCAACGTCGCAATACATGAAGTAGATGGTAAGTACAGACATCGAGCGATTTTGTTGCCAGAAAATCCACAGAAAACGGCAACGTCGCATTGTGCCACGACGATTGGATCGAGAGATCTCTTAGACAGATAAGAGCAACATCAAGATGGCGGCTGGATATATGTCAATGGGAGGAGAGGGGGCGGAAGAGAGCATAAGGATCATAGCTAATTGGCGCCACCTGTACACAAGCATTTTCCTAAGGATGAGGTTTTTGAACTGTTATGTTATATCGGTACAATAGTTGGGTACTTGCAATTATATTGTTCTGATCATCATCTCAACAAGTGAATAAAATTCAGTGTTCAAAATCATGAAGGTGTATTGTGCTAAGTTAAGTAATTTTTATTTGGATACATCAATGGATATAATTATGTGACTAAAATGTTTTTCTAGCTTTGGCAATTTGGTTTGGTAACAAGGCCTTTATTCATTCAGTACCCCCCGAATATCTCTTTTTAACACATTTAATTATTCTGCAATAGCTTAGACTAAACGCACACCTATGACTTTGTAACGTTATCGTCTCTTGTCATGGAAGGTTTTGTTAAATTATTCTGCAATACTTTAAAGTATTCGTCTACCTCGTCCTTAGGAAAATGCTTGTGTACCTTGGTGTGACAGGTGGCGCGAATTAGCTATGGTCCTTATGCTCTCTTTCTCTCCCTCTCCTCCTCCACCCCGTTGACATATGTCCAGCCGCCACCTTAATGTTACTCTTATCTGACTAAGGGATGTCTCGATCCAACCGTCGTGGCACAATGCGACGTTGCTGTTTTCTGTGGTTTTTCTGGCTACAAAATTGTTTGATGTCTGGGGAAATGTAAAAGTACCTACCATCAACTCCATGTATTGCGACGTTGCCATATCAATAAATTTCCCCAGATCTGGGGAAAAATATAAAATTTGTACTCAAGTGTTTTACTCACTACTGATTTCGAGGTATTGTAATTACTTTTAACAACATATAAAACTTAATCCAAGAATCACGTTTCGTCATATACTTTTTCCAAAAAATACTTAAACAGTTATTTCAGTTTTTGCGTACGGACCTGTCTCGCTAAAAACTCAAATAAATGATATCACCAACCCGCGCCGTCCGGCTACACTAAGTGCTGCATGTGGTTTGAGAAGTTGGTTTGAGAAGTTTTGAGGAATTGTAAGTATTTTTTATGAATATTTTGATATTTTTAGACCTAGGAATGTCTATTAGCATTTTCTCAACCATAGCCATAACCTCAAAATAGTTGTACTTAATGATGTTTGTCTTTGAAGTTATGGCTATGGTTGGGACAGGTTGCTTTATCAACGGGTTGGAAGAATAAATATCTATGATACTTACATTCTTGGTGAGCACTGGCTACATAGGCTAAATCGTCGTAGTGAACTAGATCGTAGCCACCCATATTGGCCAATTCTGAATCCGAGTATCCCAATAACATTTTGCCTCTGAAAAATAAAGAAGTATTTTATAAATCTATTAAAAATATATGCAAAATGTAACGGTATACAAGAATACTATGGCGAATTAAGAAGTAGGGAGAGCTTGTTGCTAAAATAAAATATTTAAATTTTCCTTCGACCACTTAGGAAAGTGACACGTCGTACTATTTGGACTTATGGAATGTGCCCGTTATCACAGGTGTGTGAATAAGAATCTACTTTCCGCATCAGCTGTCAAATATGTCAGATGCATAATTTCTATCTTGATTTATGTAATATCTATACCTATTATTACTAAAATAGATTTGATGATTAAATTGTTAACATTGATTTTATACCAAGATCTTAGATATTTATTTACAACGACTATTGCTGTTTATTTATTTTAAATACATTTTATTTATTTATTATAATATAACCCCTACAGTTAGTCAATGCGCTAATCTTTCCGCTATTTATTTTGTACTATTTTAATATCGGTTCATAAAAAATTGTATAGTTATACAGTTGTTCATCTCAATATTTGTTGTATTTTAAACAAAAAACCTAATAAAAAATCATTATTGTATTCTAATATTTTTGTACCTAATATTATTTTACCTTTATCGTCCTATGAAAGTGTTTGTAAATGGAAAAATTATTTAAACCTAATAAGGCATTCTTATAAAAACCAGACGTAGAACCAGTCACATCTTGATAAAAACTGCATATCCAAATTTTTTGGTTTTGGATTTTTTTGGTAAAATAATTTTGTGGTCGTAGAAAAAATATTGTATATCTTGTGTAGAAGTGATTTTTCACACATTTATTACACTATTTGTTAAATTTCTTACCTTTGATCCATGGAGACTAGCGCCAAATCCAATTTGTGCTTGCTCTTGAACATGACTTCTTTTTGAGGAATCTCCAGTAAAGATGGCGGACCAAAGGGGGTGCAGATTGCGAATAGACCTAAGGGTGGTTCTTCGGATTTTCTATTTTGACCATGCAGTACCTTCACTCTGCCTCGGATGTCTAATCGCTGCATGAACAAAAATGATATAGAACAAAAGAAAATGTTAATGGTCGTCTAAACAAGGAGGTTTAGATAACTATATATAGACCGTCAGATAGTGACAGGTTTCGCATACAAGCCTCGAAAGGGTTGAAAAGTACATCGATTTTAAATAGAATGGCCTCTAAACCTAATAGGTGCAAGCATCCAGCTTAAGGCGGAGGTAAAATATCTCGGGGTTATGATTGACACGAGACTTACCTGGAACCAGCATCTAGAAAGAACCACAAGGAGAACGGAAACCTCATTAATGATGGCAAGGCGATCCTTTGAAAAAAAAGGGGGGCTAAAACCAGACATGGTATATTGGATTTATAACATGGTGGTGAGACCCATAATAACATACGCAGCTTTGGTGTGGTGGCCAAAGACACAGCAAAGGAAAGCAATAACGAGGCTTAGCAAGGTACAAAGACTTGCCTGCCTCGGAATAACGGGGGCAATGAAAAGAACCCCCACTGCTGCAATGGAAGCACTAATAGGACTCCCACCTCTTCACTATGTGATACAAGGGAGGCAAGATTAGGTGCTTACAAATTAGGGAATATACTGGGAAATCTTGACATTAGGCCAGGTCACATGAGTATCTCAAGGTTAGTGACAGGAGACGTGCTAGACATGAGATCAGACCACTTAACCAAGAGGTACTCTTTTAATACTCCCTTTGAGGTTTTAATACAGGAAAGAGCGGAGATCACCATAAGGGAGCCCAATGCCCAACGACAGGAACAAACCTGGTATACAGACGGGTCTAAGACTGCGGAAGGCACTGGGGTAGGAGTATTCTCCAAAAACCCTGATACTAACCATAGCTATGCTATAGGAATACATTCCTCGGTATTTCAGGCCGAGGTATATGCAATTTTGCAATGTGCAAAAACGAACAATGAAAGAGCTGTCGAAAATCAGCATATTCAAATAATGTCAGACAGCCAAGCGGCACTTAAGGCCATATCGAGTCAGAAAGTTACGTCGAGGCTGGTATGGGAATGCATCGAAGAACTAAGAACACTGGCAGACCGAAATAGAGTAAAACTATTTTGGGTGCCAGGTCACAAAGGGATCGAAGGCAACGAAAAGGCTGACGAACTTGCAAAAAGAGGGTCAGAAGAAACACCGGAACCAGACACAAACCCAGGAGTACCAAAAAGTACAGTCCGGGGTTTTATAAATGACTGGATTCGAGAACAACATATCAACTATTGGGGAAGCACTCCAAAACAGGCACATGGAAAAGCCTTCATAGGCAGACCATGTCCCAAAAGAACTGGAGAACTACTCTTAATGAATAGGAACCAGTTGAAAGTGATAACAGGGTTCATGACTGGGCACGCCCCAGTAAAGGGACACTTGAACAAAATTGGCATGTACAATGGGGAACTCATGTGCCGACTATGTCACAAGAAACCAGAAACGGCCAAACACATACTGTGCGAATGCGAAGCTCTAGATCGCAAAAGACAGGCTCTTTTTGGACAACCCCAGGTTGATCCAACAACGTATAGAACCCACTCACCCAAGGATCTGTACAAACTTGTACAAGGTACAAAGGTGATATAGTGGGTGCTATGAACTAACATGGGGTAAAACACAATAAGCCAATAGGCTTCAGTGTTATTCGGAGACACATAGTCAGACGAGCCCAGGAGAGAAAAAAAAAATAGAATGAAAGTAAATTTACAAATGACTCCTGCGGATAACACATGGAAAATTCGATTTTCCCTAACAAAAATGAAAGGTTATTTGTTGCCCATATTTCCACGCAAGCCGTTTTCACTATATGATTAATTAGTAGAACTAGGCTTCGGAAAACCAAAGGCTTTAATGTTGCAAGTGGCTAAAAAGTTGAAATAAGGGCGTAGTCTTCTAAAAAAATCGAGATTATACTAGATTTTTCCACATAAGCCCATCGAATGTATGAAGACGTATATCGTCACTAGTCTGAAAAATATATTTTTTTGAATGACCTGAATGTATAAATGCATTTTGGGGTTGGAAAATTTTTCTGATAAGGAAAATCAAATTTTCCATGTGTTATCCCCAAAAACAAGTAAAAATAAGTAAAAACAGATAAAAACAGGTAAAAACAAGTAAAAACAGATAAAAACAGATAAAAACAGATAAAAACAAGTAAAAACTGATAAAAACAGGTAAAAACAAATAAATTACTTGGTACTGAGGTACCTAAGACAAATACATATTTGAGAGACATGCTTAGAAGAACTCGTGCACCTTCTCAGAAATGTGACTACTGAAAAACCTAGACGAGCTATAGGTGCAATAATATCGAAGACAAAAATTGAAACGATCTTTGGGGATTGCGGTATCTCGATCTACGTGAAAGAATTCAAATAAGCTGTTTGAAAATAATACTACTAGAACTAATAACTACCCCACATTAAAGTTAGAAACGGGAAAAGTAAAGAATTCTTATAACATTTATGGGCGTCATTTTGTGCTTACCAAAAAACCGGAAGTATTGTCTAAGAGACATCGGAAGCGCACAGTAAAACTTCTTTCTAACAAGTGGCAATTCTCTGGCAAAAGAACGTCCTGAAGACCCATGTTGGCTGACTCAGGCGGAAGAAACGAATTCCACATCAACTGCCTTTGCAGCTCCTCCCTGTCTTCAGAGTGGACCAATTCGTAAACTGATTGGTGGACTATGTCCGACTAAAAAAAAACAAATATATTAATTTTTTTAATCCTTTTATCTGCAATATTAAAAAAATACGGTATTACAAAAGCTATGGTTCATAACAAATACTATTTTTCTAGATTTGACATATAAAGTGACATTTTTTTGTAATCGCAGCAAGTGACAAAATTATCTACTTTACGCAACCAGTTGCATAATGCTAAATATTATAAAACTGCTTACGAAAAATTCATTATGTCACCAGTTGCGAAAAGAAAACAAATAAAAATAAACCTTTTTTGGTTTTAAAATCAATATATTATTATAAATTGTTATTGAAAGTTTATATCAAAGAAGGGCAGATTGACTTATAAAAATAGAATTTGGTTAAAACTTAAAACCGAGTAATATTTTTGTTTTGGTCTTTATTTTCGATTCAAAATCAGCAAAAAATAATTATAACCCAATACACGAGAAAATAGCCAACTTTCTTGAAAACTAAATAACTTTAACAAGTCGTTAAATTTTCTATTTGTCAATAAGAAAAATGAAATTATGAATATGCAACTAACAATGTAAGAAAGTAATATTAGATGCCTATGTGTCAGTAATGTTTTATCAAAACACAATTTTATAAATAATCTAGGCAAAGTAGAAAAAATATTGTATGTAACACGTTACGAATGCCGTTTTATATAACTCGTTTATGTTGCGGAACCTCGCTCTGCTTGACCCGCAATTATTTACTCGTTACATAAAATAAGGCATTTTGTAACTGGTTTAATAACTAGCTACTGCAACAATTTTTGGGAATGGTGCAAACAAATAATAATATAGTTTGACATCCAGTGCTAGGTTTTTTTGGAAATCTTTCAAACTGTAGATTCTAAGTATATATAAATTAAATCTTACCTGGTGAAATCCTAAATAACCTTCTATGCTATGCGTTGCGAAAAAAACCTCTCCATCACAAGTTAAAATAATAAGGAAACCATTTAGGGCCTAAAAATAATATTGTTTTTATATGTATATAGTAAAAGTAAAACGAAAGTAAAAATTCATTTTATAAATTTTTTTTTCTACGTTCATGCAAAAAACAAAACTTTATTGAACTATATTTAGTGAAAAAAACTGGTTATTTATTGCACTAGTGCAATAAAAATTTGCACTCATCTGTCATTTTACTACAGCGTTTTATGATCATGACAAACATAAATATTTAAATCGACGCCAAATATTTAGTCCATTTTCATTTTCTGTGAGATTGTATTACGTTTTAAAAACAATTGCATATTTTATATTATTTTCAATCATTTAATAAATAAATTATTAAAAAATGTATTTTATTAAAAATGTCATTACAAATTATGAACACAAACGTAAATAAATGCCTCAAATAAAGGTACACGATCACGCCTACTATCACGCTACTATATGATTTGGATAATACAACTGCAGTTCTAGAAACGTTAGTCAAAAATTAATTCTGAGAATTAAGTACGCATTTTAAAGTTTATAAAATGAGTAATATAATTGAAAAAAAAAATGACAGGGATGAAGAAGAATTCGTTGGGACCCCACCAGAAGTCAGTGAAATAGCAAATACAGCGTCATTAAACTTATTACCTACTAAATCAAGAAAACAGTATGAAATAACTTACAATCGTTTCAAAGAATGGTGCTTCGACAAAAAAGTTGTAAATTTTACAGAAAATGTTCTTCTTGCGTATTTTTCCAAAAGATCGCATGATATTAAACCCTCATCACTTTGGTCTGAGTACTCAATGGCGAGAGCTTGCCTTTCTTCAAAGAAAAATATTAATATTAAAAATTATAAGAAACTAATGGCATTCATGAAGCAGAATTCTGTAGGATTTCGGGCAAAAAAGTCAAAAGTATTTATAGTCCAGTAACTGAAGGGTCAAACCTGTAGAAAACTCGCTGATGAATTCCCACATAGCGCGATTTGTAAGTTATCGCATGCGTTTTTAAACGAGAAAATCCTTAACGCTTTCTTGGACTTGAAGGGGCTGAAAATGGACCCCTAAAACCTGGAAAATGGGTTTCCCGCTAATATCTGACTGAATATGCCAATTGGAGAATTTTTGTTCAGACAAAAAATGAAGATCAGCTCATTATCTACAAAAATGGTTCTTATCATTTTCTTCGAAAATTCAATAGTTTTCGAGATAATGGCACTCAAAAGTCCCCTCATTTCAGCTGCTGCTCTACCTGCAGGAATTCCGCTTTCTATGAATTAACGTGTAAGCGGGCGGACGAATTGTTCCATATCTCGGGAAAAATTGATATTTTTCGATGATTCAAAGTTCATCGCAATGGGAAAACCCGTAGCTACAATTCCATGTTACTTGAAGTCAGTTCGTATTTGCCAAAAATATTTAAAAAAGCGGTCAAAGTTTTTTTCAACAATATTTAGAGACTGCTTCATTAATTTATTCATATTTTCTTTAAAAATAGTCATTTATTCTAATTTTGCCTTTATAATGGGACCTTGGGGGGTCTTGAATGATTTCAAAATTTTTTTTGTAATACTTTTCTTGCATTTTAATACAAAATGGATTTGTTTATTTACATGTTTTAGCCGATTTCGGAGTTCCATAGAATCTTCGGAACAAGCGCGAATTATATTCTTATGATTCGTTATATTGATTTCCAATGCACATCATTTTAAAGCTTAGATGGTCTACTTTTCGAATATATTTTTTTATTTTTAATAGAGTCTAATAATTGTCAAGAAATGAGGAAAATTGATCACACGAGTGAAAATCGGCCTTTTTTGTTTAACCATTTCTTGTTCCCCGCTCTTAATTTTTGAGGATTAATAACTAGATCAAAGTAAAGTTTGTATTCTGACCTTTCCATTGATATAAGTTAATCCCCATATCCGTTCTTGGTTCTAAAAAGGTTGTTACAATTATATACTTCATTTTTACGCTCCCCCTCTGAGATCCATGATATTGTATATAACCTAACCTCGTGTACCCACGCGGCGATAGTTGTCTGCATGTGTTTGTATACAATCTCTGTTTTGGAGTCGTCGGCTTGACCGGATTATTGATGTACTGATGATATTTTTTCATTATTTATTTTGAATTATTTATTTAAAATAAAAATAAATATTTTTCATTAAATTAATTCAGTTATAAAAAAAGAAGAAGTGTTTAAAGTGAGAAATTTCCACGTTATTCTTGTCTACAAGAAAGAATATTCAAGGATTTTTTTGTTGGAAGCAGAAAATAAGGTTTGTTTTATTTTGCCTTAACTTTAAAAACTTGGTGTAATTGTTCTAACGGTTGGATCATCTATTTTTTGGTAGCTCTTGGTGTTGTTGAAATGGAAGCGGATTCCGTTCCAGAATGCTTTCTTTGTAAGGAGGGTATTATGGATGACGGTGTAAATGTTACTCGTGGTTTAGAAAATTTGATTCGAGTGAGCAAGGAGACTATATTCGCGAACGGAGAAACTGTTTTGCTGTCGATTTACAAATTGCCAGCGGAAATAAAGACTCTCCAGGCCGCCCGGTCCTGGACTTTCAACCACTTGTCCACAAACAAAACTGCAATAGAACTAGAATGCTTGCCCCCTACCGCTGAAGCTGCTAGGCAGCACTTTTATAGGGTATATTTACAAGTAAAGAAATGGCTGGGGAATGAACTGTCACCAGAGGAATGGGGCTGGAAACGTGCAGCGGAAATGCTATTACCGGTCCAGACCACACAGGATCCGGCCCCACCGGAACTCTTGAAGATGATTTTTTGTCAGTGTAAGAGAGGCTGCGAGAAGAATTGTTCATGTTTGAAAGCAGGTCTGAAATGCTCGTCCATCTGTGGTTCGTGTCAGTTGTTCAAATTATAAAAGAAATGAAGGTATATTCCCAGAAGAATTAGAGGTGGAAGTAGAAATAGAGGTGGAAGAAGAGACAGAAGGGTTACAAAGCGAGGAGGCAGAAATACAGCTGGAGAAAGAGAGAGAAAGGACGATAGGGGGAAGGGTAGAAATGGAGCAAGAGGGAGTAAGCGACGAGAATACCTTTGACGATGAAGAATATATATATGATTCTGATGACTTGGAGTGGTTAACCACACCCTAAAGGTTGTTATGTATGTTTTATATCCAACCAATTCTTCCAAATAAATGTAATTTTTCAAAGACTTGCATATTTTTTTCCGAAGTCCTGCACCCATATTATTCCCAAAAAAGTTTGCAAAAAAATCGCAAAATGCGAAAAATGTTTAGAATGGTTGTATGGTGAATATTCACCATGCTCCAAAAGTTGTCATTTGCTTTTAGCCAAAACAACGGGATTCAAGACCTTGGCACAAGGAAAAATAAATTTTTGCAATTTTCTGGAAAATTTGCAACTCAAATTGCACAGAACATTCGCTAATACAATTAAGAGAGCCCAAGCGCTACTTTGCAGAAAAAAATCAGGTAAAATCCGCCAGTAATTGTCGAATAATCGATTATTTCCGAGATTTTCATTTACGGACTCCGTAATTTAGCGAGAAGAGCAAAGGTGCTGGCGCCATCTGCAATTGGTCTCTAAAGTCCAAAAGATGAAGATCAATGTATTTCCAATCCCATCGAGCGGAACTTCGGCAAGAAACTACCATATCTATTCAATATGAAAATTATGGATTTTTCGAAGTCTGATTTGCCAAAAAATATTGTCATTGCGAAAAAATTGGTAGGGATCATTTTTGTAGAGAATGAGCTGATCTTCATTTTTGTCTTTACAAAAATTCTTTAATTGGCATATTTAGCCAGATATTAGCGGGAAACCCGTTTTTCAGAGTTTAGGGGTCAATTTTCAGCCCCTTCCGGTACAAATTGAGCTACGTGGGAACTCATCAGAGATTTTTTTACAGCTTTCGATCTTTTCAGTCCTTCATTTACTGGATTATTAACAGGGAACACATTTACAAATTTCTAAAAGAAGCTCCGGACTACCAATATTTGATGAAAAAAGTAAGTCGGTAATTATGTAGCTTTTGTAAAATATTTTTAAACAATGTGTTGTAGGTCCCTGCAATATTTGGCATCGCAGGGGCATGTCGTACAGATGAGCTCCAAAAATTGAGCGTGGACGACATAGAAGAAGTAGGCTCAATATTAATAGTAAAAGTGCCACGATCAAAAACTGATAAAGAACGAAGTTTTGTAATTAGAGGTGAGGTGGAAGAAGGATTAAATTTGGACGATATATATCATAAATACACGAAATTACGTCCCAATCACATTCCGCATAAACGGTTTTTTATCAATTACCGAAATGAAAAGTGCTTGGTGTAAACACGTTTGCTAAAATCCCATATGAAATTGCAAACTTTCGCATTTGGATAATCCTGAGCTATACACAGGGCACTGCTTCAGGAGATCCTACGCCACACTTCTTGCAGATACTGGAGCAGATATACTAGAGCTCAAACGACACAGCGGATAGAAATCGTCGACAGTGGCGGAGAGATATGTAGGTCAATCACCAGCCAACAAAATCAATATTTCAAAACAAATATCTCAGCCTGAAGAAATTGACACTATACAGATACCAAGTACTAGTACAAGTACACTATTTAGACAAATAACAAATGAAGAAGTACAATTAAAAAATAATTCGCTAAAAAATATTAATATTGAAAATTGTACAAATTGTGCTTTACTTTTAATATTAGTGGCAAAAACAACGTTTAAGCTTAATTATTGTACATAACACAGTGGCTCCTAAAGTTTTGATTAAATTATATTTCTTAACATACTTATAGTACTTTTTCAATGTTAATCGATGCTAATTATTAGTTATTAAATATTTTGTTATTAAATTACGCTTTTCATTCTTCTGCACTTAGTGTCGCCTATATAAAACATTTTTTGGTTTTTGCATGAACGTAGAAAAAATATTGTATGCAAATAACTATTAAACAGGTCACTTATAAAACAAGAAAACATACACAGAAAAGCTTTCATTATTCGCTATAATTTTGATGTATTTTATGAAATTTTGGTATTAATCAATTATAAATTAATTAAAGATCATTTTGAGTTTGGTTTTAAAATTAATTTGTAGTGTGCTAATATGGTTTTATTTACTTAATTTTTTTAGGAAAACAATTACAATTTTATAAAAAATCTTACCTGAAGAAACATTTCCCCATCCAATGGAGTATGATCGAAGGCCGTGAGATCACGTGGTCGATGAAGAACATCGTCTTTATCTTTGTGCATGACCACTGTAACAAAAGAAAAACATATTTAAAATGACAAAAAAAAAAACTAAAAATAAAACATTTTTTAACTTCGAAGAAATAAAAGTTTTTTAATCATATAGCTCAAAATTGTTGAAACACAATCATTTTTGATTTGATTTGTTTTATCTCTTAAACAGTAATGGCTCGTAACCAAAATATTGGGGGTTCACAATGAATATAGATCTCAGTACAGATTTAGGCAAAAAAACGTATTACATTAGAAATATATATTATAAACATTGAAAGTTTTTACCTAAACCTGTACTGAGATCTATATTCTGTCATTGTGGACCCCCAGTATTTTGGTAACAAGCCGCCACTGTTGTTAAACGTTTAAATTTTTGACAAAAATAACTCCATAGAAAATTGTTTCTTGTAAAATAATTTTATTAGAAGCACAATCGAATATAAGTGGTTTTTACAAATTGAAGCAATTCTGTTTATGTTCTTAAAAATAATCTGTATCTATGCACGTACGTACGGCAGTAAAAAGGATAACACCTATTAAGATAAAAAACAAACTAAAGAAATTCATCAAATTAAGGCCTATTCCAAAATTAAACTGGAATATTTTAAATTTCATAGTTATGTGTCTGTTACATTATACCGGGTGTTCAAATTAAAGTGTTAAAGTTAAATACCGCCTTGTATAAAAAAACGTTTCAGACGAAAGTTTTATAGTTTCTTGGGAAAAACATTCTGGCTAAACTCGTTTTTTATAGCTAACCATAATATGGCCAACTTTTTTTCGCGCGGCAAAATTTTCAAGTAGGCGTTATTTAATAAGTAAAAGTCAAATAAAAAAATGTTTTCTTTGAAAGTTACTTATTTTTTTATGAACTTTAAGAATATGTAAAAAAATCAGGTAACAATTTGAAAAAAAAAGTTTTCCTCGATATGGCTATATTATATTATGGCCAGCTATAAAAAAATGAATTTAGCCAAAATGTTTCCCCCAAAAAACTATAAAACTTTTGTCTGAATTTTTTTTTATAAAATGCATATTTTCGGCGGTATTTAACTGTAACACTTTAATTTGAACACCCGGTATATATCAAGGGCCATTGCCAAATTATCTAAGAACTTGCAGATTTCCACTACGGTAAACATATAACCAAATAACAGCTAATAAAATTTAACCACAAATTTACTACTAATAAAATTTCGAATTTTGATGTCAAACTAAGCTCTGTAAGGGTTCTTGTTCCTATATCAATTAACGAGAAATCTATGTAGTAAAACGTTCTCGGTCGAATATAGTGACACCCTGTAGCTCTAAAATAAAGCAGCTGGTTTATGCGGAACTTATGTACCAGCAAATTAATTCCACTGATCTAATTTTTATTAGAAAAAAGAAAAAAACCGTAATGCACACATTTTCTTTATACCCTTTGATGGATATGGATGTTATTTATGAAAATTAAGTGCATTTTTTTCGCGTTAATGTTAATTAAAAATTAATGGCTAATTAAAATATGCACTCCGGTATGTGTTGAGCATTTATTACGCTAGTTAGCGCAAAAAAATTGCACTACATATTTAGTGTCGCCCACGGTCAGTTGGGTAAGTGTTTATAACCAAAACGATTATTTGATTTAAAAGTGCAACGACTTATGATTACTGCGAGCTGCATCTCCATTTTGCTGTGAAATTCATCGTTCATACCGCAAATTAGAAGAATTAAAATGTCTTTGATAGGTTTTTTTCTAGACAATTTTAAGAATCTATGTGCCTGTTTCTAGATGAAGCGACCGTATATCCACGATTATCTCGGTACACTAATACTAAAAATATAGGGTTTCAATTTTTTCCAATACTTTTAGCATTTGTATGTTCGGTTCAAAACTTTGTGCCAATATCGCTGTTTTTTGATTTAGGTTTGTATTAGGTGTTATTATTATCAATATCATATTGTTTTTAAACACTACAACTCTTAATTAACTTGCTGTACCCTATTGATATATGACCAATAAATAATCGTTTAATAAAAAATAATCGATTATTCCAAAATAATCGATAATCAAGAAGAATCAATCGAAAAGAATAGATTTTTTTTTAAGTAATCGATTAGTCGAAAATAACCGATTATTTTAATTAATCGATGATTTTTTTGATGATCGCTCAACCCTAGATATAACCTTACCTTTTTAGCAATCATTTTTAGGTAAATAATTATTTTAATATAGGAAGTTGAGTAATTGGAATTTGTTTATTAGTTTATATAAATCTACTAACAGAAAGTGTTTTGGCAGTTTCGACAGATTGCCGAGCTCCCTAACGTGACGCGAGGCAACTTTCTGTCTCAACTGCAAAAGTGCTACTGTCAACAGCTATTTTGTTACAATAATTTTATAAACTTTTACTTAGCTGTTAGCTATATACTGATAAAATGTTATTGTCCTAATCATACATGAATCGTGCTAACAAATGAGGTCAAAATATTTTTCATCATTTTTTATCTTTTAACATTTATTAAAATTAGGTACTACAATACAAATATTTTAAGTCCAACCCAGAACATCTCCCTCCCTACTCCTTCCACCCAAAAACTTAGTATAGACGTTTGTAGCGTTTTATTATCCTATGATTTCAAAGATACATAAATATAATAACAAATTATTTAAATTTACTAGTACGATTATGTTCGACAATTCACAATACATCTCAGGCAGCACACATTAGTATAACTAACGTATTTTATACGTAATACTCGTTTAATTTTGGTATTGGTTGATTCCGTATACGTTTACTGTTTACGATTATTATACATACCGTGTTTTAAACGATATATTATACGTTTTTTATATACATCCTATGGTATATAACTGTAAATTTTTCTACGTTTAAATATAGTTAACAATATACGACTATTTTTAGTTTGTGATGAACTATTTATATACAGTGGGCCTAAATATACGTTTAGGTTTATTTAAATTAAATTCGTATAAATTTACATTATATTACAATATGTTTTCTTCGTTTATAATTCCCGTTTAAATTTCGTTTTGGTTGATTTTTTAAACGTTTACCATCTACCATTTTTATACTTAACGTTTTTTAACAGATAAATTAAACGCTTTTGTTTATCGATACGAGTTAATATACCTATATTATTCTACGTTTAAATATAAGTCACATTAAACGCATAATACCAGTTTACGATGAACTAGTAGACAGAAGTAAATAATATGTATATATTTAGGTTTATTTAAATTAAAAGCTTATAGATATATTTATTTACATTACATCCATATTTTTTTTAATCATATTAACTGTAATATTTATAACAAATTCCCCATACAAATGGAACTATTTTTAGATGGCGGATGGAGGATGACGTACTAGTGGTACGGTCTTTTCTCATTTCTACTCATGCGTATATGTAGTATTATTGATCATGTTCAGTGTAGGGAATGGTTTGTGGGAGTAGGTTCATCGGTTCGTCCATTTTCATTTGTGTACACGTTTTGTTACTTTGGCGTCCTGGGCTTTTACGATATTGATTAAAAGCATAGGTAAGTTTCTATTAATGTTTTAATTTAGCTACTCCTTTAACAATTGTTGCATTTTACAACAACTACTGTTTTATAGGTACGTACAGTGTGTTAAATGCTTATAGAAATTTCAAAACATAACCTTACTTTTGTTTCTTTTATTTTTATACGTATTTTTTAGGTTACCTAGTTATTCCAAGCATACTTATTTTCCTTTTTTTTGGTCAGTTGTTTTTTATTCAATAAAATGTCTAAAATAACCCTGTCTCTGCGTCATCTACGTAGAAAAATAGCGCAAAATGTTCAAGATGCTTTAAAGTCAAATCAATTTTTTTTTATTCCCAATAAAGATAACATTAATAAGGCTTCGGACATTAATATATCATCTGATTCTATTATTTATAATAATTTCCAAGAAAATAATACAAATTTATCTTCGGAGCTTTTAGAAAATATTTCACCTGAAATTGAGTTATATTTTGGTTATAGGAATGGGGGTAAACTAAGCGACTTAACCGACCGAACGATTAGGTGTGCCATGCAAGATTAGCTTAAGTTAGCTAAGGCCCGTCTAGGACACAACACATCCAAAGTGTTAAGCTAAGATTTTAATTTTCATATATATTTTTTGTTAGTTAAAGAAAAGTTTCGTTTAGTTCGTTATTTAGTATTTTAGTGTTTATTTTTTTGTATTTATTTATTTTTTAGTATTTTATTGTTTATTTTTTTTTTAATTAAATATTGTTCTGTACATATAACAAGTGATCAAAACATTTTTCTAAATATTTAGGCAAATTACAACCAAAATAGAAACACGAGTAATGTCTATTTCTGGTGTGTATACACACCTGCTATAGATAAAATCCAAACTATCATTTAAGAAATATTAACATTTTTCCATGGCCTCTTTTAGAAATTTTGTTTTGATCACTTTATTTAATTTGTGTTTGAAATACATTTAAAACAATATCAGGTAGACGCATTTTACACATTAATAAAAATCATACAAATATATCTAATATAGACGTATAGTAAAACAGAATAATTAAAGGTAGATAAAGTAGTAATGTTAGACGTATAAAAAATAAAAAAATATACGTTTATAGGGCGGACATTTTCACGTATATATTGGGTAGCATATCAACAGTATCCATACGTATATTGTAGTACATAAAAAAACGTATTTTATACCAAAGTAAATTCGTATAAATATACTACAACTATAAATCTAATATAGACGTATAGTAAAAACGTTTAATTATAGGTGGATAAATTCTTAGTAATCGACGTTTATAAGGCGGACATTTTCACGAATATATTTGGTAGTACATCAACCGTATTCATACGTATGGTAGTACCTAAAAAAATACGTAATTTATACCAAAGTGTGCTGCCTGGGATCTTAATTATATTAGGTGTTGCCTAAATTCGGTAAATTACATTTGGCAATATTTTGGTTGTGATTACTATCCTGTACATCAGGAATTATACAATTAAAAATAAATTTACTTTAATAATAAAAACCAACACTGGAAATATTTAAATAAAACAATATACATTTGATTTACATTAAATTGAATTATTGTCTTTTCTCTAAAATACGGATTTACAAAGTTTGATTGGTTCAATAGCCACGGCCGATTCTTCAGGTAATTACCACCTATGAAGACTTACAAGAAGGGGAATCGGCAATGATAAAGTTTAAAATTTCTGTCCTTGTTAAAAAGTTCGCTAAATTGACTGTAGTTGGCAGGTCGAACGTCACTGACGTTAATTTTCTGTATAAGTCAATGTAAAATGAAGTGATATTTTAAAAAATTGGTGAAAAGAATCAAAATAATGTGAAAAAAAGTACCTGAGTACAAGTAACATGAATGACAAAAAACATTTAAGCAAGATTTACTTCGTTACACATTGTAAACAAGATACAAATCGCATTTAAAATTAAAGAAAATACAAGAAGAAATAAATTAAATGTCTTTTTTATGCTTCTAATGAAAGTAAAATAATGTATTTATGTCTAAATATAATATTTATTGTAAACTAGTCACAAAACGTATCACGGAGTGTAGTTTATTTTAGTACAAGTTTCTATAAAATAAACTTTTACAGTCATAGATCCTGACTTACAAACAACAATAATTATACATTAAATTTAACTTACTAGAAAAGAATATTTGTTTTTATAGAGTTTTAATGTTAGATAAAGAGTTGCTACTGTTATTTTTTTGTTGAACTCCAATTTTGTCATTGTAAATGTTTTTTATACGATCCCAAACGCTTAGTACAGTATCAGCATATATATCGTTCCTAGGACCGATAAAGCAATTTCTAGAGATGATGCTGTTCTACACTTTTTGGAACATATCAAATATTATGAGATTATTTTTACTGGTAATACTGTTAGCAAAATAAAAAGGGAAAAGCCGAAATTAAAGGATGTGGCAATATCATATACATTCCCAAATCTCCCTTTATGCTTGTACTATAACAATAAAAAATCTGTTAACTGTGTTTTATTTTGCTCTTAAGTACTATATTTAGGTATAATTCCAAAAAATTTAGACACTAAATTGTACTTACCAAATTTCAGCATTTAACAAATCTTTTCGAATTGAATCATACCTACCAAAATTGCATTTTATATAGATAAAATTAAATAATTTATCAACAGTATATTCTGTGCTTTATTTGGCAATAAACAAGTTTAGTTTTATTATTTTGACAAAATTATGTAAAATTTCCAGGAGAAGCCATGTATTTTGACTAGCGGTACTAGCACCAGCGCCCTTGCGGTGAATTAAGAAAGCTCAATTAGCGTTCGTTTTTTTTGGGACCGTATTTCGAGTATGCCGATTCGCCTCCTTATCTCTAGTCTTCATATTACCAACGACCTTGATATTAAACTGGATGGCTAAAAACCCTACTCCCAATTTCTAAGCCGACATGGGTGAAAAAAACCGTCGGTGCACATGACAATTTGGACACCAGACTGTCAATTTCGAGCAGTCTACGTCACGTTTCCCACGGGCGTCACATACTTTGATTACTATACGAGGCAAGAGAGAGGTCCGACACGCCCAACATAGGGCGCGGCCATTTTGAACCCTGTGACACAGTTTACAGCTAAAGAATCAGATCGCTCACTTTGCGTCGGCACTTCGGATCTCAATGTTTCAGTTTATACACTGTGCAACTCGGATAATACAATATATGACAACCGCCTATAATAAATCAGCAGTCTTCTGCGTATCCTGAATTTGTATCCCTGGAGTGTATGTTATTTTGGAACTTTCAACTGGTCCGAGTGAGCTAACTGATTCTTTATCAATAAACTGTGACCTCAAAAATAATATTCACTGACACTGACAGCAGCAATCAAAATATCAGGTGCGTTTTAATCATCCGCTTCTGCTTTCGGAATTGTCGGTTTAGTCGTTTTAACCTGTCAGATTAAAACAAGAAAACTGACAATTCCGAAGCAGAAGCGGATGATTAAAACGCACCTATTAAAAATATTGCGCCAAGATGTAGGCAACACGTAATAAGGGTTAAAAATGGCGGAGTTTTCTATCTCCTTTTAAAAGGCACTCAGAAAGCTGCGCAGTGCGACCATTCTCCGTATAGTAAAAGAAAATCAAAATATGTGCACGGGCGTACTCACCGAGAAAAATATCTAATAACCGATAGTCATCAAAAATATCAACTTAGTTTGATCTTGATGAAATGATCGAATAACCGTTAGGCAATGGTCGAATAACCCTTAATCATTCTGCAATTGTGCAGTTTATTCTTTTACCGTATAGCCCTTATACAGTAACATACAGTTAATCGACAGAAACAAACATATCGAATAATCACAAGTAAACGATTAAATAGCACCAAGCTGGTGATAAAATATCCAAATAAATAGTAGTATAACCATAAGTAGCGATCTAATAACGTCAATTTTACAATAGATCAATCGCAAATAATTCGTCAAACAACAACTAGCTGGTTATAAAATATGCGTAATAAAATAGGGAAATAGCAACAGGTAGATGCTGTCATAACCTTAACTAGAAAATTGAATAATCACATACAAGTGCTCAAATAACCTTAGGTAGAAAATAAAGTAGCAACGAATAGGCTATCAAATAATTCTTTCCGTATATGGAGAGGAGAAGTGTGGGGGGGGGGGGGAATGGGTTATATCAAATAAAAAAATAAATAAGATAACATTTTTTATTTTAAGGAACAAAAACAAAACAATTCGAAATTCATGATTCAAATAAGCAACAAATTTGGTATCAGATTCAAATGGAATATATTACAATAAATGTACAACATAAAAACATATTCCATATTTAAATAATTATTGCATTTCACAAATAATTCATAAAACTGAATTAAAAACTATTTTAAAATTTTAAAAACTTTAATCATATGAATAAATAAGTACCAACAAACTAATTTCATTTAAATTTTGAAATTACTTAAATTTGTTTTTAAATATCAATTGTGGACCTGCCTTTGGAAACAATGTGTTTATTGTTTCCTCATTCAATAATGGAAAGGAAGTTTCATCTATTTCCTCATCTAAAAACAGAAATTAATAAAAGCAGCTGAATAGATTTTGAGCATTTAAAATAAACCGTATACAGTTTGTTCGCTATACTTACGCGGGTTTCGGATTAACAAAATTATGCATATTAGTCATTGACAACCAGTTCCAATAAGCCTCTTCCCAAGAAATTAGACAAAATTGCGCTAATGGTCAGATTTAAATTAAAATAACATTATAGGGTAGGTACTAAATTTGTTACAAATATTGCAGTTGAATTGATTCTTTGCAAGTGTTGACACTGTACTTATGTATTTTGTAAATTTAGTGGACATTTTAAAAATGCCTAGACGTGTGTTAGATTAGATAGTCTAATTTGTAGTGTACATAAGTATTTTACGAATGAAAAAGAAAATGGCGGTCCTTTAAAATCGGTAATGTCTGTACAACAACGCGTATGCGATGCTCTAGGAATTAGTGAAACCAAATTAAGAGGAGTATTACAAAATCACAATAGTGAACTGCCGAAAGAAGTTCACCGCAAAACTCGCCCATCATTGAAAATGAAAGATATTCCAGATGAAAAGAAATTTGAAATTCGTGATACCATTTATCAAATGAGGGCCAACAAGGAACATGTGACCTTAAATACAATTCTCTCGGAATTAATAGATATAAAATTTGACGACATTGGCAGAACAAGTCTATGGCAAGTGATACATAATTTGGGTTTCAAATTTCATAAGGAGGATAACAGAAAGGCCCTTTGTGAAAGAAGTTCTGTCGTGCACAAGCGAATTAACTTTCTAAGAAAATATTCTAAATTTAAAGAAGAAAGGGCGAATTTTATATATTTAGACGAAACATGAATATTTTCTAGGGCTGCACCCGAGAGAATATGCCAAGGTGATAACGTAAAGTCCATCAAACATACCGATGGAGAAGGGAACAGGGTTGCCAGAGCTCGTACAATTATACAGATCTGGTACATTTTAATACCGTTTGTACAAAAGTACATTTTTAATATTTCTGGTACATTTTGTACAATTTTAAACATTATTCTGATGACACCAATTTTTCAAAATAAAAATCGATTATTTACCATAAATATCGATAAATTTCAAAATATCGATAAGTTTGCCTATGCGTCAGTTGGGTGATTACTAATTCGGCCTGCCCTCTACCATTTAATACATGAACTGTGCATCATTGAGCATGTAACAGATGGTGAACAGATTTGGATAGAGGAAATAAACAATGGCCATTTTCCCGCGTGTTTCAATATAAGCATACCATGTAACGCCGCCATCACACACATGCAGTGTTGTCAGTCTAGTACAATATTATACTAGATCTAGTACATTATCTAAGAATCTGGTGCCCTAGTACATTCGAAGCAAAATCTAGTACTTTTTCTGTTTTCTTTCTATGTTTCTATTCGACGTGAAAAATATATTATTGCCATTGTTGGGGTCTTCCTTGTTTGTGTTCGTTCTCGATAAAGGCTTTTTTGCTCTTCAGAGAACCAAATCAACACAATTCAAAAAAATTTGGTACAACTTATAGAATCTGGTACATTTCTATGGAATCTGGTACATTTTTTAAACAAATCTGGTACATAACAAAATTATATTCTGGCAAAACTGGAAGGGAAGCGACACATAATTTTACATGTAGGTGTGAAATCACGATAATTGGAACACAGAAATGTTTGTTAAATGGTTGCATGAAAAACTTCTCCCAGGTTCAAGTGAGCCCAGCGTAATTATTTTGGACAATGCACCTTACCATTCTGAAGTATTAAACAAAAGTCCAACGAATTCTTGGACTGTTGATAAAATTAAAGAATGGTTGACAAAGGAACATATACCATTTCCTCAATGTATATTAAAATCAGAATTATTACGCTTGGCAAATATACACGCAAAACCAAAAACCTTTGTTGTGGATCAGATTATTGAAAGTTACGGTCATCAAGTTTTACGTTTGCCACCGTATCATTGCCAGTTTAATTCCATCGAATATATGTGGGGAATAGCAAAACAATATTATGACAATCATATTGGACCTAATGGTTATAGTGACGACGCAGTTCGGGAAACTTGGCGAAAAGCACTTTCAATTGCAACTCCAGAAGTGTGGCGGAACTGTATATCCAAGTGCGAGAAACTAATAGAAGATTGGTGGACTCGTGAAAATAAAATAAAACGAAATAAGTCCAATCATAATAACAATTAATGGTGATGACAGTGATGATGATGATGACGATTATGATATTTTGGATGATAATGACTCATTTTTGTCGGCAAGTTCAATTTTGTTATTTTTCATTTGAAATTCTCTACATGGAATAAATTTTTATGTTAGAAAATATTTTACTTGAGCTAAATAACCCTCTTATTTTACATAGACCATATTTTCTGTGTGAAGTGTAATATAAAATTATTATTAGGTTTATAATAGCCACATTAGACTAGGTTATTATTTAATTAAAAAGTTGTACATTATTTTTCATTTCATTTAACCAGTTGATATTTCCCCAAAGAACAGGTTAAACTTTCGGGTACTTACCTGGAAATACTCATAAAATTTTTAATCCGAAACCCGCGTAAGTATAGCGAACAGACTGTAGTAATTTTAATACAAAATGTACATTATTTTAATGTACAAAAATCTCTATAAAAATGAAGGTATTTTTATCAGTATTCCTTTTTATTAGGCAATAATTACAAAAATATCAAAAAGTAAAAAGCGATCTTCTAATATTTTTAAACCTATTTATTGTATCAGGCAAACCAGTATTTGTCCGGTAGCGAAAGTGAAAAACTGCTCTTTACATGCTCCACTATCAGCCGGCTCCTATTGTTAGGACAGAAGCCACTCTCTCTGAAGGTACAGAGGAAGCTGTAGGTGTCAAGTATTTAAGTGCTAGATTCGAAAGAACTGGGGTAAAATGTCTCGTGTCTATCCAGAACTTTGTTGGGTTTTCTCTATACGAGATAGATTTGGAGCATCTAGAAATTGCTTCAATTCGTCCGGCATTCTGTTAGTTCCCATTACAGTTACTTTCTTTGTGTTCGTTCCTATCCTTTACGATTTTGGATTCTAGTGACTTTAGTTACATAAATACAATTTTCGATATTGGATATTTTGTATCGATATATCGGATCAAAATATATCGGCTAAAAACATCGATGTATTGGATAAAAAATATCCATACATCGATATATCGATACTTTTTCAACAAGTTTATGCTGAACGACGACTCACAACTCTTTAGTAAAATTTGGCGCTATACGCTTTTTCGTTCAAGTATTACGATTTATATGGAAGTTGTTATAAATTTATTCAAAACATGGCGACTGTACCAGCCTCTCTTCAATTGATACAATTTTTTTAGACTATTCGCTATTACCAACAGAACCCGGAATACGATCCATTAAAAATTTAATTTAAATATGTAAAACTTGTAATTATTAAAAATATTAAAACACGTTCTCACTAATCGAAACCACGTACTACAACATCCGTCTATACAATAAATAAGGCGAAAAAATTGTACAGACGCGTACGAGCTATTAATATCCGATCAGATCATATCGGACGAAAAAATTGACATATCAGGTGGACACCGAACGTCCGCGGAGACACTTTAAAACCAATTTTTTGCATAAATTACAAGCGATTATAGAATATAAATACTGTTTCGGTCGGTAGCGGCGTATCATTAGTTCCGAAACGCATCTGTCAAAAAATGTGCGCATGAAATAACGAACCAATAATTATTTAATATATCATCGAGGAATGGCTTAATTGGTCCTCTAAAAGTTTAATTGATGTTTTTTGTGCATTTATAAGCGGTATACATTAATTTTTTTATTATATCAGTATCATAAATAAACGTCTGATTTTGCAGGCGCTCGGAATCAGGTGTTTTGCAAATTAGTTTGTATTAATGAAAATACAGAGTGATTCGGTGTTTATCTGTAAAAACATAGTGATGTCAATTACTATGGAACGGATTTTAACTACGCAATGGCTGATTGACTTGACTGTTAGAGCTGAATAGGAACCAGAAGAATACATTCAAACCTAAATGAGATTCATTTAAATATCCTTAATTTATTTACATTTTTTGGCATTTACTTCTCTAAAAAAAAACTAACATATACCTACGTTAGGATATTGTAATTATATAAAATTTAGTTTTTTAAATGATAAAACACCAAAAAATATGAACATAAAAATATTTACACGGAAACAAAATATTTAAAACACATTTTAATAATTTTTTTCAGTCTTTTATTTTCCATGGATAAATGTGATCTTTTGTTTATTAATCAGTTCATGTTTTTTATTTTGAGTTCTAATTTGTTTGGCTTTTATACAGGGTAGCGAAAAAGTCTGGCAACAAGGTATTTTTTTTGAAACGAATTAATGTATAAGTATTAAATTGTAGGGCGATGAATGGAAATGCATTCTGCATTTTTTAGAGAAAATGTCAAATTTATGTTACGTCGACTTTTAGTGTACCACCGCCATCTTGAATTTTATACGGTGACGTCATATTCTATATATTTCTATTGTCAACGGAATGACACGAAAAAACCAATAGTGGATTTTATTTGTTGCACTATTGTCACACTCGATAATGTAATCGAACTGTAACTAGTGAAGAAGTTAAGATGTCCTAGTAGATGTTCAAAAAAATTTAAAAAAATCTATATTTACAAGTAGGCATATAGTTCGCCTCATTATGAAGGTTATATGTGCAGATTTAGTTGGATTTACTTGAATTTTCCATTGGATTGTCCAGTTTTGAAGTAAGTTGATGTGATGGATGGTGATGCTACAGTTTTTCAGTTGCTCTTATTCTATACACGTCTGTTGACAGTATCGTTATATCGTCAAAGAACCTTGTCTCCATAAGAATGTCATTTGTTACATAACTTGCATGCTACAACTGTTCTAAATGTTTTGGATCTTGTCGATTTACGATTACTTAATTGGGATACAACAAAAAAATAATAGTTACTCTTCATTTAACATCAAAATTCTTAAAAACTGTCTTTTATAAGTTACATTTATGTTTTTAGGCTGTCAACTCATTAACGATAAAAAAGTATAAACTATTTGAGTTTTTTGTTATTTCTCTCCAATAGTTATTCCAATATCTGTAAAATAAATATAAGTTGAACAAATTGAACTAAAATATCAAAATCGTAAATAAATGAACTTACGATGATTTTATATGAGGGTATTGATATAATTAGTAATAGTTAAGCACCCTTCGTAACCGCCTTGATTTGATCGACAACCTTTCAATACCCAGCTCACTGGGATCCCCAGTGCTTTGCTAATCAAAAATCCCATTATAACGCGATAAGCGATAAATGGGGTGCACAATTGAGCCGTTAAACTCTGCGATCAAATCGTATCGACACTGGCAAAATAAAGAGTTAGACCAAGAACGAAGCTCCAGTCACGATGACAGTGCGACTTGTCATATTTTAACTCCATCTAGTTGACTGGTTCGCGTCTATTGAATAAAACGGTTAATGGGCTCTTGATTGAAACGTGGCAGGTGTTATTATAACAGTTTAAAAGGCTCGCCCTCTTCATGTACATATTTACAATTATGTACAGGGTCAGATAAAAAGGTGTATATTTGAGGATGCCACCAACAATTATTAAAAAAAATATATAACTATTTTTCTAAATGTCTCTCGGCTCATTTGTGGAACGAGATCATTCTCTAATAATTTCCTTTCAATGGATTCCATGGTTGACGATTTCTTAAAAAAAAATAATAAATAGTTGTGCGTGCCATATTTATCTGGTGCTTGCCCAATTTAATTTTTTTTTCGACCACGACAATTTACTTTTGGAGCTTGCACAGTCCCAGTCACCTCCTTTTCACGTACAATGCGTTTAATTGTCGCCACGGATACTCTCGTTAAAAATGAACAGAGGTCCAAGGCTTGCATTG
Organism: Psylliodes chrysocephalus; assembly: GCA_927349885.1. NCBI lineage: Eukaryota > Metazoa > Arthropoda > Insecta > Coleoptera > Chrysomelidae > Psylliodes > Psylliodes chrysocephalus. The sequence goes on from OV651819.1 coordinate 56,156,671, forward strand.
TCGGAAGTGTACTTATTAAACCTTAATATACGCTACAGACCATCTGTTTTCAGTTGGTCCACTCAAATTAAACTTAGAGAAAAAAAAATTGTTAATAGGACTTTGATATGAAACGTAGCGCTTTAAAATTTAAAACCCACGATCAAAAAAATGTATTTGTCTAAATCTTAATCATTCTACTTAAATGTTTGAAGTAATATTATATATAGAAAATTCGGAATTCTGTTTATAAAATAAAAAAAAAAATTTCTTTTATATATTTTTTTCCATACAATTCTATGGTGCTATCAGTTTGTATTTTTTTTTAATTGAAACGAATTATAACAATAATTTAGGAATAAATTATTGTTGCTATTGTAATTTTTTGTTTTTCTCCAGTTTTGAGTATGTTTTTTAATCGTGACTATATATTTTTAATTTTATCAAAAACTACATATTAAAACGAAAAAAATGAGTACCTGAAAAACTTTGTAACGAAAATTTTTCAGCGTAGAATTTAAAAAAAAAAGTGTTTTGAATTAAAAAAAAAAATAAGATCTCGAAATATTTTAAATTTTTTTTGCTTATTTAAGACATACAAGGGTATAATTTCACTAAATTTTATCAAAATTAAATTATTTTTTAAGAAATGAAAAATAAAGAACATTAAAAATTGGCAAATTAGACGATTAAAATACAGATCATATACCAATAATAGAATGGGTGCATAAAGAACTTAAGAAAATTTAGTAGTAGTTAAAACGTAAAAGTGTATCCTTTTAAGCCGTTTTACCTCGAATTTATTAGAATATGATACAAAAATAAGCTACTACAACTAACCATGTACCTGTTTCACGCTACGGCACTGATTTATTTAATTTAACTATTACCTAACTGGTTTGTTAGACTTCTCAGTAGACCTTCTTAGTATTGACGAGTTTATCGCTGATTCAAATTATTTACCTAACTTGATATAATATTTGTACGAGGAGTAAATATTATGGAATAATCTCACTTTTTAAATTTCCGCGTTGAGCTCTGAAAATCATAATAGAATTACATTTTGGCCAGTTGACCACAATGCAATCCGCAAGATGAGTCACCTTTATTTAAAAATTGTTTAAGTATAATAATTAAACAATACATTATTTCACTTTTATAAAATAAGTACGAGATAAAAGACATCCAGCGATTTATATTTACTTACAAAATTAAACAGATTTTCACTTATTTAATTAATATTGATATTCAAAGACAGTTTATTTTATAATGTTTTCTTCTAAGCATTTTTGATAAATAGATTTTATCAAAACACAAATAGGGCCCCAGGGGCCCTATTATCCAAGTTGAACGATGTGAACATTCCACTGTGGGATGTGAAGTGTCCTATCACCAATTTGTTCTCTCGGTCATCGTATTCGATATTCTTGAATCATTCACATCTCATAGGTTCACGGAGCACCGCTGCCAAATTTAAGTTGTGCGTTAGAACTATTTTAGAAGACACTTTACTTCAATTTTTTATTATTTTTTGATAATTATAATAACAGATTATATTTTCCATTATTATCTATTAAATCCCATGGTTTACTTAGGTTTACTTAGACGAACATTTTGTATGAATATTCGGTCACTAAAGTCAAAAGGATCCTCTTTTCTTAAAAAAATTCTATTTGGTCGATTGGCATCTTCTTTCGCTTCAGTTAGATCATTCAAAATATGAATATAAATAAGAGCTTCGTCCAAATTTATTTTAATTAAAAAAAGTGACGTTTTGATAGCGCACAACAATGACAGTTCTCCCAATGTTCTCGCGAAATGATGCTCTTCTACTGGTTTTGACTTAGAGAAGTATGTTCTCTCGATTTTCATGCAAAGTGATCATTTACTTCAATTCAAGAATACCACTCACACACTTTTTAAGAGAACGGCTGTCCAGTTCGCATGAAATGATCATTCTCTCAACTGGAGAATAGACAGTTACAGTTCAGTGGTTTAACAACAAAATAAATAATATTACGTACCATGGTAAATTACGTACCTACTTTATTAGGCATTCCATTAACGCTGACGTGTCAAAATGCTGCCCGTGGGTAATGACAGGTTACCACATGGCAACCCTGTGGGCCTTTGACACAGTCAATGATACAGATATACACTCACCGGCAGAATTAACCGCCCACCCAATGTTTTGTTATTTAGTTGGAGATATTTGTAATTTTAATTTTTTTTTACTTTTTAATGTCTGAGTACATCTTGAAAAAGCAAACAAATACCAATCAAATGAAAGTTTTTGTTTAATTTTAGAAATTAAAAGAAAAACAGTTTTTGAAAATTTTGAACTTTTTGAATAAGATGAGCAATACATGAAATTTATCGACAAAAAAGTATTGTTATTAACAAAATTCACTTAAGTAACGAGTGTTACCCCCTCTTGCCCTGATCACATCACTAAGCCTGCGTGGAATAGTATCCATGATGGCTTGAATCTCAGCTTGTGGGATGTTTTCCTATTCTTCAACCGCACCTCTCGAATAGTGGTTGAAGCTGGTCTTCGTGCTCAAATCCGTTTTTTTAGGTTGTCCCAAATGTACTCAATTGGATTGAGGTCTGGACTTTGTGCTGGCCATGGCAAAGTTCTGATGCCAACTTCGTTAAGGTATTGCGTAACCTCTCGAGCGACATGACATCGTGCGTTGTCTTGCTGAAGAACAAAGTCCTCGCCAATATATGGTGCAAAAGGAATGACATGTTCTTGAAGAACTTCTTGAATATACCTGTGAGCATCTACACCACCTCAAGCAAATATTACCAGATCCGTACGAGCCTCGTAAGAAATTCCACCCCATATCATTATTGAGCCTCCTTGATAACCCACAGTTTCCATAAGACCACAAGAAGCAAACCGCTCTGTCGGGCGTCTGTATACACGCTGACGGCCATCTGGACATTTTAAAGCAATTCTGCTCTCGTCAGAGAATAAAACATTCTTCCACTGATCTATATTCCACATACTGTATTCACGCGCAAAACGAAGTGTAGCTGTTTTGTAATGCGGGCGAAGCTGAGGGGCTCGGTAAGGGCGTCTCGCTATAACATTGCCTTGCTGCAATTAAATAAGAAGAAACTAAATTAGGATTTAATATTTAGAATTGTACGACACGCCACTGAAAAAAATTACATGTTTGGCCATTTTAATATCATTAATTGCTTAAATATCAATGAAAAGCATAAAATAAACAAACTTGGTGGGTAAAATTTATTACTCTGGAGTGAGACATGTGCAATATGTAAATACCAAGTTGTATAACACCAAATAAAATAAAAAATATAAGAAAATATATAAAGTGAAAACGATTGATGTTTATCATTTACCTGTAAAACGTAATATCTGCTTTTTTCTTGCCGATATAACTTTAAAACTGATATGCCACACAATAAACCATTGTAATAAACCAATTATTAAATGTCGTTTAATTCAAAAATCAGAAATAAACACGAACAAAAACTTTGATGTCACCGAAATGATTAGCACCAAAATAATGGCGGCCAATAGATAATCGGCACAGAATACTACATTTGCTCAATATTCTTGTTACGCGTCCTCTCTTTATTACCTAGTCTAAGGATTGTTTACCTTCACCCTTGTGCCCGCTTCATCACTTCCTCTACAAACTCGTTTCACGCTCCCTTAAGCAGTAATTTCTCGGCGTGGTTGCCATATCATAACCTGTCATTACCAACCGGCAGCCATTTTCTTTGGAACGCCTAACTATAAATTTTAAATGGTCTGGTTTGCTTTTTCGTACAAAAAGAGAGAAAGTACGAAATTTCTAAGCAGTCAGTGAAAAAAGTACAGTATCTTTTTTCTTGCTGAAGAAGTCCATAAAAATACAATTTATCAAAAAGAATGATGACCTCAACACATAGAAAAAAATTTTATTTATAAAGTTCTTTAAACATTTACAATACTCAAAAATTTATCTGATTTTCCAGTACTAACCTAAAATATAAAACAAACACAAACTACAATAGAGAATTAGTAAATATAATGATTACTCATTTCTGCTTGAGTAACTACTATTGCCAAAATAGCAGTGTCATCAGTAAATGTGGCAGTTTTCACAATAATCTATTTTTTTCTTATAATCTGAGTATCTATACATCTTTCTCTTATGGGTTATTTATTTAAGGAATAAAGTTAGATGGAAGATATGCCCACGGAAATGCCCCCAGGCTCGACTCTTTGCACTTCAATGCCCTATCTTGTCTGCCACATTATTCAACGCATAAAATCTAACAATAAAAAATGATGTTTGAAATTAAAATGCACATATGTGTTTCCCGAAACAGGTATTTTAATTGGAAAATAACAGTTTTTCACAGCGTCATGAGCACAATGAAGAAAGATACATTTTCAATTAACAATAATTACGATGTTATATGTCAAATTATTCTGCAAATCAGCGCATGTATTATTATAATTTCAGGTCACGTATATCCAGCGTACCTATCAGTTTTATTTTTAATTTTTACTACAATTTTATATTTTAATGCATCGCGTTTGATGCAGGCAGAATAATGCATAGGAAGTGGCTGGTAAATGTGAAAACCGCTATTACCAATTAGGCGTAATTGTTAATTAGTTTGTAGATACTTAGATAGAATTTCTGTAGATAATTTTTTCCACCCTAAATCACCGCATATTAAAAAAATAAGTAGGTACTAATTGTTCCATGTAAGTTAAGTCGCTTGCAAAGTTTACAAATGTTTCAAATGCAGGGAAAAGGTTAAGCTCACCCCACCTATAACCTGACAACCTCGGTTGACAGGCACTATTTTTTATACAAACATATTGTCATTATCAATTTTGACTTGTCACAAGTAATTTATGCAATATACATTTTTAACATTTGCACCTTTTCAACCTATTATTTAAATTGATAGAATACTAAAGATTAAAGGATCCACAGGTACTTTTCTCTGTAACTGTTTGGAAAGGAGGGTGGGTTTCTCCACATCACTTAGGCCCCACTCATATTTTTATTGTGCACTACATATGGCTCTTCAAATGGAAGTTGCAATTTCGCACCATATATATTTTCTCTTGGCTGTGACTCTATTCTTCAATTCATGTTTTATATATCTTGATCTAGAATATCTAGATATAAGTAGTATAATCATAGTATTAGAAGCTCAAATAGCATCAGTGAAGTTAAGGCAGGCGTTGGAGAGGCCTCTAGTACGTGCTTGATGGACGCGTAATCAATTTATTTAGTTTTCTGGATAGTAGACGCCGGGCAACACATGGAAAAAAAGAAATAACCTAATTGTTGATTGTCACCTTGAAATTTTTAGATCCATCAGTGTAAAATAGAACCATTATATACTCGTATACATCCAGTATATCGCGCATACTATAATATACTTTTGGTACCAAAAAGCATCTCGTTGCGGCAACAATGAGCATGCGCGTTGAGTCGTTTTAAGACGATACTACTTTATTAAAAAGGACTGGAATTATTACCATTGTTGAAATTATTTTTTGCTTAATTAATTTGAAATTGATTTTCACAAACATATGTTACGTTCAGCGTTAGTCTCACAGATAATTTTAGTTAGTCTTAATATGCAGGAGCAGGTATATAAAGAAATTTAATAACGACCTAGTGTAATAATCGCCTTTAAATATACGAGTCGGTTACAAGATTTTTTCGGTCACCGAATAATTTCTTATAAAATGAAAAAAATCAAACTTCAAATTTTGTAAAAATTTCAACGTTTTAATTAACAGTGTCAAATTGTTTATATTGTTACAAAAAATATCAATTAAGAATAGTTCACAACAATGCAGGTCAGTTAAGAGCATACCGAACACCTCGAAAATTTATAATTCATTCTGAGCTTTATTTTTAGTCCGATATTTGTGAAAAATAGCAATAATAACAAAACTTAGGGTGGAAAAACTGAATTGAATTTTATCTAAACCTTCGAAAAGTGTTTTGAAAAATTTTAAAAGGAATTTAAAAAAACATTTAGACGCCATTCTGTATAAAATCTATGAAAATTTGCTGCAGTAATTTTTAAATGGGAGGACCTTTTTTCCTTTAAACATCTGTGTAGAGTGCTGCCATATCGTTGCACAAATTTAAAGCATTCAGTATTGTCAAGTGTGTAATATAATAGTTATAGTTTAAATTAAATCCGGTATTGTCTATTTTGATAAAGGTGTTTTAGTCGAGTAACATCCAACGTTGAAAAGCGAAATGCGAAACATAAATCTAAAATATCGAGCAGTTAACGAGCATATTAATGGTCTCGTATAATGGACCATTGAATTACATCGCCATCGCGGCTAATTAATTTTTTACTTTACGATATCGCTACTACATTCTAGGGTAATGTTAGATTAACTGAAATTGCTGTTCGTCGATTATTATTACCAGGAAGTCGGAACGTTCGTATTAGGTATAGGTGATATTTTACGTAATAATGATGACTTTTCTTGGGGCTCCTCCTCATCTCAGCGCAGTTCTTGATTACAGATAATAGACGATAACAAAAAATCTGCAATTGTTTTTATTATAGTTTAAGAAATCTGTATATTAAGATGGGTTTATAAGGGGGCCAGTAGTCACTTACGGAAGTGAAGTATGGAAATTAAACAAAAACGAAAAAAACTCATTGGAAATATTCGAGCGAAAAGTACTTAAAAAGATATATGGCGGAAAGAAAGTAGATAACAAACGTTGAAATGAATGAATTATATGGAGAACCTTCTATAGAAAATGTAGCCAGGACACAGCGAATAAGGTGGTTAGGACATGTAGCGAGACTAGCAGATGAAAAACCAACAAAGCAAGTATTAACAGGAGTAATAACCGGGATGAGAAGATGGGGACGACCACGAACTAAATGGTTACAGATGGTGGAAAAGAGACCTTAACGAGATGGGGATAAGGGATTGGCGTAGAACAGGAAACAATAAAGAATGGAGGAAAATCGGCTACGAAGCCATGAGCCTCCTAGGCCCGTAGTGCTAAAAACTAAAAAATGTCCATCAAAGTTTTTTAGACTACACCTCGTATAATGGTGATTTGGACAAGTTTAAAAATAAATAAATTTAGTGAGACACTACGACCACACACAAATTATGAATATTAAAATGCAAATTTATAAAAAATTTACAACATGAATTTAAAATAATCTTTTAATTAATAAGAGATAAATTATTATTAAAATTGTGCAATAAACCGTTCAAATAAACTCACTTGTTTAAATCCAATAAATAAGTTTTAATAATATAACCAAACTGTCAAAATTCTGATTAAAAATTAAATTTGTTGATAAAACAAAAGGTAGTAGGAAAAGACACGTAAAAAAGGAATAGTTTTGATGTCCTCTGATTTTCCACTAAAATCCTTTTTTTTTAAATCCTAAAATAAAAAGAAACAGGAAAATTAAATCATTTATGATTGTTTATGACAACTTTAAAAGGTAAAAAAATGTTCACGTGTAATATAAATATTTACTTACCTATGAAAGACATCCTCAGTCTGTTATGCTATGTTGGCATAAACTTTGTTGTACCTCCAGGTGACTACTGTTGTGTCTATACATTTGCACACTACTGAAGAAAACACTAGCGACAGGACATTTGATTCTTTCAGAGAAATAAAAGGTATTTAAATTACAAACTAATACTAGTAACAAATTAAAGAAGTTACTCACCACAATTGTTAATACATGAACTTTCAAAAAGAAAGCAAATTATTAGAATAGCACCTTCAGACATTTTTTTTATTAATGAAGACATTAACATATCGTTGCGCCATCTCCCAGTTAACATATGAAGTCATTATCATTTTATAATTGTAGTTATCTTTAAGGGATTCTATTTAGTAGAAGCTATTGTGTAGAAACTAAGACAGGTCCTTAAACCTAAACATAAAATTGGCTGTAAGCAAGAGCACCAGTGTAGTTCAAACCGAGATCGCGGGGATTCTCATAGCAGAAAAAAAACACGAAAAACAATATCACTGGAAGGAACATGCTCATCTATACAGATAGCAGACAAGCACTACTCACCATGAACAGACCACGAATTTATTCAGGGTTAGTACTAGAATGTCACGAAGCTTTGGCCAAAGTATCCATCAACAATGTGGTCACCTTAAGATGGATTAAAGGTCACGCCACATCGAAAGGTAATCGTCTTGCTGATTCACTAGCCAAGAAAGCAGCCAACCAAATACTTTTTGGACCTGGATCTCTATTGGACTGACAACTTCGGTAGTGACAGACCTAATCAAAAAACATTCCCTTGTGAAATTCAAGGAAAGATGGGATGAAACAAGAAACTGCAGAGTTGCCAGGGAGCTCTTAAGTTATCCTGACAACACTGCAGCAAACAAATGACTAGACAGAATCTGCGCCTAGTCACAGGCATTCTGACTAGTCATTGCCAAGTACGAAAGCATCTCGATATCATGGGGCTGTCAAAATTCGCACTCTGCAGAGGGTGCCGACAAGAAGATGAGACCATCGAGCATATCCTTTAAGATTGCTCGACGCTCTCATTTATTAGAAGATTTGTGTTCGGCGAGTATCGGCTAACACCGGCCGATATAAGAGAAGCACCTCTTGGTGACGTTGTCAACTACATTAAATCTGTAGACTGCCTCAGGAGCTAGGAGGTGCCTATCATCTCAGAAGGATGCACAATGGGCCTAATGAGACCTAAGTGCCATGGGGTAACCCACCCTCCACACGTTACAGATACAGATACCGCTATTATTTGAAAGACTCAAAAAAAGGGTAGATACTGGCTTCAATCAAATCCGGACCGTTACTTAGTTATAATTCATTGGTATATATTTACAAATAAATCGTAAATTTTAATAAAACTATCTAAAACCAACCTGATTTACTGGATTAAAAACAAAATATTGTTTGTCTCATTGACCCAAATATGAAGCACTTAGCAACACAACTGTTTTATGTAAATTAAATTGATATGAATAAACTTTTCGGAACCATCAATTTATAATGATAAATTTTTTAAAATCTTGAGAAAATGAATAAAATTATTTTTGGTAGAAACTAAAAAGGAAAGAAAATATTTGATAAGTTCAATGTATTCAAAGGATAAATACAGGGTGAGGCACCGAAAACGAAACAGATCGCATATCTTGAAGATTTTGATTTTGATTTTATCTTTCGATCATATCCTCAACTATACTTTATCACTCCCCACCCCTCTGTCACTATTACCAATGAAATTGAAATAGGGAAAGTACTAAGTGTGACACATCATTGAAAAGGTAATTTTATAAGGAATTTGACTGTGTGACATGTGACAGTTCAAATAAGCGTATTATCATGTGAAAGCCAAATTTAAAAATTTAATGCATAATTACCTTTGGAATAAAATTGAACTTACTACGCCTATGTTTTCGTAAAATAAAAATAAAGTTTTTTATTTCCATAACTACCAGGTCTGTTTTTTAGTTTAGCGTCATTGATACTTCAAGTCTATTAGCGAGTAAAACATAAAAATGGTTTATTCTATTCAGGAGAGAGTAGAAATTGTTGAATGCTATTTAAAAAATAACGAATGTGCTAACACTGCCTGTACAATTTTCAATGAACGACACCCAAACAAACAGGTTAAACGTAAGTACGTTTTGGAACTTATTTCAAAATTTCGACAAACAGGATCTGTTCAAAATAAAAAACGGCAGATTCAAAATCCAGTAAGAAACGAAGCCGTAGAGGTAGCCGTTTTTGGACAAGTTGTTGCAGATCCAACTCTTAGTACAAGAAAGCTTGCAGAATTATCAGAAGTGACCGTACCGTCAGGAGAATTTTAAAAGCCAACAAATTCCATCCCTATAAAATTCATTTAACGAAGACGATTTTGATCGCCGCTTGCAATTTTGTGAAATCATGAGCGAGCATGCTATACAAGATGCACATTTTCTTTATAAGTAACATTTGTTTTTCAGATGAATGCAGTTTTTATGTTAACGGGACTGTCAATCGACATAATTGTCGATACTGGTTAGATTCCAATCCAAGAGTATTTCATGAAACGCATACTCAACACCCAGAAAAGTTAAACGTTTGGGCTGGAATATTTGGCGATCGTATTGTTGGTCCATTATTTTTACTAGGTACTTTAACTGGGGATATGTATTTGGAATTACTCGAAAACACCGTTGATCCACTGTTAACAGACATAATAGAAAACGATAACCGATAGCTTGAAGATCACCTAATATTTCAACAGGACGGGGCTCCTCCACATTTTGCTGCAGCGGTTTGTCAGTACTTAAATGAAAACTTTCCTAGACATTAGATTGGACGAAGAGGATTTATTGAATGACTCCCACGATCTCCTGATCTGTCCCCCTTAGATTACTTTTTATGGGGATATCTGTAAAGTAAAATATACGCCACTCAGCCAGGTTCCTTAGAAGAGTTACGTGAACGTATTATTATCGAATGTCGTCAAATAACTCCAGAAATGCTCCAAAACGTAAAACAAAGATTTGAGAATAATTTTTATTCTTGTATGGAAGTTAATGGACAACACTTTGAGCATTTACTTTAAAGCAATTTAGTTTTTAATTATGGGAGTTGTCCTAAATTTTTCAATTTAATTTTTATGTTCACTTTTCTATTATTTTTTTATTTTTATTATGAATTGTCTATTAAATGAGTTTTTCTTTCAAATGAAGTATCATTATTTAAAATACGGAAACTTTTTCCGCAAAATGGCACCAAAATCAAAAGTTACGTAATAAACTGTCACACAGTCAAATTCCTTATAAAATTACCTTTTCAATGATGTGTCACAGTACTTTCCCTATTTCAATTTCATTGGTAATAGAGATAGAAAGGTGGGAGGGATGTAGGATAGTTGAGGATATAATCGAAAGATGCCCCCTTTGAAATGAAAATCGACCTCTTTTTGCATTTTCTCCAAAAAAATGTGTCTTCAAGATATGCGATCTGTTTTGTTTTCGGTGCCTCACCCTGTATACAGAAAATAATAAGTAATCTTTTTTTAATAAATTTTTTCCGTAAACTTGGACACCCCCTCGGAAAGTCTGGCTATACTATCAGTGTTAGTTTACTTCTACACTAACACAAGTTATAAAAGTAATTTTAAAAAACCGACTCCAAAATCGTGCATGCCATTACAAATTCAGTTACAAATTTTCTCATAGATCCCAACACTACATCTTTATATGGGACCACTCCTGGAGTATCCTCTTTCTAACAAAAAAAGAATCATAGAAATTGGACAAGGTGGTAAATAATTATCGCTGGACATACATAAAAAATTAAGAGTTTGATGATTTTCTTATGGCCCCAATTATTAGATCTTGATTACATTTATATGGGACCACCCCGGAAGTACTCCCTTTTTAACAAAAAAAAAAAAAAATCAATCAGAAAAACAACGTGGTAAAGAATTAACGCTGAACATACATCAAAAAAATTTATTCCTTCGAATTAAAAACCTCCTTTTATAAAGTCAGTTAAATAAAGCTAAACTCTCATAAGCTCAATACATAGCTTTCTTCAACTTCACCTTTATAATTTGATTTAGTTTGAAATAGTTTTTTTAACAAATTCTATTAAATGAATTCAAGATTCAAAGATACTATCTATAGAAACATTCAAATTATGCAACAGTGGCTTCTTTAAGACAAAACATGTAGCAGGGATGGTGTATAAATGTTAATATCTAGTAAAACAGAAACATCTAACATCAAAATACAAATCAACATTTTCCATAATTTAAAGCTAACCCAGTGGGGTATCCAGTAATATACAGGGGCGGTCTAAGGACGGCTGCTATTTGTAAAATTAATATGGATTGATTTAGGCTTTAAGCTTGATCTTTCAGTTCCAGCAACTGCAATTTGTTAGTAGGTATTGTTTAACTTTGCGATCTTGAGTTGAGTTGAATATTAATCTCAAAATGTTATTGATGATATTCATTTTATTATGTGATTTTAAAGTTTGTAGAAGATGTGGGATATTTACAAATTACCTCTCTCCATGGCCACTACTAAATGTAATTCTTCCGAAACCACTTATAATAACATTCTCGCTCTTGAGATTGAAAGGAAATTCTGAAACACTTTTCTCTTATGTATTTTACACGTTCTAAATCTAGAGACAGAATATTCATTATGTAAAGGTTACTGGCCAGTGGCTGTGAATATCATGTCCACATCGTAGAAAGTCATGAATTTTATGACTGATAATTCTACACGACGTTTAAATTTGCCCGAATAAAGATAAGCAGCGTTTGCTAAGTCGAACTTAAATTCAAAAATTGGTGAATATAATGATTCTTATATGGAATTTGATAATATTCCTCCTGAACTCACAAATTATGCAAACAATTTAAACAAAAACTTGTTTAACATAAGTTTGATTACATGTTTCATTTTGTTCAGATTCATAATTGATATAGACACCAAATAATGTATATGTGTAATTTTTGATGGATTATCTTTAAAAACTCCTTAATGCTCATGTAATACACACAACCAAACTTATATGGAATCACTGTGTATTTCTGAATAAACTTTTTGTAAGGAAAAATTGGCATCCAATTTTAATATGAGGCTTTTTGTTCAAAACAAACAAGATAATAAAGAAGAAACGACTGCTGCGATTTAATATCTTGTGAATTTTGTGTTCAGAAGTAAAATCACGATCCTCCGGTTATTTTATTTCGGTCCAAAAAATAACAAAATGTCTTATGTTGGACTAACAGATGTGCTCTCATTGAACAAGAAACGTCCCAATGAGACATAGCAGAAGCGATACCCAGGGTGTTGCATCGAAAACATATGGAAGGTACTTGGAACTAGAAACTCTCAAGAACAGGCCCAGACAAAGTCGTCAAAGAGTCACAACTTAACAACAGAACCGATTTGTGTACAGTGGCGGCTCGTGGGCACTAGCGGCAGTGGGGCACACACTGGAAAGGAATCCCGGTATTCGTTTTTCCCTTAGGAAAACAAGTTCTCCGCTTAATGAAAATTAAATATATTTCAAAACAATCAGTTGGGGCAATAACGATTTCTGAATGTGACCACTCAAAATGCATTTAACTATGTATGTGGCTATTTAATCAAAAAATCATTACATATCCACTCTTGCGAAATTTACGTAAATTTCTCAGAAGAATGCAATTTACTTAACAATTCTAATTTGTTAACGCATTTTATAGCATACTTCTCTGAAGAAAAGGTGTTTGGCAATTTAAAATCTCCTAGCGAAAAATTTCTCTTTTATATTTTCGAATTAGAAAAAAATATTTATATCTCTATTTGATAGTTTGTCAACTAAGCCTAGAATTTCCAACGCATACCTTTTTGAGATGAGCAAAATAGAATTTGGTCATCCTTGCCAACAATTTGCGAAAATGTACACCATTAAATTATTTATAATACTTTTTATATAAGAATTTTTTATACTCTTAAATATGCAAACAGAGATTTGAAATCCTCAAAAAAGTCAGACAAAACTAAAAGAAAAATTAAAATTTTGTCCCATTTATAATTATTATTGATTTTTTTCATCATATTTTTGACTGCTTTATAAAAAAAGAGTTATTTTTCTTTGTAGTTTTATTTTTTAACTATTCCAATGGTCCAACTAACACTTTTTCGTAATCACAATAAATAAATTATTATCATGGTCCAACAAAGGCGCACCTTTAGCCGAAACCGGCATGGCCGGTAAAGATGCCGCTGCGTACATTCGTATCTGGTCTAGGTAATCTGTGCCATGGGACAGCGCCCTGCTTGTGACGTATAATCCATATGTGTTCATCTCTTACTAAGCGATATTGTCGTTGTTCTTGTTTTTCGCATCATAATGAGAGAGAAAACAACAGAGGCACACATTTACTGTGCATATCTTCCACTTAATTTCGGAATTCTCGGAATGTCGCTCAACGCCCGGTCGTCCAGTGACGTGCCAACGCGGTTTGCGCTGAATATTAGATAAAATAATAATAGGCATTGAGGAAAATATAAAATATGTAAGTTATTTTTTTTTGGTTTATTATACTAGGGCACATGCCCAAGTGCCCTTACGGGCAAACCGCCACTGTTTGTGTGCCAAATTGCTAAAAGAAATCCCAGTGTGTCGCATCCAGAGCTACAACGACAACTTCTGGAAGCTACAGGTGTAAACGTTTCAGTTGAAACCCTAAGAAAAAGACTTTACGCTCGAGGGTTGTACAGTAGGAGAGAGTTACGGGTCCCACCGTTATCTAGACAAAATAAAATTGACTGGCTAAATTGGTGCCTTCAACACCAAAACTGAACAATTAAGATTTGTTTCGGATGAGACCAGAATTGGCCTAAAATCAGATGACTATAGAATTCGGGTTCTCAGAGCTCCAGGAAGATGAGCGAGACTCCACGCTGCCAGATCTGTCCCAAGATATCAAGAAGGAACTGTAATGTTCTGGGGAGGTATTATGCTAGGAGCAAAAACTCCATTGTTACCACTTGAACAAACTTTAACCGGTCAGAAGTATGTTGATTTAGTGCTAGAACCAAAAAATATAGATTAACACGTATGAAAAAAAAATATTAAAATTAAATTTATATTTTTATGTTATTTATGTAATTTTAAAATAATGTGTTTTTATGAAATTGAACTGGGTGTTCACTGCACAAATGAACCAATGGAGAAACCGCCCCTGATGAAAAGATAAACATAAATTGATAAAATGCATTTTCCGAAAACATAAACAATTCGACTTACTATGATTTCCTATATTACGACAGACGTGGTATTTATTATCCTTGAAAATAACTTTATCAATTAGTTGATGTAACTTCTGGTCTATAAATACGATTTTTGTACATGGCCTGTACTTAACACCAATTAAGAATCATAGTTATCCCGACATCTTAACTTGCTACTAAGAGGGATAAGGCTAAAATCAGACATTATGAAATTTAAGGCGCCTTAAAAGAAGAATACACCATAATTTGTAAATTTAATACGCTCAAAATAATGCCACTCTTGCTAGTAACCCTTAAATACAGTGCCAGACACCATAACCTCTAGCAAAGTAAGTAGCTTTAATCCGAAGAAGTCCAATTGTCAGTGGGGTAGCCAGACTTGGGTGTTGGAGGTTCAAGTTTCCGGGAGAGTTTGGTGATGTCGGGGAGTATTTTGTTGATGTTTTGAGGTGTGTTTGAAAGTGTCTTGGGGGTAAGGAAATTTATATTTTCTGGGAATAGAGACATGTCCAGAGCATATCCAATAAAAAATAATAAGGAAATTCAGGAACTTCAGGAATACATTCCTGAACCTCTAAAAGAATGAAAACAAACCGAAGTAAAAATTTTTCGGCAATTTAAACTATCAAAATGTTACAATTTATTAAAATACTTTAATAACTTGTAACATTGATATTATTTTTTTTGTTAATCAATGTCGAAGCCAAGCTTGAACCGGCACTGATTAAAATCCTTTAGAAGTATAATGAAACAAGAACGAGAGGCAAGCCGGGCTAAAGCTACCCACAAGGGCTCTGGCCCAACTTAACATACTAATAAAAAATAAATCAAAAAGTGAATCGAAAGAGAGGAGGCCAAAGCATAAAAAACGGTGTTGAAACATCTACAAATAAATTTCTACGTTTGACGTGTTAGTTTACGATCACAATTATGAAATATTTATTAGAACTGGTATTTATACATCGGACATATTTATTAGTGCTTGAAAACAAATAAAACAAATAATTTGTATTAATATATTAAATACATAGTGATTCGTGGGGAGCTGAATCGGTGGGTATTCCGCCAGGGACGGCCTAAAAATAGTTGTTCAACTAGAAATTATAAAATGTGTTTGAAGGAGGTTCGAGTAAAAATTTGAATGTACCAAACCGTAATGTCAAAAAACAAGTATCCTTTAAAAAAATAGGGTTACCTCAACACCGTACTACTACTAATAAAATTCAATACCCTAATAACAATATATTCTAAAAATAAATATTAAAAAAATATATTCTCCTGATAAACTAAACCAAAACAAAAATAAAAGTAAAGTAAAAAGTTTCTCAAACTTCAAAATACGTATAAATATAATAATTGTAATCCATTTCTATTCAACAGAATTTGAAATCATTAAGGATCGAAAAGACTAAAAATTATACGTCAAATTTCGATGTTTTGATAGAGAATCTCGTTAACTATAAATGGTATGAAAAAATGGATTTCCCATCCTCGATCTCTTTTTATAAGAAAAACTTAATGGCATCTTCAAAAATTGGGTATTGTCTTTTGTTTACAAGTTATAAACAAGAGTTGGTTTTTCAAATTTTCTTTATGTAGCTTATTTATCAGGCACTTTTTTGATAAGAATCCAGTGACGTATCAATTTTTTTTAAATTCTTCAAATTCGAGTTATAGTATAAAGTTGTATTTTACCATTCTGAGGTCAGTTTATTCATTTTCGTTGATATTTAGCAAAATCTCATTGTTTTCAAAATAATCTATAATACTCTGTTGTTGTCTAGTAGGCTTGTGTTATTTAGAATATTTCTGATAGGACAAAGTATAGAAGCATAAAACATACAAACTATAATAGTTACCTACTAAGAACGGAACTAATATTTAATAGAAAAACCTGACCAAAAGATGCAGAATAAATTGTCGCAACGGTTTTTAAAAATTACGATTTTTATATCATTTCTTTGGCAGTATATGTCCAAAAGTGTACTAAATTTCTAAACCAATGCATTCAAATATTTCTCTAAATTAATAAATAAAACTTCACCAAGAAAGGTTAAAAAATTCAAGTAATTTGATTGTGTTTACACTCATGTTGTTTAATAGTAATTAATAAATGGGGTGGTAATATTAATAATAATTTTGTTGCCAACAATTTTCCTTTCATAAATTAAAATAATTAGATATTATGTGACATTCATAACTGATATTTATTAACTCGAGAGATAAAAAACCCATTTTGTTTAATAACATTAGATGATGGGATGATAATATCAATAACTTTATTGCCAACAATTTTCTTTCTACATAGAAATTTACAAATTACATTATGCGTCAGGTACCTAAATAAGTAAACGTAATATAAAATAATAACCCCACTAGAGAAACCTAAATTAAACAATTCTGAGACCATGTTCCTATGATCAACGTTATCCAAAGCCTTAGAACTCTTTATAAATAGATATAGCATCCACTTGCTCTTGTTTATATAAAACATGATCAAAAACCATTCAATGATTATTAATAAAACTGTGATGATCTTGTGAAATATTATCCAGGAAATAGTAAATAAATGCAATTGCATAGAGAAATAATAAAAAGTACACAATAATGATATTGGTCTATAAATTGCCATACTTTTAAATATATTGTACATATTATTTTCTCTACACAATTCACTATATTTTCAAATTTTTTGTTAATGCAAAAAGTAAATTTGTTCCATAAGTTATTTCACCGAATAAGTTTTAGTTTAACAATATACATTCAAAGCCTTAAATTAATGTCACCAGTGTGTTACATAGAGTTTGTTGGTGATTATCTTTCTTCAGCAAATAATTTACCATGGCTGAAGTAACAATGAACTTGTAATATTACTAGTGAAGGATACAATACACGTTGCTAAACTTTTATAGACTATATAAATCTAATGAGTTTATTACAATGAATAATGAACCATAAAGATGCGATATAACAGAAAAGTCCTATTGTAAAATTACTTGGTTATAATTAAATTACAACGGCATAAATTAATCAACAAAAGAAAAAGTTCTGTCAAGGTAGTAATAGTGGGCATCTTCCGAATAAAAAAAAAGTAAAAAAAGAGATAACAGTCGATACGTGTTTCTGACTATTGGTCTTCATCAGTACTGTGCGGCCAAGTTCAAAGAATCATGGAACTTGTGTTGGAAATATTGTACAATAGCAGAGGTCACTAACAAGGAGGCAATAACACATTTGCGGTTTCAGCTATATCCCCAAATTTTCTGGGCTTATACTAACGTCACAAAATGATGGTCTCCATATGGCTATCAGCCAATCTTTTGGTATGCTACAACAAAACAAACAAATTATTTGATTTCGTAAATACACAAATATTTGTGAAAACTTACACATTCCTTCCTTGTATTTTCTACCGTAAGATGCATTGTTACATCCAAGTACAAAACAACAAGACATTTTGGAAATCCTGTATAAATTTAACACCAAAATACAAATGTTTTTTATTAAAATATTACACTAAACGACTAAACTAAAAAATAAAGTTTTAACTAAAACATTTACTAGAAAAACAAAATAAACAACACAGCAGATAATAAAATCGATTATAAACGTCGAACTCCGATCTTAAGGTTATTACTAAACTTGCGCCGATTCTGTCTTGTCAGTAGTGCCAACTTAAAATTTACGCATAATGGCGTTCATCATATTGGGGGTCAATATTTTTTCACGATACGGAATCTAGACCTTCTGAGGGCTATGGTTATTGCATGTTATTAAAATACTGATTAACATTTGATTGTATATGACATCACTTTTAAAGAGAAAAATGGTCTATGAAAATAAATAAAAAAATTAATTTGTAAGAATATTTTATTCAAAGTAATAAAAATTCTGTTAAATAAATAAATAAATAAATAAATAAAGAATTATAATATTGATGATGCTGTTTTACCAATTACAACATCATTAAAAAATATAAAACTATCTAGACTAAATTTTCAAATTGATGTCCATTATTTGCAACACATGAATGACATCGTTTGGAAACATTCCGAATTGCGTTATAAATATGGAAAATATGGATATTAATACACTGTATAAAAATTTTTCATTAGTTCCTTAATATTATTCGAATATTTTTATTTAAATTGTCTTTAATATAACCCCAACAGAAGAAATCTAGGGGCATTAAATGTAGTGAACGTGGTGGCCACCTTAACGATCCTTTTGTCCCTATCTATTTGTCTTTTAAATAAAGATTTAAGAATTCAGAGACGTTTCTAGCATTGTGAGGGGGTATCCCATCGTGTTGAAAAAATATATCTCGTCTTTCATTCAGCGTTAAGTCGTCCAAAAAACCATCGAATATGAGTTCGTTTAAAATTTCTAAATATCGTTGGCCAGTTAGTTTTCCAATATAAATTTGGTTGGCTAAAATGCCATTGTCCAATAGGGCACACCAAACACTAAAACCGAAATGTCCCTGATTTTGGACATTAAAGTTACGATGGGGGTTAATATCGGACAACCAATGTTCGTTATGTCGATTGAAAATTCCGGCACTGCTTATGTAAGATTCATCTTTTGTATACATAATTTTGTAAACAGTGATGTATTCCGGTCTATGTTTTCAAGCTATTAATTGCAAAAATTTAGACGTCGTTCGGGATCGATTTTAGAGTTGTTGCTGTTTCCATATTTTATAGGGTGTGAATTTGTATTTTTTTAAAACTGATTATGTTCGTTTTCGTGATATCCCAGACTCGACTTTAATTTGATGACTTGATATCGAAGGATTTGCAGTTACCATTCTGTATCCTTGGTTTTTTAAAAGTCCCACAATTTATTAAATTGTCTTTTAATCGTTTGAAAATAGAATTATTAGGTTGTCTTCATTTCCGGGTAACGATTAAAATACAATTCACTTCAGAATTATTATTAATTTGAATAAAACACTCTAACATGTCAAACTTTTTGCTATTTTGATAGGTAATTTTGAACTTTTTAGATAATATCATAAACAATCGTTAATAAATCCCAATACCTTTGTCAGAAACATTCTGAATGACACAAGCCTACTAGAAAACAAGAGAGTATTATAGATTAATAATTTAAAAATAATGAGTTTTTGCTAAATAACCATGAAAATGAATAAACTGACCCCGCATTATATAATTATATCGTTAGAATGGAAAAATTTTTGTCTTTTTTTGAATGACAAAGCCAACTACCTGTTCCAAATAAAAAAAATACAACTTTATGCTACATTTTTATTATTGTGGGGTCATCTGAAGGCTCTTGTTTATAAAACTCCTGTACTAGATGTGAATGACTTGATCAATCGGATTCATTGACAATTGTAATGTCATAAGAAATACTCTAAGTATATAGACACTTTTTCAAAATTTGAATCTGGTTTTTTTCTAAAAAAAAAATACAAAACTTGACTTTTTTATCCATTCTCTCAACTTTTTTAGAAAAAACTAAATTGAATTTTGAAAAAGTTGTTCACGAGGAGCATAGATTTAACCTTTACCTATACGTACATATTTTTTTCTTTTAAAAATAGTCAAAATTAAATTTTAAAAGTGGGGTACTACGAAACCCTTACAACGTCTGGAAAGTGGCGCCTCTGTTAAGATTTTTAAGAAATTAATATTTGCAAATGAAAACAATTTATAATATAGTTTACTGATGTTTTACAGGTAATAAATAAATTTTTTACACCTTATTGTTTTACGTAAATCATTTCTGTAATACTAAGATCGACATACCGGGTCATATCTTGAAAACCATTACGTATGCGGGAAATCTGTAAACGTCAATAAATAGTACATAAAATGTACAAAAACTTTTATCTAAGTCAAATTATCGTACAAGTCATAGTTAAGCCATAAATCAAGTGTTCCGCCCATATAGAATGACCCGTTCCGCCCATATAGAATGACCCTGTATGTTATATAATATGCAAGATTTTCATAGTACACCAATTTTACAAATTATTTTTTAATTTTATTATAAGAAAAATTATGTAAGATAAAGGCTCAATCCGTACCCGTCTATTAAAAATTTGAATCGGTTTCTTTCGAAAAAAAATCTAAAAAGATGTCTTTCTAAAGAAAAGAAATACAAATAAAAATGCTAAAAGGGAACAATATATTTAATTATTACCTTCAACAGCATTTATTATTATTATTATTTTTTTTAAATAAAAAAATACGTTAAAACCTTTTTCGTCTAGAGTCTAGAGGGTGAGACACCAACAAAATCTATTTTTACCATTTACAAGTCATAAGTGATTTGAATTTATTTTGTTTTATGTCTAACACTTGTTATTTTTTACATACAGTAATTTTGCTTAATTATTTTAAATTAATTTTATAATACTAAGATCGACATACCGGGTCATATCTTGAAAACCATTACGTATGCGGGAAATCTATAAACGTCAATAAATAGTACATAAAATGTACAAAAACTTTTATCTAAGTCAAATTATCGTACAAGTCATAGTTAAGCCATAAATCAAGTGTTCCGCCCATATAGAATGACCCGTTCCGCCCATATAGAATGACCCTGTATATTATATAATATGCAAGATTTTCATAGTACACCAATTTTACAAATTATTTTTTAATTTTACTATAAGAAAAATTATGTAAGATAAAGGCTCAATCCGTACCCGTCTATTAAAAATTTGAATCGGTTTCTTTCGAAAAAAATCTAAAAAGATGTCTTTCTAAAGAAAAGAAATACAAATAAAAATGCTAAAAGGGAACAATATATTTAATTATTACCTTCAACAGCATTTATTATTATTATTTTTTTTAAATAAAAAAAATACGTTAAAACCTTTTTCGTCTAGAGGGTGAGACACCAACAAAATGTATTTTTACCATTTACAAGTCATAAGTGATTTGAATTTATTTTGTTTTATGTCTATACACTTGTTATTTTTTACATACAGTAATTTTGCTTAATTATTTTAAATTAATTTTATAATTTATTTATTAAAAAAATATATTCGAAATTAAAAGGTATACAGTGAGACGCGAATTATAAATTAACTTTTATATTGCACGGGAGTGTTTTTTTAATAAATATATTTTCGAGTTAAGAATAATTAATTCCAGCATGATAACAACGTGTCACGTTATGAAAACGTGTCACTACTTCAAAATTTGGAGACATTTGTAAAAAAAAGAAACGTCTTCTTTAAAAAAATCTCATAAAATATCCAGAGCAAAATAAGATTTGGAAATTGATTTAAAAGAAAAAGTTTTTAAATGTGGGCTTACTATTGATTCCAAATTTGATTATATAGCTGCCACTCCGAATGGAGTTTAAAACAAAACACAAAACTCTATGATAGAGTTAAAATGTCCATATGGAGCTGGAGTGCGGACTGTGGAAGAAGGATATGCAGTAGAGAAATAACTTTTTGGGAAAAGGACAGTACCATTAAGGAGAACCACAATTGTTATTTTAAAATTCAGGACTAGCTGCACATTACACAAATGGAATTTTGCATTTTGTGCGTTTGAACTCGTCGAGGTATAAAAGTGGAGAACATTTGTCATAATGACAGGATTTGGAAAGAAAAGATGCAAAATAAAATTCAAAATTTTTATATGCAATATGCCTTACCAGAACTAGTTGACAGCAGAGCTATTAGAGACATGGAAGTATACGGGACAGAATACCAAATAAATACTTAGTGAAAAATTTTGTTTAATTTTTATTAACATGACGCAAGGAATCTTAAATTATTTGGAATATGTTTATTAAGTTACACTTTATTTATTTATTTCTAAAACATGGTAGCAAGCGATCCATTTAAATTAGGATTGTTTTATTATTGTAATACGGTTTTTTAAATTTTAGATTTTATCAGTGGCAGTGGCAATTGATAATATACAGTGAGCATCATAAGTCTTACCCCCCCTAACTAACTCGTTACTGGAGTCTTGTTAGGAAAATCGCCGAGACAGGTCGATTTTTGTTTTCTACAATGTAAATTTTTGTATGATTAGTTCATTACGTGTTGATTTATTAATGTTTAAAAATAACAAAACCTCACAAAATAGGAAAGCAACTAAACTAATAGTGACCTTCTAATGGCAAAAAGTCTTACTTCACGGCTGAACCAAAACCGAAATCATGCAGGGCCGAATTTTAATTCTAAGGATGAGTGCGCTACGTTAATTTCCGTTATTCTGAAACAACAATTAGTCGAGAATTAATGAGGCAAATTTCAAAATTTTTTACATGGTTGAATAGAGAATAAAACCCTCTTTCAAATGAGCTATCACTCACCACCCCATGCCATTTAAATTTTTCGAAAGGGTTGCTCCTCTCCAGTAAGGGATAAAAGCAAGGGTAAACTATTCATACAAAAATGTACACTGTAGAAATCAAAAATCGACGTGCCTCGGCGATTTTCCTAACAAGACTCCAGTAACGAGTTAGATAGGGGGGTAAGACTTATGGTGCTCACGGTATAATTATTATACGAAATATTTTGACTAGTGGACCACGTTTTTAAGTTTAAAAATAATAATATCAATATTCTGATTCGGATTAGAAGTTTTACTACACAGGATTTTATGCCAAAGCCATGTATTGATGAGTAACTATCACATCAATAGAACTTGAAAATTCACATATGCATTTTTGTAACGTTATTATTTATAAGGTTAATAACTTCATACGGTCAAAAATTTTAGTTAATTTATTTAATTCTAAATATTAATTGAATTTTATTTTAAAAGTATATATTGTTTAGTTGTTGCAACTTTACTGCGCTTAAATGCCGTTCAGATTAAAATATAATTTGATTTATGGAGCTTAACTGAAAAACAGGAACTAACGCTTTCAAAGAAAAAGTATTATGGTCAATAAAAGGAATTTCGAACTATGATATCTTCAACCCCTTTAATTATTAATATTATCATTATACAAGAGTTATTTTTGCAAATTGTTACATATACCGAACATAAGTTTGACATAAACATTATTTTCATAATACAAATAAATATATCTCTGTTAAAGATTGGTCATATTTTATTTAATATATTCATTTAAACATGTTTTTGTCTAAACTTTTTCTAAATAACTTCTTATACCCGACATTGTGAGATAAACAAAAACTTATTACCTATTACTTTTTTCTTTCAATTCATTTGTAGTTTTTTAATCAAATGGGTAAATTTTTTTAAATGTGCAACTTACAACACGGCTACTGATAGCCAGTGTAACAATACGGGTTTTTATGAATTTGTTCCAGAAGCTGTACCTAGGTGGTTCATTATAACAGATTATTCTACTCTCAGACAATCAATTATTGTAAAATACATATTATTTTGTGCTATTGTGGAATATTCTTTGGTTCTTTTGTCTAAACTTCGCGCGTTAGAGTTTAGAATATTAGACCGTCAGATAGTGACCGATTTAGGTGTCCCATTTTCGCATACAACCCTCGAAGAGGGTTGAAAAGTACATCGATGTTAAGTAGAATAAAAGAAAATTTACGAGTGGCTCTTGAGGATAACACAAGGAAAATTCGATTTTCCTTGTCAGAAAAATTTTCCGACCCCAAAATACACTTATACATTCAGGTCATTTAAGAAAATATATTTTTTGGACTAGTGACGATGTACGTTTTCATACATTCGATGGGCTTGCAACATTAAAGCCCTTGGTTTTTCGAAGCCTAGTTCTATTAATTAATCATATAGTGAAAACAGCTTGCGTGGAAATATGGGCAACAAATAACCTTTCATTTTTGTTGAAGAAAATCGAATTTTCCATGTCTTATCCCCAGGAGCCACTAGTGAATTTATTTTCATTCTACTTAAAATCGATGTACTTTTCAACCCTCTTTGAAACTTGTATGCGAAAATGAGGCACCTTAACCTGTCACTATCTGACGGTCTATAATATGTGTCACTTGTATCTACATGCAATTGTTAAAATTATGAATGAATATTCATTTTGCTTAGTCTCGGAAGTAATTTTGTAGTATTTAGTTGTAATTTTTATACCTACTTAACTACTGTTGCCCCGTAGGTCTTTTAGTTTGTAAAGTAAATTTTCCTGTTAAGGTTATTTATGATATTTATAAATATATATATATAAATAAATACTCCATTTTTTAACTTTAACATCCTGTATCTCAGAAACGAAGCAACTCCGGACATATTATGTTCATAGGAGCTTTTTTTATAAATCGACCCGAGGAACCACCTTCTGATGTTTCGTACCGTAATTAGGAAACACCCTGTATATCTGAAACAGATTCAGTCCCTGTATCTCCGTAAAAATTGTTTTTAAAGATATTGTTTCAATTAATCTGCCATCTTCGTCGTATACAGAATTAACTTCAATTAAATTTGACTTAAAGACTGATTTGCAGGCTAATTTAGAGAAAGGACCAAATTTCTGAATACACAACAAAATCCACATTCATCATCATCTATTAGTAACAAAAAAATTAAAACATAATAAAATACAATTATTAATATTATTTATAAAAAATCACATAATTGATACTGGTTTAAATTTTAACATTGTAACATTCTCATTAAAGACCTTTGTTCGTAAATTGCTAAAGTAAAAAAAAAAAAACAAAGCTTTATCATAGGTCAACATCTGATGTTAAGTATTTGAAGAACAAATTGAAATTTAATCGTATATTAATTATAATGATGCAATCCTCAATTTTGCACTAAAACACCGGTTTAAAGTAATTTACTTACCGTGGCCTGTTATCAGAAAATAAGTGCTATGTAAATACGGCTCTTTTAAGGTACATGTGGCGCTGCATATAAATAAAATAAAAACGACCAAATCATTGGCGTAGATCACGAGAGATAAGGGAGCTCTTATGCCACCCAACGAGAATGAGATTTATATTGGCTGCAGCAAATGGGTACCCAATAGGGTTGCCAACATTATGCCGATGCTGATAAGCAGAAAACTAATTTTCTAAATTTATTGGTACACGTCACGGGAAAAAGGAGACATACAATTTTCAACTTTAACAATTATTTTTTCGGCCTCCAGTGATATCTGAACTGCAAAATTTTGCTAAAGTACTTCATAAGTGCTAAAGTTTAAAATGAAGTAATCAAAATGTTTTGATAAGTATTAATCTCTCCATAGATTAGTTCTTATACACTAGTGGATTAATTTTAAATATATTGGGTAATTTTTTTTTATTACAAAGAAACATAAGTTTGAGGTCTTTTATTTATTTCTTCATTTACTTCTTCAGTTTGAGGATGAAATTCTAATATAGGTTGGCCAATATGGAAACTAAGTTGGCGCCCCATTTTTCTTGTCAACCATTTCTGGGATCTGTAAAAAAATGTCAAACCTTTAGCTACCGTCTGAGAGACACTGAAGGCACGAATGTTGACACCGGAACAACACATGTGTTTTTTTAAGTTCAGTTTTAGAGTTTCCTTCACTGGAAATTGCTGAATTTATTTGGAGGTTACACCAAGACCATTATTGTCTCAGAATTCAGTGAAAATACGCCATATATAATGCTCTATTATGCCGATAAGAACAATCTGATTTGAACTAAATCAGACCCGTACTGAAATGCTACTGGGAAATTCCTCCGTGGGATTAACGGATTCGGTGACGGTGGTTTGACCACGAGGTTTAACCAATTTTTCTTGAATTTCTTAGCTAAAATTTTATCTCTACTATAATAATTATTGAATAAATAAAAAAAAACAATGTTCCTCGAAAGCTTTATTTCTATAATAATATTATAACATTGTTACATGTGCGTAGGTAGAAATTTGTATGATGCACACACAGGGAGGCGCGGGAAAATGTATGTATCGATGATGTGTTGTTACTATCGGCTAAAAATATTAAAGATGCATCCAGGGGCAGTTTCTCCATTGGTTCATTTTTGCTGTGAGCACCCAGTTACATTTCATGAAAACATTTTTTCAAAATAAAAAACACAAAAATATAAATTGAATTTTAATAATTTTATTGCTTTCATACGTGTTATTCTTTATTTTTTGATATGCCACTGCGCTCTGGCTAATCGCAAATCTGTATTGTACTATTCTGAGTGTACCTGAAAGAAGCGAGAGGTTTTCGCGAAATCCTGTTGCTTAAAAGAGAGTTCAACACCTAACAGAAAAATTGCCAAATCATAGTGTAATCGTTATGGACAACGCCTCATATCATTTAGAATTGATTACAAATTCCAAATTCTTCCTGGAAAAATCGGATATTCAAAAATTTCTTTATAAAGCAAATATGTACTTCGAACAAAATTACACAAACAATCAATTATTACAGGTCGTATCTATGAAGATTTAAAAAAGAAGTATGTTGTTGATTAACTGGCGGCTAATAGTGGATATTTGTTGAGTTAATTTGGATGCAATTGAAAACTAATGTAAAGAAACAATACAGAACAAAAATTTTCGCCAGCTGTAGTTAATTGAATTAAAAAAAAAAGTGGAATTTACACCGGCAAGTTGGGGAAAAGTAATAGACTATGCAATTGGGGAGGAAAAATTGCCAACGTTTATTAAATTAATTATAAATGTAGTAGGTTGGAACGAGGACAGTGATTCAATTAGAAATAGTAATTATAGTGAATATGAACGATTGATGTATTGTATTATTATACGAATACATTTTTTTCGATTTAATGTATTTTTATTGACCTCTAAATTTTACTTTTTAATGGAATAAAACCAATTTTTTTTAATGTTACCAAAAAGTAAAATATCTATGGAGTAGGACAAATATAATAATGTATTTATTATATAAATAAATTCATATAGAAATTATGGCACGCACACACACACACACGCACGCACACGCACGCACACGCACGCACACGCACGCTCACGCACGCACACGCACGCACACGCACGCACACGCACACGCACGCACACGCACGCACACGCACGCACGCACACGCACGCACGCACACGCACGCACACGCACGCACACGCACGCACACGCACGCACACGCACGCACACGCACGCACACGCACGCACACGCACGCACACGCACGCACACGCACGCACACGCACGCACACGCACGCACACGCACGCACACGCACGCACACGCACGCACACGCACGCACACGCACGCACACGCACGCACACGCACGCACGCACACGCACGCACACGCACGCACGCACACGCACGCATATTAACGCACACGCACGCACACGCACGCACACGCACGCACACGCACGCACACGCACGCACACGCACGCACACGCACGCACACGCACACGCACGCACACGCACGTACACGAACGCGCACGTACACGAACGCACACGCACGCACACGCACGCACACGTACGCACACGCACGCACACGCACGCACACGCACGCACGCACACGCACGCACACGCACGCACACGCACACGCACGCACACGCACACGCACACGCACACGCACACGCACACGCACACGCACACGCACACGCACACGCACACGCACACGCACGCGCACGCGCACGCACACGCACGCACGCACGCGCACGCACGCTCATATAACATTTAATATGTTAGTAAACGACGTAAACAAATTTTAAATTAACAATAGGTGCATGAATACGATTCTGTATTATAATCCGTCGTAAGTGTATGATTTACTACCACTCATCGGGTCCTTTTAACAATATTGCCAAACTTACCTTTATGTTTTTCGGTTTAAATTTTATACCTAGACCTAGCTAGGCGATCTATATTTCATTTGTTTATCCGAGATTTTAATTAAAAATGTTTCACTCATTTTGTAGTGATATTCGTTATCATGTACATGTAAAGAACTACAGGACCTGTACCTCTGAGAGACCATTTTCTTACTTGCAATAAATAAATTAACATTGAGCTCAAAGAATGTTTCAACAAGCATTGAGAGACTCCGAAAAAAAAAAGAGCAGCGGCATATGGGTTTAGAGGCAACGGCGCGAGCGATTTTTCAGTGGGACACCCCCGAAGGTAAAGATTGGGCCGGTGTAGAACACTAAATTATATAGTGTTTTTGTATATTGATTAGACGAGGGTAGACCGTTAGTCTGGCGCAGCTCGGCGGGAGGCCCTAAGTATTGATCAAATAAATATGCTCCAACAGGGGCGTACTACGAATTTCTTTCTTGAGGTAAACTTTTAGAAAACAATAATATATAGAGAGCGGAATATATGCAAAATGTATATATATGCATTTCTTGCATTTTTTGTAAATTTATGTATAACTGAGCATATTATGGAGTGTAACAAAAACAACTATCAGAACATGCACAAAGCAGTGGATGTTTAAAAAATCTCAGGAATGGTGGAAAAACTCTCACAGGCCAAAGAGTTCTTAAAAGGACTATCGCCTAAACTCACCGAGCATCTACTAAGCCTTAATAGGAAAAATACTAGAGTACTAGTAGGTTTATTAACGGGGCAGTGTAGGCTTAACAAACATATGTATAATATCAGTCTGACAGAAGAGACCTTGTGCCGATTCTGTCAGGAAGAGGAAGAAACGACAGTACACGTATTGTGCTACTGCGAAGGTCTAGCAAGACTGAGATTCCTTACACTTGGAGAAGAAAAACCAAGGGCAACTAGCTATACCTGAGAACTACTTCCGAGAGTCTTTGGAGTCTACTACAAGAGACCTAATTAGACAAGGTACTCTAAATAACGTTTCAAGGATATCCACAATAGATCTGAAAAGATCGAGGTGGGGGAGGCCACATGGCCCACAGTACTCATTAAATCTAAATCTAATATTATGGAGGATTTTTCCCCAGAATATACAAATTTAGCATTTTCCTAGAGATAGATTGGGTATTTACCTACCTAAGAGTATTGTCATTTCCACAAATAAAATACCTAAAATGCACTCAAACGATTTTAAAACTCCCAGTAATTTCTTTAAAATAATCTACCTAACGATCATGAAATATTTATATTGGGTATTTACCTAAGTATTGTTAGTTACATATTAAAAATAAAAAAAATAAAAATAGGAATGAATTTATTTATTAAAAGCCAAAATAAAGCGAATTGAATTTTCGGTGATTTTTTAATTAAATGAGGGTTTTTTACAAAAAATCCGGGGATACCCCTTGGACCCCTTTTTAATTAAGGAGTATTCCATACTCCCAGTCTCCCAGTAGTCTTCGTTTATCTAAAAGATCGCCTCCAAAATATCTGGCCTGTATCCGCACCTGCTTTTGCGCAGTCATTGAATTAGAAAGAACAGAAAATAATAATTTTTTCCTTATCTCGAATAGGTATACAAAATGTTGGATTTGTTTCTTATTCTTCCCTCACTCAAACTTTCTACTCTCTCAGATTACAGAAGAGACACCATCTAGTCTTTAAGCGCCTGTTGACTTGTTCTACCTCTCCACCACTGGAAATCTGTTATCTATTTCAGTTAAAGCGTAGGGTAGGTAGGTTTATTGTACCTTGACTTTTGATTCACTGACTCATCCGACATCACGGGAAAAATAAGACTTATAGAAGTTTTGTTTGAATAATCATTTCTAGGAATATATATTATTTTTTTTAGGAAGTTTCTGAAAGTTTCGCGGTTTAGAACAAACGGTATTTGATTTGATGACACGTAACTAATTCGGCAATATCTCCGCATTCCTTTTGGTTTTTTTTAAATGTTTCTTTTGGGAGGAATTATTATTAAAAGTTTATGAAATTTATTCGTTCTCTCCTTTTTTGTTTTTCTTACTCTATTAGGATTAAAGAAATATAAAAATTCAGAAAATTAACTTTCTGTAAATTTTAATTCTTATTTTTTTAGATTAGTCTTTTTACGTTTAATGCTTGTCTTTTTATCCGTGACGGCTCGTAGTAATTTAAAATGGGTGTTTACTTTTTTCCAATAAATGTATCATTTGTAAGTTCGGTCAAAACTTTGTACAAGTGCCAACATCGCTGTTTTTTCTTATTTGAATTTAAATGAAATTAACAAAATAAATTCAAATGGAATGTTTAGAGTCTTTTATCAAAATATATGCAACACTAACAGAAATCCAGATGACAGAA
The DNA here is from genome assembly GCA_927349885.1 of Psylliodes chrysocephalus. NCBI lineage: Eukaryota > Metazoa > Arthropoda > Insecta > Coleoptera > Chrysomelidae > Psylliodes > Psylliodes chrysocephalus. The sequence continues at coordinate 56,187,509 of OV651819.1, forward strand.
ATACATTTTGTACAATTTAATTGTAATTATGACTGCACAGTTTTGACAGATACTCATATTCCAGATCCTAATTTGTTTCGTCTAAATGGGTATACATTAATATATAGTGAAGGTAATATTAACAGAAATGTTGGTGTCTGTGGCGACATCATAGCACCACATAGTCTTACCTTTAGTTTTGACTTTTACGTCAATTTATTTTAAGGTTTCTTAAGGTTTCTTAAGTCAGTTTTTATTTGAGGTTGGTCAAGTGTCAATGTCAGATGGTACCATTATAATATCACATATATTATGATCTTGGTCGATAGCTGCGTACACTAGCACCCTATTTATCCGATGGATGGTAACCATGGAAAAAGGAAACAAAAAATGGATTGATTACCGATTTTCGAAATTAACAAGACAAGACGTACCTTTGACACAACAATTTTTATATAACGCTTTTCATATTTTAAAATAAAATTATCTTTTAATTACTGAGATTCTGATTTCCTGCTACCTACAGTGTCATACTTTATATTAATGAAAATTTTAGTTCTACACACAAAATTATCAATTTGGGGCCTTGCAAGATCATTCAAATCACTGTAACATTTAACCGTTAGGTGCCTGTTTGGGGTCCCGTTAGGACCCCAAGTGATATTTTCATCAAATAACTTTTTTATCTGAACACATTGGCAACAGAGCTTCTAGGTATGTGTCGGTAGATACGTGTCGGGCAGTATTTCAGTACGCTGCGGCACGTTATGGTGATAGTGTCTAATAATAGAAGTCAGAAAGTAAGTGGGGCCCCGCTGAAAACGCGATTCGGCATTAGGCGATTCCAAAAATTTGGTTGATAAATACGATTTTTTTTATAGAATGAGGCGTTATGGGAGAATCAGACCACTAACACAAAAAGAACATGAAGAACTAATCAACGATATTGACGACTGGGGCTCTGAAATGGAGTACGAAAGCGATGAAGAGTCGGAAAATGAGATGGCTCAAGATTTGATGACATAAAATGTGTCAGAAATGGAGGATAACTTAGAAATACAAAGTGAAGAGGAATCAGATGAAGTACCGAGATGACCTCAAGAAGATGCTGAGGAAGGAGAACCTACGGAACCTCAAGAAGATGTTGAGGAAGGTAGTAGTATAAAATATACTCCCAAATCAGGTTTGCAGTGGAATAATATGCACTCTTTTGTAACCATTAGAAGACGCCAAAGGAATATTGTAAATGCACGTCTAGGCACTACAGATTACAGTAAAGACTGCAGTACATTCTTAGATATGTTCAACCTCTTTTTGACAACGGAAATGAAAGAAATTATCTGTCGTCATACTAATGAAGAAACTACTAGGAATTTTAATGAGTGGAATACCAAAAATCCCAACAACAACAGACATTGGACAAATCTTGAGGAAGATGAACTTAACAGTTTTTTAGATGTACTTCTAAAAGCAGGTGCACTAAGGTGTAGAAAGGAATCTACTAGGGAAATGTGGTTTACTAATACCTCCAGATTTGGTAGAACCGTACCAAGGCAGTTGGCGAGGAATAACCACAGATATTTTTTTTTTCAAGTGTTCCATTGGCAAATTATTTATTGACGAAGAAACTCACATTACTTGGAAATGTTCGTAAGAACAAGCCGGATACACCAAATCAGCTAAAAGTAACATCCAGGACAGTTGAGTCATCTATGTTTGCATTTACTTAAGAGCTAACGATGGTCTCTTATATCCCGAAAAAGAATAGGATGATACATCTTATATCAAGCCAACATGATGATGATAAAATCTGTGCAGACAAAAAAAAATAAGCCACATATGATTTTAGATTACAATGCAAGCAAGGGTGCCGTTGACAATGCCGATAAGCTCATTAGAGAGTATTCGTGCTCCAGAAGAACAGCTCGATGGCCGTATAGGATATTTATGAATATGCTAGATATTTGTGCTCTAAATTCTTTTATTTTATATGTTGAAAAAAATCCTGATTGGCAAAAGAAAAATAGCTCGCGACACCGATTGATTCTCTTACAATTAGGAGATCAGCTTAATCAGGCCAATATGTACAAAAGGTCCCACTATAAAAACCATAAGGAGCATGTAAAATCGGCTCTACGAGATTGTGGAATAGTAGTGCAAGATCAACATGTTCCTAAGCCATCAACTCCGGCTAGAAAACGATCCAGATGCTATCAGTGCCCTCGAAAATTAGACAAGAAAGTTAACATAAGAAAGTTTGTATGCGAAATTCATAGAAAAAAAGAGCGAACAATTTTATGTACCACTTGTTCTTCAAACTGAAATATAAAAAAACATCCATTTGATTAAATTATATAAAAGTTTTACGTTTAGTTTTCATGGAGTAACATTTTATTTTAATTTTTTTATTTTATAAGTTTTTCATTGCAAACCACCATTATTTGCCTTGTCAACCATTCTATACTTTGTGTTAAAATGAAATAAATTTGTAGAAATATATTAAGGTGTAATATTTTTCAAAAATGCATGAAAGTATTTGCAAAAAAGACTGAAGGACACCGTACCGGCATGTAGGTTGATTTCAGGAGCACCGGCATTTAAGGGTTAATAAACATAATAAATTACTTTTTTTTTATTTTTTTTTTTAATTTGAATTTTTTGATTGCGGGAACTGAGTCCATTCGCCAAACCACAATATAAATTACTTGTAACTGCAATTCTTACTCTAACTTACAAATCTTACGGAAATTGGCTCCTGGTCAAATTGGCTGAAATTTGGTTATGTTGTTCGTTTCGGCATTCTGAGCAAAAGTCTCAATGGGCACAAAGCTCAATTTTGCTTATTTTGGCTCCTACGGAGCTCCAAAACTCCACAGATTGACCAATTATTTACTACTTCAAAAGGCAATCTCCTCGAAAGTTTAGTATTTGCTGCGTTAATAAAGAAGTACTTTCTTATGTTTTCAGGGTCGCTGCATTCAAATCCAATGCCAATATAATAATATTGACAGTTGACAGCTGTCAACTAGCTGTCAAACAACAAGTAATAATCAAAATTGATAAAATCCACATGAAAATATCTGTTTTGAGGTTGGTAAGTTCAAAACTGATGTCAAAAAGACGATATTGACAGTTAACAGCTGTCAACTAACTGTCAAACTAATAATACTATACGAGATGCAAGAAACCGTCCACAATAACTAAACTGTAATATTACATTATATTTTCACGAATGCATTGATAAAAATCTAAAAGACTCAAATCGGAGTTCGTTATAATTTTTGTTTAACTATTCCTAAAATAGGACGATATATATCGTCCTGTATTATAAATAGGTTGATAAAAAATATCGTGAAATCATAGATCCAATAAAACAATCGGCCCTTTTCAGGGCCAAGATGTACCAAAATCGATCGCGCGACCTCCATGTACATCGGGTAACGCTAACCGACGGTAGAAATAAATATTGTGGTGATTTGATAATTATTTGACAGCTGTCAACTGTCAATATCGAGTTTTTAACATCAGTTTTAAACTCAACTGCCCCAAAAATATACAATTACAGTTCATCAAATTTCTAGAGGTGTTCGACGCCCAGACAGAGAACGCGCTACGTGTGACTAAGATAGCTATTGTACAGTCTGCTAAACAAGTTATTTTAAATAGTTTTTAATATTTTTAGGTAATTAAATTTTAAAAGTGTGGAATAGTTTAGGGATTAAATTGGTCTGATTGGACTTTCTTAGAACGTTTTTAAAAGCAGCTAAAGATAGTATGTAGAATTGAAAATAATTATTATACCATAAAAGGTGTTTTGGAATTCCTTCAACCTTTTGAAATTGAGTCAGAAAATATAAATTTTATAGGATAGTGGAAAATACCTATAATTTTTTTGTAGGCCTTTGTAAATCGTGGAAATAGTTATTTCTACCTTATTAAGGAAAATGGTACCTATTATTAATAACGGTTGTTTCTGAAACATTACTAAAATTTTCGAAATTTTGTTTTTCTACAAAATAATAAACTATCTATTTAGAAAAAAATTTATTTCTCTTATAATTTTATAAAAAATAACAGGGGAATATTTACATTTCTTGATCTATTAAACAAAACGATAAATTATCTCGACGAATGACACCATGTTCTAGTACGGAAGCTAGCTTTACATTTTTGTTGGTGGTTTCATGGGTTTCATATCAATTTTTTGTAATTGTAGTTTACACGTACATATACCTCTTAACACTTGTTTGCTTTATTAAAAAAGTGTGTTGTTGTGATTTACGTCGAAATAAGTCAAAAACAACTTGAACCCCCATATAAAATCAAAAAGGAGAAACGGAAAAAAATTGAGCCTGTAAATGAACACAACTCAGAAACAAAAAAAGCTATCTAATAATAAAAAAATAAAATTTGATTCTTGTGCAGCTTCATCTATATCATTAACTGTTTTTGGTTTTTTAATGGTTTTTCTTGGTGATGAAAATTCCGATATCTCACGGTTATCGATTCTTTTTTTCTCTCCAGAAATGCGGACGACAGTGTTTTTAGATACTCCTGTGGCTGCAGCAACACGATCATTTACATTTTTAAATGGTATTGAAGGTGAATTAAAGTTTCCTTCTCTTCTCATAAACTCTATAACATTGGCTATTATTTCGCGAGATCAACTGTTAATCACGCGGCCTCTTAATTTGCTATTAAACTCCATACTTAGGTTCTATTAAACTGTAATGAGCAAAAAACACAAACGAAAATAAAAGAAATGTTTTAGCGAAATTTACATGACATTTACGTCTGAATGAAATAGTGAAATACTTGATGCGCAGAGTGTACTTTCATTGCGTAAATCCGTCGGGATGCCTGTCAGTAGTGCTTTCTCTGTCTAGCCGTCGAAAGCCTCTAGAAATTTGATGAACTGTACTTACTCTGAGAACTGTACATGTGGATTTAATTAATTTTGATTGCCACATGCTGTTTGACAGTTAGTCGACAGCTGATCACTGTCAATATCGTCTTTTTGACCTTAATTTTAAACCCAGAAACCTCGAAGACATATATTTACATATGGATTTTATCAATTTTGATTGTCACATGCTGTTTGACAGTTAGTTGACAGCTGTTAACTGTCAATATCGAGTTGTTAACATCAGTTTTGAACTTACCAACCTCAAAAATAGATATTTATATGTGGATTTTATCAATTTTGATTATTGTTTGTTGTTTGACAGCTAGTTGACAGCTGTCAATATTATTATATTGGCATTGGATTTGAATGCAGCGACCCCGAAAACATAAGAAGGTGCTTCTTTTTTAACGCAGCAAATACTAAACTTTCGAGGAGATTGTCTTTTTAAGTAGTAAATAACGGTCAATTCGTGGAGCTTTGGAGCTCCGTAGGAGTCAAAATAAGTAAAATTGAGCATTGTGCCCATTGAGACTTTTGCTCAGGATGCCGAAACGAACAGCATATCCAAATTTCAGCCAATTTGACCGGGAGCCAATTTCCATAAGATTTGTGCGGGGTTCTTTATAAAATATATTTAACAACAATAAATTCTCTAAACTTACTAAAAAAAAATTATAAAAAATTATATGTACTGATAAGATCTTGTTACACAATTTAATAGAAGGTACAAATAATAAAATCACTAATTTAACTAAATAAATAAAAGTTGGTGAAGATTCTTGTTTAACATTGAACTTGTTTGCAATTTTTTTTAATTATTAGGTACAACCATTTTTTTTCTTTTGTACGTTCTCCTTATGATTTAGGTACTACTTTGGATCGAATATTAAGGATTATATGCCTAGGGCCTTTTCTGTTTATTCTTTTTAGGTAGATATTCGAATTCTGTGGTGAACTTTATATAATTAATTATGAGTATTTCAATATTATTAGTTAAATTTAAATTTTGTATTATAATTGAAGAAAAAATTGAATAAACGATTATTATTATCAATTTCATACTGTTTTCAAGCATTACAACTAATAATGAATGAATGAATATTTTAGTTATTGTAATATTTGTTCTGTTTTTAATACATTGAATACCATCTAAAAATATTATCTGTTAGAGTCAGCTGACTTTTCTTCATATTTTTAGATTTATTTTGAATATATATCAGGTTATTTAGAAAGCTGGACATTGATTTTTGTGTAAAAAATATTCGGATTGATCCGTTTGAAATAACAAAGTCCATTATATTTCCAGAAAACCGAAAGATCTGACAACAATGTAAATACAACCATAATATCGGTCGTATTACAAAACCTCTACATACCAAAGTATATAAAAATCGTACAAGCCGTTTTCGAGATGATTGTCGATAATAGCGAATAGCTGGTATGCTGCTAAAGCGTATACGTTTTTTAGAAAACGATAGCCGAGGATAGGGCCCCTGGTCCTTTCTCAAATGACGTATTGAGAGTATTTACAGATGTATCTTTTCGTATAAATTATGAGGTATAAAAAAACTTGAGAACTAAATACCGATTAATTGCTTTTTAAAGATCCAGAACATATTCGTGACTTGATCGAAATCAAAGAGTTACATATACAGCAAAGTAAAGCGTTCATGCGGAATATGACAGCCCATTCATAATGGCTACTTCATTATTTGAAGATTATGCTAAACGTTCCCCAGTTTTGGGGAATTATTGATAAAAATTAGCATTTAGCTGATAAGAATGACCATTAGGCTTTTACTTTACCAACAATCCACCTTTCCAGTCTTGATCGATCGTTAATGAGGTCAAAGAGGCGACCTTTTTTAATCAAAGTATTTTTATTTCTTTCAGTTTGAAATTTTTCTTACCATAACAGAAGTAGAATTATTAGGTATTGCCAACATTCAAAAACAAAATTAAAAAAAAAATGTCAGTGAGGAGATGAAAATTGGAAAAAATATATTAATCACGTTATGGAAATTTAGAAAAATATGTGCGAGCCTGATATAATATGAACGGCAGAATAGAGCCTCTAATAATATATCTTGCAGCGATTGATTATTCGTCTGAAACAGAATATGAAGAAGCATAACCATAAACTGTAGCTCAGAAGTTTATTTTACATTCTCTCTAATTAACATTGTGTATATGGTTTTAAGTATTAAATAAATCGTAATATTCTACATATTTTTGGTTTTATTTTGTTATAGTATAATTGTTCAGTGTTTCATGAACACTCTGTTTTATACTTATGTATATAGATATTAGATTTAAGTTAGTTTTATAAATTTCAAAACTTGTAAATAACAGTAGAAACTTATACCAAATAGTTTATAAAGTACATTCAGCCCCTATTTTTTTTTTTAATATTTTTGTGCATAAAGAGGCAGATACAATGAATATGACAAAATAAATGACACGATCATAAAACTTAACCATACTTTTTTGTAAATTTGAACTACTTTTAACGTATGTTTGGGTCTATTTATACTCCCTTAAGTATTTGTATTATGATTAAGCATTAAACTAGACAAAATATTCAAAAAGGGTATTTTTAGGGTGATTTTTTTTCGACTATTTTTTTTTCTTTCACTCCCGTCCTGAAATTTTGTTGAAAATGCCCCAAAAAAAATTCCCTGAAAGTTTAAGCCCTTAATATTAATATTAAGTCCTCGACCAAGGCGTGCAAAGATTTTCCATTTAAAATACACGTAAATTTAGGGCCTTTTTCTTCAGATTTCTATAGCTTAGCGGCATTTGATGGTATTATTTCAACCATAGACATGTATTTCTCCAAATTGAACGCTCTACAAAAGTGTCTATTGCGGCGATGTCGTAACTCACATCGGCGAGGTAGTACGGGTCACTTAATCGAATTTTTTCACGAAATTCACGTTATTTCGACCCTAGTCATAATTGAGAAGAGTTACAGAAAAAATGTAGGATATTTAATTTATAGTACACATTTTACTTAATGCTAATATAATTATAAAAGCTTTGATAGATACAGGCTCAGATTTGGACATAATAAATAATGCTATTGTTGAGAAATATAAGCTTAAGAAATTTGATAATCAGTTAATAATAAAAAGCTTGGCTGGTAATACTAGTGTTTATTATAGAGCAGATGTAAAAATTAAATTCAATGAAAATAGTATTAGGATAAAGCCTGCTATTATAGACAATTTAACTTTTGATTTAATAATTGGCAGGAAATCTATAAAAGAACTAAATATTTTTGGTTATTCACTAAGAACTAAATTCAGTTTTACTGATGATAACATTCGTCGAATATTTCCCAACATATTAAATTATGAAGACACAAAACCTTTAAAGTTTGAAATAAGTTTTAATTTAAAACAAAACTGTAAAATAATAAAGACAAAACCTTACAAATTTTCTTCACATAAGCAAACTTGGATTAGAGAAAAACTAAAGAAATGCTAAAGAAAGGAATTATAACGAGATCAACGTCCACATATGCTTCGCCGTGTGTGCTCAAAACCAAATCAGATGGATCATTTAGATTTTGCATCGATTATAGGAAAATAAACGAAGAGACAGAATTAGATCCTTTCCCGTTTCCTATGATCAATGATGTTATAGAAAAGTTTGGTGGATGTAATTTTTTTTCAAATTTTGATTTAAAAGATGGATTCTGGAATATTAGTATTACAAGAGAAACAAGAAAATTCACTGCATTTGTTACTGAAGATGAACATTACGAATTTACTAGGTTACCATTCGGCTGGAAAAATTCCAGTGCCGTATTCCAAAGAATAATGCAGGTAGTTCTAGGAGCATTATTGGAAGACAAAGTAACTGTATATATTGATGATATAATCTGCGGGGGATATTCTTATGAAGAATGTCAGAAACTAACATTAAGGATTTTAGAGAAACTTGATGAAAATAATCTGAAAATCAATTTTAAGAAGTGCACATTTTGTGTACCAGAAATAATATTCCTTGGTCGCAAAATTGACGGAGATATAAAAAAAAATTAAAAATGAGACCGTAGAAAAAGTAAAAAATATGAAACGACCTGTGGACATAAAGTCATTGCAATGTTTTACTGGATTAACAAATCATTTTCGTTCGTTCATAAAAAATTATAGTAGAATTGCCAAACCGTTGGAAGAACTGAAATGCAAAAACAAAGAATTTATTTGGACTGAAGACTGTGAGAAGGCGTTCAAAACTCTAATACATCTAATAACTTCAGAACCTATTTTGAAACTACCAGATCCAAGACTCAAATATGAACTGTCAACTGATTCTTCTTATTATGGCTGTGAAGCGATTCTTTACCAACGAGATCCAGACGTAGATAAAAAGCATCAGCTAAGAGTAATAAGCTATTATTCTTATACGTACTCAAAAGCTGAACATAATTATTCTGTAACTGAAAAATAATGTCTAGCAGTTGTAAAAGGGGTAAAACATTTTAGGACATATCTCGATAGAAAAAAGTTTTTAGTACATACAGATCATAGAGCGTTAACACAATTATTAAGTACAGGAAATTTGAGAGATCGTCTTGCAAGATGGCAGTTATTTTTAGGATGTTTTGACATGGAGATAAACCATAAAAGAGGACGGGAGATCCAAGACGTGGACGCAATCAGCAGATTATGTATAGACATTCCAGAAAATACCTCACAATCTTTTTGGTGTAACATCCAAAATCTAACGAGAATGGAGAATGGTAAATATCTAGTAAAGACAAAAGATATGATAAAAGATATTCTTCAACTTTATCATGATGATCCACATTCAGGGGGACATGATGGATATTACAAATGTTATTACAAAATTAAACAGCGTTTTTTTTTTTTTTTTTTTGGAAATTTATTAGTAGAGATATAAAAGAATATATAAAAACCTGCTCTGTTTGTCAACATGCTAAATTCAAATATCTGCCAAAACCAAATTATGTTCATTTAACCTCAAACTCACAAAAATCTTTCGAGACAATACATATCGATTTTGCAGAAATGTGTAAAAAGGCAGAAGGCAACAGAACCACAAAATCTTTCATTATGGTAATTGATGAAGCAACTAGATATGTTACTGCAAAAGCAATAAAAGAATCAAGTATTGCTGTGAAAACATACCTCAGTAAACATCCTTTTATTGATAGAACAAAAAAGATAGTGAGCGATCGTGGAAGTGCTTTCACTTCGAAAGTTATTATAGAATGGGCTACAGAACATGGCATTAACTTGATAACTACCACACCATACCATTTAGCAGGAAATGGCTTAGCAGAGAGAGTTATACGAGATTTGAAGAGCTTCATGAGTTATTATAATAACTTTCCAGGAGGATGGAAGGTCGCATTGGAATGTGCCGTACAGCATCACAATTATTCTCACAATGAATACTTGGGATGTTCACCATATTTTAAGTTATATGGGAAAAGCAAAATTTTAGCTGCCGATATGGAATTAGGTTTAGAAATCGATATTAAGGAAAATCCTAAAAGTCAAGAGGAGCAAATAAAATACAAACAAAAAATTCAAGAACAAGCTAACAAATATAGGAAAAGAAAACCACCTACACTTAAAGACGGGGATTGGATTTTAGTTCGAAGTCAGAAAACTGGTAAAGAATACATAACCAGAGGACCCTTCCAAGTTTGTAAAGTAAAATATATACAAGGTGTTCTCGCATATGTGCATTTTAAGGATGCTGATAAACAGGAAGAAGCTCATGTTAGCAATATTCGCCAGTTTTATCACAGGAGTGATAACTTTTTAGAAGGGGAGATTGTGTAGGACATGCCGTATATTGCGCTCTGAAAAGTACATTCTATATATGTTGTTGATTGTCATTCTGAAATTAATATAATAAAACCTTAATCTCAACTCTGGAGATATTTTATTACAACAGTTACTAGTACTAGCATCAAATTTTTTATTAGATTATTTAAGTATTATGTTGAATTATTACGATGTTATCTTAACATCTAATCTTTGGTTTGCACGCATATGTGTTGTAGTAACAAAATTTGTTTTTTTAATTATTTAGATTCATTATGGTCAGAAAGAAGCAAGAGAGAACAAGGGCTACTTTTACTCCAGAAAGCATGGCAGCTGCCGTGGCAGAAGTTCGTAACAAAGGAACATCATTAAGACAAGCTGCAGAGATATATAACGTCAAATTTACCACCCTCAGAAGATATGTTTTAAAGCAACGAGAAGACCCAAATGCAAGAATGGAGCCAAACTACTCCGTGAGAGCTGTTTTTACAAAGGATCAAGAAGAGTCATTATGCAAATATATAAAAAAATGCAGTGAAATGGCATATAGACTGAACACAACAAAAGTAAGAAAACTTGCGTACGAGATGATACATAGAAATAAAATAAATTGCCCTGAAAGCTGGAAAACTAACAAACGGGCTAGTGCAGATTGGCTGCGAGCATTTATAAAAAGAGCTACATGTTTAAGTATTAGAAAGCCCGAAGCGTGTTCATTATCACGCCTGACATCTTTCAACAGACATAATGTCGGTGTTTTTTTTCGAATCTGGAGGAAGTGTATAAAAAATATCCCGCAGCTGTGGAAGATATTAGAATTTATAACTTGGACGAAACGAGCACTACAACAGTCCAACAACCACAAAAAGTATTAGCTCAAAAGGGAGTAAAGCAGCTTAATCAGTGCTCAAGTGCTGAAAGGGGAACCTTAGCAACGACAGTTGCTGTTATTCGTGCTGATGGAACCTTTCTACCGCCTGTTATTGTGTTTCCACGTAAGAATTTTAAGCAAATAATGTTAAATGGAGCCCCTCCAAATACATTAGGACTTGCAAATCCATCTGGCTGGATGATAGCAGAGCTTTTTCAAGAATGTCCTATGCATTTTATCAAGCACTCAAATGCTAGCTTTGAGAGACCATGCATTTTAATTTACGATAATCACGAGTCTCACGTTTCGTTAGAAATTGCGGAAACTGCAAAGTTAAATAGTGTATTAATTGTAACACTGCCTCCATACTGTAGTAATAAATTACAGCCACTCGATAAAGCAGTATTTTCATCATTCAAAATATTTTACAATATTGCAGTAGACTCTTGGCTTGTAAGTAATCCCGGAATTCCCATGACTTTATATCAGATTGCCAAATGCGTAGGAATTGCACATTTCAAAGCCATGAATCCAGAAAATATTATTTCCGGCTTCAGAAACACTGGTATTTATCCGTTTAATCGAAATATTTTCTCTGATGTTGATTTTACGTCATCGTCGGTAACCGATAGGCCACAAGAAGTTGAGGATGGTGATGATGAAGCCATTACGAGAACGAATTTAATCCTTATAACAGATAACGATAGTGCATTGGATAATAGTTATATTAGCGCCGATCCTCCAGATGACGATAGTGCTCTCGACAACATTAATTACACCGATCCTTCAGATGTAACTGGAACACGTGCAGGTCCTTGTGGTGTCCAAGCTTCTTCAAAGACATCTAGCTTTCAAGAAAGTAATACCCATTTAGAACAGAGTATTGACAGTTCTATGGGAAACACGCCACTTAATCAGTCCGATGATATCTCTTCCACAAAGGCATCATGTCCATTTATTTCACCAATGGAGTTTGCTGGCCTACCGAAAGCGCAGCCCAGAAAAAACATTCGAAAGGGTAGAAAATCCAAAGCTAGCATTATTCTTACAAGCACTCCTAAACTTAAAAGCCTATCATATAAAACTGAAAGCAAGAAAACTCCTAAAGTAAAAATCTACAAAGTTAAAAAGAATATTTCTGAGTTAAGTGATATAAAACATAAGGTTAAAAAAAGAAAACAAAAAGGAGGAACATATGTCAGAGACAGATTCAGATTCTGTGGAAATGGAATTACAGGATTCGTCCGATGATGAGAGATATCTGTCTGAACTACAATATTTTGACCCGGAGAAAGAACAAAATGACGATGCGATATTGAATAATTATATTGATCCCAGAAAACTAAAAAATTACTCATTTGTGTTAATCGGGTTTCCAAAAAATATTCACTATGTTGCAAAAATATTGGATAACTCCGAACATTCTGACGAATTAAAAGTATTATATCTCAGGAAAAGTGCCAAGATATTAGGTAGTTTTCATTTTCCTAATGTCCCCGATATATCCATGGCACTAAAGTCCGATATTGTTATGGTTTTGCCTGAACCAATTTGCACAGCAAATAAAAGGCTTTCGCTTATTATAAATTTGGCATAAACTTTGAAAATATGATTGTACGCCAGCTAGGCTGTTTGGTTATGGTTTGTGCAATATATGTTTTTAAAATATTATAACCATTTTTTGGAATTCATATTTGATTTTGTTCTCAAACATGAACATTTTTCTGGAGAAATATATGTCACGTTACTTTATTTACTGTTATTTGATTAGAAATAAATATTACTTTTGCAAAATTTTAGCGTTTTATTACACACTACAGGCAGTTGCATTGTGTACCATAGTCAGTTTCATTGTGTACTACAGTTAGTTTCATTCTGTACCATATAAGGTACACAATGAATCAAATGCCGAGACAACAAAAAACACTGAAATTACTCTTTCTAATAAAACTGAAGCATTTATCTATTTTATCCGACTTTGCTAAACCTAAAGTTTTAGTTTAAAACATTTACGATCGGTAATGGCTTAATCAGTCTTGCAATAAAAAATTTAACCCAAAACCTGATCCATTGTGTACTACTCTCCCCTACTCTAATACTCCTACACCCCTACAGACAGGCCTTTTTACTGTTTTCTTGCGCCACTTTAGGATAGGAACAGCACTGTTAATTAGAACCCAACATTGAATGGTCGAGTGAAGAATCCTACCAAGGCATCAGAATTAATTTTAATAAATAATTAAATAAAAATAAAAAAATGTCGGCCAACGGTGGGATTCGAATTTGGAACCCTTGGATCCGCAGACAGAGACTACCACTGAGCCCCCCCCCCATTGATTTAGTTGATAGAAAAGAAATTTAAGATTTAACATAAAAGTTGAACCTGTCAATTATTAAGCAAACATATTAATGCTAATAATAATCATAAATCGAGTATAAAATATCCACAACACATTGTAAAGGTTCAACTTAATCCTTAATCATAATACTAATGTAAATCTAATAATAAGGGAGTATTAATAGACCCTTTATTTGAATGAAAATTTAACGCATACCAGAGCTGGGACGAATCCTCAAAAAATGGATTCGAATCACGAATCCGAATCACGAGATGTGATTCGAATCACGGATCCAATGTTCGAATCCTTTTTCAAAAAAAAAAAAAAAAAAAAAAAAAAAAAAAAAAAAAAAAAAAAAAAAAAAAAAAGGATTCGAATCAAGTGATTCGAATCCTTTTTTTCGGATCACGGATACGAATCACTGTCAGTGTTATACTGTGGTATTAATTATATTTGCTTTCGAATCTAATACTGTTTTATACCTCGGTCCTAAAATATTTAACGCATTTCCGGTGGAATTTAAAAACCTAAATTCGATAGGTCTTTATAGATCTAAATTGCAACAATGGATATTAACTAAACAAGGACAAATATTTTTTAAGATTTTATTAATTTAAATATAACTAAAATCTAAAATCTTTTAGTTAAAAAGAACTTTACTTATTTGCAATTATCCAATTATTTATGTATAGTATATGATAATTATATATAAAATATTCAATGCTGTAGGTAATTTGTATCTACAGGGTGATTCATAACTATTGGGACATAGACTAAGGGCAGGTTATTTGTACAAAAATATGATGACAGGGCCAAATATACCTTAATAAAATATTGCTGTGGAATAAGATACAGTGCGTTAAAGTTGAATTTTTTTTTTTCGTTTTTTTTTATAATGTCACTGTATATTAATGAATTGTTATCAAAATCGGCACAGAGGCATATCTTTGGACAGGGGATAATATTTTATGTATAATTTCTCATTTTGTAACGGGGGGCGCCACTTGAATGATTACTAATGATGAAATTAACTGGTAGCTTTTTTTGACAAAAATTTTTAGTATTTTTGATTAGAAAATATGATGTAAACGTCATGTCTACGTAATATTGGTACTCTTATTTAAACACGATAATTTTACCCGTTTTCGAGAAAAACGCAATTGAGCAGCTCACAAGTATCAAATGGGGAGTTAAAAAAATATTTCACATATGAAAAGTGTGCTTTGGAGTGTCAGATAATTGTGTTTGGTACATGTAATTTCTTGACAGTGAATTATTTTTGCTGTTTGATTATAGTCTATTATTATTACTATTATTATTATTATTTATCACCCTGTATCTTATTCCACAACAATATTTTATTGAGGTATATTTGTCCTTAGATTATGTCCCAATAGTTATGAATCACCCTGTACAATAAATAAAAAAAACAAGTATTATAAATTAAAAATTTAAAAAAACAGACTTCAAAAATATGCAGAACCAAATTTATATGGAACCACCCCTGAGGTACCCCCTTACTAACAAAAAAAGAATCATATGAATCCGACAAGGTGGTAAAGCATTATCGCTAAACATACATAAAAAATGAAGAGTTTGAGGATTTTGTCATGGACCCAATTATTAGATTTTGACCAAACTTATATGGGACCACCCCTGAAGTATCCCCTTTCTAACAAAAAAATAATCATTGAAATCGGACACAGTGTTAAAGAATTATCGCTGAACATACATAAAAAAAAATATATCGCGACGAATTGAGAACCTCCTCCTTTTTTGATTTGTTAATTCTGTAATCGTGCACAACGCCAAACACATCGGTTTTCTATTCAGTCTCAGTCTGTTTTAGTTTTTAGTTTACAATTCGCGACAAGTCAAAGCTTGAGTCGGCCGTTCGCGTCGGCGTAGATTGGTCTCTAAAAGGATCCGAGTCTGATATTGATGATTCGAATACGAATCCTTTAGGATTTTCTCTGCGAATCCGGATCACGGATCCTTTTTTTCTAAAGTATTCGAATCCCGCTCTCGGATCCTCAAAAAGGATTCGAATCCTGGATTCGAATCCTATGTGATTCGAATCCTCCCCAGCTCTGACGCATACGTTAATTTTCATTTTTACAGAATTACAATTTATGTTAAAATCGTAAAATTTAACGCCCGTTAAAAATAAACGTATAGAATTACAGAATTACCACTACTTATGAATAAATAATTTTCTTTTTTTTATTATAAAAATTTTTATCCATGCATTATATACAGCTAAGTGTCACACTTCATCCACCATTGCCATCTTGCACCCTACTTGCGCCCCTTATATCAACATCAACTTCCAGTCCATCCGCATTCGTTAGCCCTGATTTTATCTTGCAACGTTACATAAATGGGGAGGAGTCTGACAGTTGCAATTGTTCTGGCAGCCCGCGATTTCGATAACGATAAAACTAAAGCCCTATTTACATAGCTTTCGGTATTTATAATTACGGATATTCCATTACACGGACTGGACGTGAACGTGTTTTCTTATTTGACGTTTTTAACAGAAAATTTTAAATAGTTGAAGAGATAAAAACAGTTAATTTACAAAAAAATATGTCCCAATAATCAAATGTGATCAGTTTAAAGATTAGACATAAAGGGAATGAGAAAAATTTAAAGACCGTTACAGAAACGTCTAACGATCGTTTGTCGCCTGAAAACAATTACTCCTTTGGCTAATAACGGTATTAAATTATATCAAAAGATAACAGAGATATAAAATAATCTAACTTTGACCGGGTTCGTCTTTATTGGAACTCATCAGCTATAAATATATATTTGTCAATATTAAAGACGTGACTCGCATCTGTGTCTTTGTCAGTCACTCAAAATATACAGTGTGTTCAAAATTCGAGACTTTACGTTAGTATCTTGCTTAATATAAGAGATAGAAGTTCGGTCAAAAGGATAATGTTTTAGTGAATTGAAGCTGATCTAAAATCAATTTTCAAAGAACAATTTTGTATTACTTACTTGAGACACTTTTTATTAAAGAAAAATTTTGTAGAAAAAATTCTAAATTATCTTTTGTTTTCGAGTTAGTTACCTATCGTAACTATTTCTTACGGTGCTTATCTTAGATTTTTATATAATTATTATCCTCTAAATTGCCATTTAAACATGTTTTTCAAATTTTCAAAAATACCATTAAATTAATTTAAACAACAAATATTTTCCTTAAGTTTGGAAATACAGCATTCATGTCGAACAATAAAGTGAATTAGTTTAATGAGGGACAATAATTTTTGCTTTAAATAATTTTTATTTTTCCAGCCAAGAAAATAATTATTTTTAAGGCAGATTTGGCAATGTGAAGATAAAATTAAAAAGTTGCAATAAAAATAAAATAATAATTTTATGTTTATACATAATTATCTTAGCCATGACTTTTCCAATGCTATGTAAATACCATCTAAATGGAAAATAAATATTAGTATTATTAATTTTAATTTAAAAAGTACGCACCAACCATTTTTTTGAAATTGAATTTAAAATAAAATATTTGAGAAAAAAAAAATTAGAATTGGAATAAGTAGGTAGCAAATTCAAAAAATTAAACTTTAAACTTTTTAAATATTGTCAATCATTAGTAGAATATACGTATCTATGGCACTCTCATTGATTTTTCCCAATGTGTAGGAAAATTTGTAAAATAGATCCGGCAACACTGCATCACATGAATCAATGGTAAGTATGGCTAATATCTTCTCAGAAACTCGTCATTGG
The DNA here is from genome assembly GCA_927349885.1 of Psylliodes chrysocephalus. Taxonomy (NCBI): domain Eukaryota; kingdom Metazoa; phylum Arthropoda; class Insecta; order Coleoptera; family Chrysomelidae; genus Psylliodes; species Psylliodes chrysocephalus. The sequence goes on from OV651819.1 coordinate 56,205,173, forward strand.
CTGCGTTCATCCGCGCCATTTCAAGGAGCGCTACAAAAGTAGCGATCACTTACGCTACCTGATCGATCTTTATGCACGGATGAACCATGTTTAAAAGTGACATTTGATTTTGGTTTATTCATTTTACTTTTGAGTTGAATGTCTCTGGTTGAAGATTTGTTTGTTTATTTTTCAATTGCTAATATGCTAATATAACCCTACTAGTCACCAATCAAACCGTGGACGTAAGTGCGTAAGACAGATCAGTGATCACCGATCAGACGTAAATAAAATGCGCTACTTTTAATGGCGGCCGCTACTTGAGCGAAATGTCAAAATATACCGTTCATACGTGCCACTCGAGAGCGCTACCAGATCGATCAGGTAGCATGTGGCGCGGATGAACGCAGCCATTAATGGCAACGCCGCTACTGATGCACGCTGCAGTACACCGTTCATGTCGGTAAATCTATTTAAAAGGTGTTGCCATTACTACTCCCCAAATTTGCCTAGATCTGGGGGAAAAATCGATGAAAATATAACCTATTATAAGAATGAATATCTTCACATGGTAGGACATGATTATTTTAGGTATTTTTACGTGCTAGTCAAAGATATGTACTATTAAAACCAATGATATTTTTACTATAAAAATTTTCTCCATTAAAAAGTATGTCAAGAATTTAATATTTTGGAATGAGTAAAATTTATAGTTTTTTAAAATAATTCCACTTAATTTTGAAAACGATTTCGAGATCTGCTTCAAATTCTCTAATTTAAAAAAAGGAAAATAATTTCAATGTTACTGTATACAAGCGTAGAATCGCAAATGACACGGAGTAATAAATCAAAATTTTTTGGGAGTTTTACAGCACAGGCGGCTCAAACAAAATCTGTGATTTTAAAGAGCCGGCAGTTAAAAGGTGTGGTGAACTTAAGAATTTTACCTGTGTCGCCCGGTTTTGTAGAACGTAACAATGGGCTACCCTTATTTTAATTCCTTTTAAGATCTGAAGACCGCACGGTTAGGTAAATTAGGGGGTATTTGTTTGTATTATTATTTTTTGTTACTATTTTCAACTAAAATAATTGTAATTTAACCGCCGGGGTGCTTGTTTTAGGTCCCCTCGCCACTCACCCTGAAAAAAAATTTTTGTTTGGCTAAGTCCAATTCTTTCTTTTTTTTGGTGATAACATATCAAGAACTTTGGAAATTCAATATTTTCACCACTTTTTTGATACTCTGCGGTTTTGCTTGCGTTTTTGCAGTCTTGCACGCTTTTGGGCTTTTTTTTGGTGGTTTAGTTTCTGGTAGCGTTAATTGGGTGGTCTCAATGCCGCGCCGCCAGACCTTACTCCTTCTTTACTAATATGATTATAACATTTAGGCATAACATAAATATGCTTACCTACTCTCGAAGATCAGGAAACGTGAAGGTCTCTGAATCACTATATTCACTTGATGAGTCATTATTTACTGATACTATTAAAGGTGGCACTGTAGTATCGACATCCAAGATTTTGTCCAGATTCCACATGTTTTCATCTTCTTTAAACACATGTTCGATTGCCTTTTCCCAATTTTCCTTCGTAACAAGTGATAAGGAAGTTTCTAACAATGCTTCTACATCTTTTAGCTTAAATGTCGTATTATGTCGACCTACATATCCTTTAACTTGTGCCCATATTAGTTCAATAGTTTGCAGTGATAGGGAGGAAGACGCACAACATCAATACCAAAATGTTTTTGCAAGTTCATCCTCTACATAACGTACTGGAGGCTTATTTAATTTCACAATTTTTAGTAGTTCTATTTTTATTGATTTTTCTGGAACGTTTCTGTCTGTTAGCTACTTAATGATATCTTTTTTACATGAATTATTTGGCACACGTTCAAATAGACGGGAATGATAACTAGCGTTATCTATTACTATAACTGAGTCCTTTGGTAAATGTTTTATCATCTGCTGAAAATATTCTTCAAAAACATTAGCGTTAATATCTTCATGGTAGTCTCCGGTTTTTTTAGATTGAAATATTAAAGAACCATGTTTTGAAAACCCGTCATTACTTCCAATATGAGTCATAATTAGACGTCGTCCTTTGCCGGAAGGAACCTTTAATCATGTAGATAATCCTTCCAAAAAAGCCTGTCGTGAAGATTATATGTTTGTGTCCTGCCACATTTTGCTAACTGTGTAACCTTCATTTACCCCCCAGCAAACATTTTGGTGTAATTTGACGTCGATACTACCTAAATTATATATAATAAATTTGGTCGCAAAATTAGATTTAACCATAATTAAGTAAAATTTACGTTGGCTCGACGTGGATTCGACATAAGTGGAGAATAAGACGACGTCGAAATTTGGTTTTATTTACCAAAATAGGTAGAATTACATCTAAATCCACATTGTAGTAGCCCAGTACGTTTGGTTAGTAATACCTCTCTAGGGAAATTTGACGTCAGTATAACGTTAATTTGACGTTGATTTAACTAAGTTTAGGTAGAAACTACCAAAATATTTGCAGATGACGTATGCCTCCAAGTGTACGAAAAGAAATTTTATACTTATTTGGTATTTTTATCTATATATAAGTAGAAATATTGTAAGAAGTCACCAACACAACTAAAACATATACCTAATTCACATGAAAGATTGAAAATAAATAAATATCGGTGACAAAAATATATGTTATGTAATTGCGGTGAATATACAGTTCACGCTTGTTGAAATTAATGCGAAGAAAATTTTGTTGTGCATGTTAACAGTTCTACTTAGAAAAATAACAATGCCCTTCCAAAATACTCTCTAATTAAAAAAATATAAGAAAAAAATATGATCGTGTAAAAAAATAATAATAATATTATGAGCTAAAACTATGTTACGTTTGTTGTGCATCACTTTAGAAAATTTTTCGGTATTTTCATTCGTATGTTTTAGTTATGGTCATTTTAAAAATTTAAAATTTGGAATGGTACTTCAATTACGTTAAGAAAATATGGCGTATTGTGCGAATTCGACCTAAAAGTTATTATGACTAAGGAAATCTACATATTTTACAAATACCTTTTTACTAAGTTGAATTAACTTCAATTTCACGACATATTAGTTAACTTTACCTATTTAAAGAAATAATAACTTATAGGTTTTATAAAAAATTTACCTATTGGTAAATATAACATATTTAGGTCACGTTGTTCTGCACTTGAGATTTTAGACGTTTCACTTTACGATAAAAATCGGAAGTATAACGATATGATTTATTATTTTTCGAACTCATTTTATTAATTATTTTTCGCATTCATTTAAAGCTCTATCTACACCACACGTAAATTAAGATTACGACTGTAATGGTTTTTTTAAAATGGCCGAAATTCTTAAGAATAATGACGAAGACAGTAACTGAACAACCTAATTGTTAAAATAACCTAAATAATATAAATTTTACAAATAGGTCATGTATGACTTTTTTTAAATTGGTGGGTTTTTAGTCGAATTTACTTTGTGGTAAATTTTTCATGTAATTGCTACAACAAAGTTAATAAATATTTCTTCAAGATGACTTATAGGTCAACTAAATGAGTATTCGACTATTTGGTTGAAATTAGGTAGATAAACAGGTAGAATTTTGCTACGATCTCGACCTAATATTACTTTAAAGGAGAGTAAATAAAAGCTGCCAAATAGGTTACTATGGAGGCATAAAATTACGTAGAATTTTTAACCAAATCTACTTAGTTGGATATTCTACTATAAAGACGATTTTTAGTTGCCAAACAGGTAGATATTACCTAAATATAGCACCTAATTTTACTACAGAGGAAATTTAACTGTGAAGTAATTGTTGGTTATTTTTTTTAGTAGTTTTTCCCTTGCTGATATGGTTAAAGTTACTTTTAAGCAGATTTGTGTAAAAGGTAGATTTCTTGGTATAATATACGTAAATTTAAATATAAATTAAAACCGTTTGGTAAATTTACATTAGAGGTATATTTTTCTAGTCAATTTTACGTAATAATTACCTCAATAAGTAGATTCGTCTTAAACAAAGTCGAGTTATAACTAATGTTATAGAAAATGTTTGCTGGGCCAGGTGTCGTCCAAATAAAATATTCTTTGCCGTCTCCAACAAACAATTTCCTCAGAATCAATAAGTGCTGCTTTCCTGTCCCGTTTATCCTACTTGAACTTCAAATTAATTAGAGTTTCCCGTAGTTTTGTCTTTCACATTTTAGAAAAATATGGATCACTAGGGATGGCGTTCAAAACCTTGGCAAATGTTGGTATCTCTTTTTTTAAATAAAATTCGTAAACTTTTCTTCTTATTCCGCTTTTAATTTGTTCAGTAAATTCCACTTTTTTTCTTACCTCCTGCGTTTTTCTTTGGTGGTTTAACAACTCCATTTATAATTCACTTTATAACTTTATATATCGTTGATTTGCTTACACCCATCATATTTCTTGTCTTTTCAACAGTTTCGTCAACAAAAAATTAAGGATTTATCATTCTAAGGCAATTATAAACATTGCTTACAACTATTTTCTTGTTAACTGACAACGCACACTTTTTTATACGTTTCACAGGTGTAAACATGAACCACATTGTATTTTTCAATACTACTGTCACTATTAACCGAAAATAACCACAACTTCTTACTATAATAAATAATATAGAAGACTAATCAAACAGGGTAGGTAATATTGGGAACTGAACAAGATACTAACTGCAACTGCCTATCTTATCTTCATACCAAATCCTAGGTAGGTAACCATCTTATAATCCCAGCCCTTGTTATCATTTTGTTTTTTCATGGCATTAGTAATCTCCAAGAAGATGATAAAATAACGATTACGCCTTAGATTATTGATTTCTATAATCTAGGATTTATCTTATTTACATTTTTAATACAATTATAGTCACATTTATAGATTTTAAGGCCTTAGATTACTTTCTATAATCTAAGCTAAAACCTTTCTCTCCACTTGTCATTAACTTTCACCTTGACATAAAAAATTTCCAAGAAGTCAATGATGAATAACGATTTAAACAATTTAATGTAGGTATACCTAATAGTCAATTTTATAGGTCTTGACAAATATTTGTTATATATACCTTGTTTTTAATTTACTCAAACAGATAACTCTACTATTTACATAACAATTTCAAATAACTCAAAAAAATTTTGTAAAACCGAAATAATACTCACAACGTCATATTCAAAAAATTATATTGTTAAACGATGATTTTATGTACCCGTAAATAATAATATAGGCAACCTACACCTAAAATTTACTAATCTGGCAGATATATTACTCAGTGTCGATTGCGATTCTTCTATAATGAATTTGGTGTTCTTGTTAATTAGATTAGAGACTGGAATTGAGAACCTACTTCTTTCTGATGAGTCCTAATAATAATGAAACCAGTTCAAGAATTACGTTCTCCTTAGTAAGCAAAATCAAAGGTCGAGTGATGAAATTAAATTTCTATCTCTGCTGTCTTTTCTTTGGATATAATTCAATACATGTTGCAATATTAGCCAAAGGAGTAACCGTCGCTCGTATTTTGTATATGACATTGTGTGTGTAATATTTATTTTATTTTATAATCTTGGTTACAACGCATATAGATTTAATTGGGGTAGTGACCAGTAAAAACAAGAATCAAAATCAACAGAATTGAACTAAAATATCTCTTATAGTTACCAAAATTATCTTTTGGGTTAGCGGTTAGCCTGTTGACTACTAGATCTATCTAGTAAACTTTTTCTTTTTATAAATAAAATTTCTTGAATTTAATATTATAACTTTACCTTTTATTCTCACAACTGTTAATACTAATTACAACATAATTCATGATTCTGCTTAGGTTTGCATGCGTGCCTTCTCTGTTTAAGGCCGGTGATGAATAACTGAAAATAAATATGACTCTCGAACAAATGATGACAAATCGAGGGTATGTCATATAACGAGTCGGGGCATTAATTTTACCAAAAAATATGATTTAATATCCAAAACAGAAACGGTCTGCTGAAAATTACAATCATAATAAATTTATTGTTTGTTTTTTTCTTTAGGTTGGGGTGAAAGTTCGTGTTTTTTATCATTCGAAAAAAGGATTTTTGTACTTTTCGAAACATAATCGTGTGTTCATTTCTTGTTTCTTATTAAGCGATGTTAATTTTGTAAATTATTAAGTCATGAGCAATATTTTCACGATTTCTACAATGTATATCTAATGTAGATAATAATTTCTTGACCGTAGTACAATTTTGTATGAATAATTGTTTTATTTTGTAGGTTGTCCCTAATGAATTTGAAGTTATAGAAATATGTACTATCTATAAATGATAGAGGTACTGATAAATAGTGTCATCAGACTGCATGGATTTACAAAAAAAAAATGGAAGCTAAACTTACATTATAATTTTTTTAAAGACGGTATAAAAAATAAATATTGCACTTAGCTAAATTAATTCAAGAAACTAAACAGTTGTGTCTATGTTAGGTATGTACCTGTCATGAAGACTTAATTAAATATTTACCGATATCAGTACCTGGGATGTAAACTGAACTATGTGTACTATTTATAGAGGCATGTTGGATATACTCGTATAGACATTATATCATACAAAAATATAGAAATATGTTACCAAAACTAACAAGTCATGTATATTAAAAAAAAAGTTTTAATAGTTAGATTATTAGTAAACAATAGATATTGTGACAATAAGTGGGACTAACTGCATTTCTTGTCGAAATATAATTGATATATGTAAATATGGAACACAAAAGTGTCCAAACGATATTCAGTCTGCTCTACTAAAAAGTTGACTAGAATGACTGCAGTTTACCTCCGATGCACTGATTACCCATTAAATAATTTTCAAAACTTTGACTTTATCTTTTTTTTATTGTACCTATTTTTTTAGTCTATTATGTTATTGTTTTATCCTTGATTATATTATTATACTCTTCACACAGTAGTCTCTGAAGAGTATTATAGCTTTACTTTGTCCGATGTCACGTTTTTGTCAAAAACGAAAAATGATGTCAACTTAAAAATTTTAAGCAAAAAACAAGCTCTATTAGGGAACAAAGCCTATTGATTTTAAAAAAATCTGATTAAAAATAGGAGGTTAAGATGGGTTGGTATTAAAAAAAATCCTAAATTAAAAACGAAAAACAAAAAGCGATAACATGAAATTTTTAGCAAACATCAAGCTCTATAAGGAGAAGAAGCCCTTTGATTTGGAAAAAAATCTGATTAAAAATGGGGTATTAAGGGGTGTTGAAATAAAAAAAAAACAAATCAAAATGAAAAGCGAAATCAACATAAAAATCAAGCTTTATAAGGAGATGAGGCCTACTGATTGTGAAAAAAATTTGAATAAAAGTGAAGGGGCTTAAGGGAAGTTAAACTACTTAAAAAACACTCAAAAACAAACAATACTATCAACTTGAAATTTTTGGAGAATCAAGCTTAATGAGGGGATGAAGCCTATTGATTCTAAAAAAATCTGATTGCAAATGGGAGTTAAGGGGGGGTTTGTTAAACTGTGAAGAGTATAATTTAGAAAGCCACGCATTATATATCTTTATTCTAGTTTGTAGCTGGGTAATAATATTATGTATTGTGATGGAATTAGGGTTACCAGACGTCGTCAGGAAAAATTCGGATATTTCCGGAATTTTGACGTGCTGTCCGGAATGCGCCGGGAATTACAAATTGTCCGGAATTTTTAAGATAATCATTAGACGTATTAAAGTATATTTAAAATCCTGTATAAATAGTTATCCTGTTAGTTGAAATTAACTTTTCTATCATTTTTATAATTTATTTTTTATGTAAATATTTAATAGACGGTTGTTGTATTTTATAATTGTGTTTATGTATGCCCTTCATATTATATAATGTTATATGTTTAATTTCAAGAATTTTTAATTGAGGAACTGTTTTTGTTCTTAGTTTTTGATGGTATGTACTTTTTTAAATAAAACATATAGTAATTATTTCATAAGTTGAAGTATTATTATTTTGTCTGGATTTTTAAAATTTTGTCCGGAATTTTCATTAGGAATGTCAGGAAACATTTTAGTTCACTTGGTTTATTTGCCAATAAAAGGTATTTAAAAAATAATTTAATTGACATGTTTGACAAATTGTGAAAATGATTAAATTTACAATAAAAACCGAAAAACGGTAGCTAAAGTTTCATATAATATTTTTTACACAAAGATCAATGTCAAGCTTTGTACATAACCTGATATATATTTAAAAATAACACCGGCACACAAAAAAAAGTTGTCAGTTCCTTTGACGGGACCGGTATATCTTTACGTATTTCGACCCGCTGAATCCACATCTGAGGTCCGTTTGACCCGTACATCGTCAAATTTTCGAGAAAACTTTGAAAAACTCTACCGATTTTCGTCATTTTTTTCGGTTTTGCAAAGTTTTCTTGAAAATTTGACGGTGTACGGTTCAAACGGACCTCAGATTCGGATTCAGCGGGTCGAAATACATAAAGATATACCGGTCTCGTCAAAAAAGTACTGACTTTTTTTTGTGTGCCGGTGAAATCTCAAAATATGAAGAAAAGTCAGCTGACTGTAACTAATAATGTTTATTACAATAACTAAAATATTTATTAATAGTTGTAGTGCTTGCAAACAGTAAGGGACTATTTATACTCCCTTATTATTAGTATTTGCATTAGTATTATGATTAAGGATTAAATTGAACCTTCACAATGTAATGGGGTCATTTATACTCGATTTATGATTAGTATTAGTATCAACAACATTTACAGTATTGGAAGCAAAAACACCATCATCTTAGAGTTTGTATCTTTTCTAACAAAACAAGTAATACTCCAAAATCTGCGTAAATTAAAAGGAACTGGCATCTCGATCACAAACGACCTACGTCCCGAAGACCAACAACAACAAAAAATACTTGTCTGCCACCTTAAGAAGGCCAAACAAGAAAATTTAAAGGCATATATAAAAAATTACAAATTATATATCAACGGTGAAGAATATACAGCAGAAGACTTGGAGAAAGATAGCGAAATCAACATCTCACAAAATATTAAGGCAAACAGTGCTCCTCCAACCCCAAACACTAGGGAAGATTCACACCCATTCTCAAATCTAAGCCCCGATCACTCGGAAACTCAGAAAACTCAAATCCAGGAAACAAATAAAAATACAGCACCTCTAAAGATAGCAACCGTACCAGCAAAAAGGACTGCAAGCACTAGCAGTAATCCTCCTAAAACGCCAAAATCAGGAACAAAACCAGTAGATGGAGATATAAAGGATTCCACGGATAGATTGCTTAGGCAAAGAACCAGTAAAAAGTAGAGAATCGTGATATAATTAATTATATGCTATTAGTTATCTGTTTTTCATAATTAGGTAGGCGGATATAATTTAAACATAGTTTCCTAGACTATAATACACATTTTATAATTTTAGAAAATTTTAAACTTTTATCTATTATTTAGTATCTAGTGGGTAAGTTTTATATTTAAAAAAAAAAAAAAATAATTTTTAATTACTAGTATAATATTGTATTTGCTAGTTTAGGTATTTTATTAATAATAATCAATGAAATGAATCCCTATATTCGTGATTTTAATATAGACAAATTAGAAAGCTACTACCTAGATAACTCGCAAGAAGCAAAACAAATATTAGAAGTGAATCAGGCAAATACAAACATTAAAATTATGCACAACAATATCCGAAGTATTTTTAAAAATTTTGATGAATTTAAAGTTTTCCTTTTTGACCTAAGAGTGCCCATAGAATGCATTATACTTACAGAAACTAGAATTATAGATGATATTTCCTCAATTAATTTACCTGAATACCACACAGTATATAACAATGGTTCACAAGCTCGAAAACGATATTATTTCGATACAAATCATGCGCTGTGTACAATTTTTGTGTATCAGCAGGAGTGCGTTTAGAAACCACGCACGGCGCGTCTGGACCCTATTTTAATGTATCTGGTGAGACGCGCCGTGCGGGGTTTCTAAACGCACTCCAATGGTTACCGAGTATAAAGTTGACAAATGACATGTCACCACGAGGAAGCAATGGCCTCTTTTCTTTCTGATTTGTAACAAATTTCTGCTTCTTTTTATCTGTCGTTAATTTGAGTCGTAAATCCGTTAAAATGTCCTTAATTAAACCTATTTTTGAATAATAATATTTTTAAATAAAATTAACTAGTAAAAATATTAATAAAAACACGTTTAAAACTCAAATATCTTAAAAAAATATTCTAAGAACACAACTGGCCTCTTACACATTTCTTCAGTAACCAACATTTTGTTGACTGCAGAATTATACCTTATTAGGAAAAAGATTAATAAAAACAAAGCACTAATGTTAATTATAAAACGAGTATAATTACCCTTTTTGAATATTTAGTCCAGTTTAATGCTTAATCATAATACTAATACAAATACTAATAATAAGGGAGTATAAATAGATCCTAAGATATTGATAATAAAAACAACACTTAATATAAACCCAAATTAAAAAAAAAAAACGCTTGTACAAAGTTTTAAACCGAACTTACAAACGATAAAATTGTTGGAAAAAAGTGAACACCATTTTTAAATTACCACCAGCCGTCACTGGTCCCTGCGCTATTTTGTCCTGCGCTGTTTTGTCTGTGCCCCAGATATTTATTGGAGTTAGTAAGTTAAGATTATTGTTTATTCGTTATTATATTGAACCCAATATTTGTGTGTGTCCAGTTAGGACATATTTTGAATAATTATTTTAATTATAGTATTTATGTTGGTTTTGAAAACAGTATTTTTCCTTTAGTCTTCAGAGGTTTTAATTCCCGTTTAAACCCCCTAAAGGGCTACGAAGCCAAGTTAAAAACAATAGTCCTTACAAGATTGAGGCCCGAATTGATATATTTTGCATCTTATACCCAGGGACATAGTCGCATAATTATTATAAAACACGTAAATCGTTACATATTATTATTTTTTTTTTTTTTCGATTTATGGCCTAGGTGTATATACCTAATATGCCAGTCTCAAATTTGTGTTTAAATTCTCAATCATGTGTGTTCTGTGTAGGCTTTGTTACTGTTTCCCAGCGCCGCTTTGGGAACAGCACTGTTAATTAGAACCCAACAGTGAATGGTCGAGTGGGGAATCCTACCAAGGCATCAGAATTAATTTTAAATAATTAAATTAAATGAAAAAATTCCGGCCAACGGTGGGATTCGAACCTGGGACCCTTGGATCCACAGGCAGAGGCTCTAACCACTGAGCCACCCACCCCCCTTACATATTTTTATAAAAAAAAAAATGTAAAACATGACAATTAGTTAACTGTAGTGTAACTAAATTAGTCATTAATGTCAAAGAGTGTGTAGGTAGGACCTTAGTTTATGATATTTTTTAACCTGAGATAAGAAATAAATAGTTTATCATGCTTATTGATCTTATGGATGAGAAATGCTTTATAAAAAAAATAATACATTATCTACAATTAGGCACCATCCAGATTAATTCTATTAATATTTGATATCTCCATTCATTAATTAATATCTTCTAACATTTGGTTCTCGAATTCATTCAATTTAGCGAAATTCACTAAACTGTAAATACCAAGAAACATAAAGGGTTATAAATAATTTTCGTTGTAAATTCGACCAGTTCGTTGGTAGCAAAAATCGATTAGAGAACTCAAAGGTAATCCGGGCTGTTCCCTTATTATCGTACCTACGCTTCACCTCCATTGCCCCCTTATTGCAATTTACTTTCATAACAACCGAATTCTGGATCTGGATGTGTATATCAGATAACACGCGAGCATTGTCTGTGCATTTCGTTTTAGTTCGACTTTGTAATTAACTTCGCCGGGTCTACGGTTTACGTCGCCCTAATCATAGCCACTGCCACTACACGACGCGACGCGACGTTTCGAATAAGTGTTGTTATCTCCTTCGATCGCCCGCCGTTTTGCAGCATATTTAGAATATTGGGGTAATAAAAACGACATGTACTGCATTAAAATTCGTTAACGAAATGTTGCATTAGATTGTGCGGGGTTATTCCGAAGTTAAATATGAATCTTCTCAAATGTGATCGAAGTAGTCACAAAGAAACACCAGTAAAACCTCCTCTTATAATCCGTAAAGGAGGGAGGGGAACTAAAGATTTTGAGTTTCCTTCCCTCCATTTAAAACTGTATTATTCGTGACGGACACTTATTAGTATGATGGTGCTATTTGTAATAAAACTGCTCCAGAAATGGATTCTGTAGGGAACTAAGCGTCACAAGCTGAATTGTTAGTGAATTGAAAACTAATATTCTGTAGATTCTAAAACCGGAGATAATCCAAAATTAGACCGTGCATAAGGGCACTATTTTCAAAAAACGAGATATTGATACTATTGCACAGAACGTAAAGTGTACTACAATATGATCACAAAATCCAAAGAGTCACTTTACAAGTTAGATAAATGTATTATTTTAAACATTTAAAAAACCATTGGGGCTTAAGATCCAAAAAAATTAAAAACTCGATTTCCTCGGTTTTATCTTAAAAAAAAATTGCGAAAAATATTGTACTTTTTATGTTAATTCTAAGAAATTAGCTAAACAAGATTTAAAAATAAAAAAAGTAACTCTTTATAAAAGTTTCTAAAATGTGTTTAGGTCATTAATAAGAATCAACTTATGTCAATTAATATAAAGCAAATCAATTAGAACGGCTGCCGCTAGTGATCTACACTGTGCTAACGGTGTTATCGCTTTGTATATTCCATCTTAGTTGCACCTATAATTGTAAACATAATATTATCATGATATTATCACCACAACGGACCAATCTTAATTTTTTTTTGTAGCTAAACTGTTGTAGTTCTGATAATGTTTTAGACAGATGTCCCAAATTATACGGATCCAATTGAAACTGTTTATAGATTTCATAATTGTAAGCAAAAAAAGTTCATATTAACACGTAACACGCAAACATTTATCAAAATTCGATCAAAAGTCAAGAGATGTAAAAGTTAGTTAACTAATTAAAAAACTAAGAAAATATCAAATTTCACAAGAGACGTGCAGCTGAAAATGTATAATTCCTATCAATTTTGAACTAGCAGTAACTTTGCTACTGATGGAAATCGGACCATTGTTAATATGATCCTTTATGCTTAAAATTATCTCCGTTTTATAGAATTTGGGACAACCTGTATAATGTAATATCTGTTAAATATTGAAAAAAATTATTGTGTCATGAATAAAAATAGAACAGAAACATATCTAACACTAAAAGAGCCATCCCTCAATTTTAATAATTACACAGCCCCACAAAAAAAAAGTGTTCAGACTTGGAGGTCGGACAACGTATTTTTGATGCTAAATCTGATCCCGAGCTCAGAAATGGCCCTTCACATCTGGAATTGGCCCCAGGGGCCAAAAATTTGCTTTATGGCCTGAAAGGTGGATTCCGAGATGAGGCGTGGTTGAAGGTGTATTCTAAAGCCAAAGTCATGTTTGTGGTCGAAAAGTTCTTAGACAACTGGAATTCCCCGTGCGGGTCGGGAAAATGGCCCGGTAGGGGCTGGAAAATCGTGTTTCGGACGTCGCAATGGCATCAGCGGTATTTTTATGTACTTTTGAATTCTGGAATAAATAACGTGCTCGAAAAGTTTATGGCCAACTGTAGTTCCCCGTTTGGGACCGGGAAAATGGCCCGTTAGGGGCCGGAAAATCGTGTTTGGGACGTAGTAATCGAGTGGTATTCTCATGAAAATTGAGTGAAGCCAATGTTCTACTCTGCGAATAGATTTGATGTCGAGAAGGTTTCATCACGCTCGGTTACGGCCTTAATTCAAAAATAACTCCTATGTGATAGTTTTCCCCGGTATCTTAAAGATCCTGAATGCACCATCTACCGATTCTAATGCGTCTATCCTTTACCCATGTATTCCTCTACCTCGATTGTCAAGTATAAAGAGTAGTTTAAACGATACAGTATAGAGTCCCCGACTTTACTTCCTCATACGGAAGTATGAAGTACAGTGAAGTATACGGGGATCTCTAATAAGACACAGTAGTCTCGATTGTGTGAGGAAAACCCTCTCAGATAACGTTCAGGCCGGAGTTCCGGTACACCATGACGATTTTCGGTTTGTCTTTAGCGATTGTGTCTGGAGAACCCTCGGAGACGACGTTTCGGTGTACTAGGTGTTCGGGGATCGTTTTCGACGTAAAATTTGGATTAAGGGCCCCAAAAAATACCTCTACAAGGTTTTTTGGCTTGCTTTTGGCAATCTTGGCAAGAAACTCCTCAGTGATGACGTCCACGTGCCGGTTCCAGCGCACCAGGTGTCCAGGGGGTGTTCGTCGATGTTATATTTTAATTCAGCAACTCAAAAAATACCCGAGCGCCGAGTTTCTCTCCTTACCCGCGTGAATTTTGGGATAGTCCCCGTAGCTAACGTTCATCGGCGTTCCTGAGCTCCAGGTCGACTGTGGTTCAAATTGAACATCATAATCGTGATCAGCGATCTCGAAAACTCTCAGAAACTCGATTTGGGCCAGTCCTGACTCTTCCGCCTTTCAGGCCATATAGAGGCCTGGGGCCAATTTCAGACGTGGAGGGCCATTTCTGAGCTCGGGATCGGATTCAGCGTCGAAAAATACATGGGAATACATATGTCCGACCCGCAAGTCTGAACACTTTTTTTTGTGAGGCTATGTTATTTTTCTTTAATTAATCAGCATGGATATTCATATTTTTTTTATTAAAAAAACTACAACTTACAATCTTGTGCAATAATCGTATTATATTTTCTTCTCGTCTTCCCATGCTTCGCTGACCTCTTCAAAATCTACCGATTTTTGGTCGACCTTTAAATCCAATATTGATATTTGTGAAGAAAATCAAGAACTATTACACTCAAATCATGAAGAAGCTGACATTAGAATTCTACTTCGTGTACTCTGTGCTAAAACGGAAGGTTTTGCTACATGCGTTATTGACTCTAACAATACCGATGTGCCTATTATTTTGGTGTGTTTTAAAAACCTTCGTCCAAGTGAAATTTGGTTAAATGCCTAAATCAGAAAATTTATTGGTTACGTGGCAATTCATAAAATAGCCCTTAACGACAGTCTAACGAACAACCTACCTGCTTTCCATACTTTAACAGGATGCGATACAATGAGTCAATTTACTGGAATGGTAAAACGATCCATTCCGAAGATCTATTTAATAATATTAAAAAATTATATTCGTTGTTGTTCTTTCTCTTAATGTATTAAGAGGTTTAATGGCCTCTTCAACAGAGCTTTCTAGGCTACCCCAACCAGTGTTGGATCGGATCGTCAGCCGTCGGTCTACCGGTCATAAGACCGGTAGGCCCTCGTTCAAGCGGTGGGCCCTCGTTCAGGCAGTGGAAAAAGTATCAGTGTGCAAAGAAGACCTTTTTTACTCTTCAATGAACCTCATCATGAAAATAAATGTATAGGTGGGCCCTTCTCCCTCCTGAGCCGGTAGGGCCTACGGGTCTCAATCCGACATTGCCTCCAACAGACGATTCCGTAGGCTTTTTCCCAAACCAAGATTTGGTTAAAGACTTAACCAAAACTTTTTTTTACGATTTTTAAACAAGATTGTAAGTTGTGGTTTTTCTAATAAAAAAATATGATTATCCATGCTCTTTAAAGAGATATTAATAAAGTTGAGGAAGGGCTCTTTCAGGGACAGATATTTTACCATTCTAATTTTACTCCTGGCACATTTTTTTTTTTTTTTCAATATTTAGTAGGTATTATTACTAGTAATAAATTTATTTAGGACCCCTATTTCAGAGGTCTTATATACAGGGTATCCCAAATTATATAAAACGGAGACAGGTCAAAGATCTCATAATTTTAAGCACATTAACAATGATTCGATTTACTGGTGGTTCAAAATTGGTAGAAATGATACATTTTCAGTTGCATACCACTTGTGAAATTTAATATTTTCCTGGTTTTTTAATTAGTTATCTAACTTTTACATCTCTTGACTTTTGATCGCATTTTGATCAATGTTTGCATGTTACGTGTTAATATGAACTTTGTTGCTTACAGTTATGAAATCTATAAACTGTTTCAATTGGATTCGTACAATTTTGGACATCTGCCTAAAACATTATCAGAACTACAACAGTGTATCTACAAAAAAATTAAGATTGGTTGTCCGTTGTGGTGATAATATTATGAGCCAGGCTAGTTTCGTAGTGTGATAGAGAGAGACATATGTTTACAATTATAGGTGCAACTAAGATGGAATATACAAAGCGATAACACCGTTAACAAAGTGTAGATCACTAGCGGCAGCCGTTTTAATTGATTTGGTTTATATTAATTAACATAAGTTGATTATTATAAGACATAAAAATATGGTTGATATTTTGTTATGATGTAAACACATTTTAGAAACTTTTATAAAGAGTTACTTTTTTATTTTAAAATCTTGTTTAGCTAATTTCGTAGTGTTAACATAAAATTACAATATTTTTCGCAATTTTTTCTTAAGATAAAACAGAGGAAATCGCATTTTTAATTTTTTCGGGCCGTAAGCCCCAATGGTTTTTTAAATGTTTAAAATAATACATTTACCTAACTTGTAAAGTGACTTTTGGATTTTGCGGTCATATTGTAGTACGTGTTACGCTCTATGCAATGGTACCAATATCTCGTTATTTTTTTAAATAGTGCCCTTCTGCACGGTCTAATTTTGGATTACCTTCGGTTTTAAAATCTCCAAAATATTAGTTTTCAATAAATTAACAATTTATCTTGTGACACTCAGCATGACACAGAAAGCATAATTCCGATTGACTGGCACTACAATATATAGTGAAAGGATTAATTGATTTTACGAATGGTAAAATTCTGTTTGACAATAAAATCGAAAAATAATTGAAAACTTTGCATTGGACAGGATAATATTTACCTTTTTACCAGTGAACGAAAACTTAAAAGTCCTGTAAAATCTGTTTTTCTGGAATTAAATATTAATAGCATGTTTTTAAAATCGCGTGCTCGCTGTCAGCTTATTTATTAGATTGATGTTGTTTCGTTAAAAGTTGAAGTAATAGCATTTTCTATAAACATTTTTATGATTGCTTTGATTGTTTTCTGTCCGGATATAATAGATAAATTGAGCTGTTATCATTAGGGAAATTGGCTACACAAAAACAAAAATAATCAATTTTAGATTTTACTCGACACGAGGTTTACGCCAAGAAAATGTCGTTTAAATGTTTCGAAAGGTCAGTTTTTTACCATAGTTAGTATTTTGATATTATACAGGCTAAAAGTACATTTTCTTTACTGAATTAAAAAGGTACGTGATATTAATAAAAATCTGATGTGTTCTGTCTAGTTACTCTAGGCTCAATTAAAGATTAAGTTTAAAATTCGCTTTTTCCGTTTTTGAGATCTTCAAATCTGGAATCTCATTTTAGGGAAATCATGTATAGGGCGACAAGGATTATAGAGAATTACATCACTGTCGTTTAAATGTATTTCTAACTACCAGTTAATACCACAAGTGTATTATTTAATTAAATTGTAAGGTAGAAAAACTATTTCTTTTTATTTAATCGTCAAACTGACATCAATCAATATATTATTTTTTTACATATAAAAAATAGAACATCAAAGTAAACTTGATTCGATACAACTTCCAACACCCCCACTCAACGAATAATCTTTATTTTCCCAAAGTCCAACTACTCTTCGAAATTTCTGAAAAGCTTCTTTCGGTAGTGGCTTGATGAGTCCATCTGCTGTCATTTTTGAGGTGTGATAATATTCTAGATGCAGTGGCGTAGCCACGTGGGAGGATTTGGAGGGTCAGAACCCCCCCACAGCGGGTCCTCGTGTCACGAATTCCGCTATAGTGTTGGCGTTGATCGCTATTAACTGTTTGTTTTTATTCACTTTCTTGATAGAATCCCCCCATAGTTCTCAAAAACCCCTTCCATCAAAAATGGCTGGCTACGCCACTGTCTAGATGTATTATTCCAGTAGTCACCAAATTTCTCAAATGATGGTATTTTACATCAATATATTTAGTCCTAAATTTCTCTTCACTATACTCTGTTTGTAAACTAAGAGGAGCGAATTGAAAAGTCCTATTTACACAGGGAAAAATAACTAAAAAAGTAACTAGATATCATTTTAGCGGTAAATTTAAATTTGTCTTGTATCATTTCAAGAAAAACATTTCAAAACTTTGTTATGAATTCATTGAAATCAAAGTTTTAGATAACCAACGAATACAGATGACACTAAATTGTGCTCATTCCGTTTTTGATTTATAATTATTGTATTTTAGTTGTACTTTTATGTTTTCCTTACTTCGTCTCATATCGCAGCTCGGACCAGTATGTTGGGAAGAGAATCGCCCAAGCAGCGACCAAATTTCAGTAAATTGAGTAAAATGTCTCCCAACAAAATACAAAATAATTTACATTTTGAGTTTAACATAGAGTTTTAATTCGATATTTTATTCATTGTTTTATAAGTAACTGTGATTAAAAAATTATATATCTATTATAATAACAGAAAAGAAAGTAAATAGTAGGTTTTTCAATTTGATGGAAAAATTATAAAAATAGGTATGCCAGTTCTATTTGTTGAAATGAAATTAAGCACCTATATTACCTACCTATTTCAAAACATATTTAGGAGGGACTGAAAAATATGTAGTTGAAGAAAAGATTATTTAAAATGAAGAATTTTGGCAGGTACAAAAAAATTAAGTTTATTTTTATATTTCTTTGTAGGTATAGTTTAATTTGTAATATGTTTTCTTAAAATTAAACTACAAGATTACCATTAGTTGTATGGATTTCCTAATTAAATAAGGGTTCTTTCTTCAGGTAAAATGTAGCAAAGTTCTGAAGTATGATACGATATGTTTGCAGACAAGTGTTTTGAAATGAAATAGGTAAATCAAATCTATACGAATTTTGTCTCCAATAACAAGATGTTATATTCAACAGTCGAAAGTGTAAACTTGTAGGCAACAGCTTATTAAATGTATGTAGAAGTCCAAGAAAGTGCAATGGTACCAGCTTTTACTATAATAATAATGATTTTTATCATTCTCCTGTTTTTTTTGTAGATAGGATTTATAATTGTTGCTTAAATTCCACATATTTTTATACAATATAAAGCAGATGGTATATTTTTTTGAGACATCCTTCAAGCCTTTCGAAAACTAAATGTTTATTTGCAGGTAAGATAATATGGGGTCTATTCTGTAACAATTTCTTTATATTTAACGGCCTTTAAAAATATTGGCGGCCTTTAAAAGTATATTTGTATTCGTTAATTTACATCTGTTAATATTTGAACAGATTTCTTTAAGATAGTCCTCTAATGTATTTTAAAGATCCGTTTAAATAATGACAGCAGTAAAGAAGAAAATATTTTTAAAGGCTGTTAAATATAAAGGAATTGTTACAGAATAGACCCCTATCTACCTTAATTTTGTATGATCATTTATTGTATAGACAAATAATTAAATAAAAATTATTAGGGCATAAAAAAGGTAATTTGTAACTTTGTGACAGCAGAAGGATTTCCTACACCCAATTTAATATATTTTTTACAAACAAATAAAATGTCTTTAGTATGATCGGTAGATATTTTTAATAATTCAGCACTACATATGTTTCGGAATCTTCTGGTGCAGTCA
The DNA here is from genome assembly GCA_927349885.1 of Psylliodes chrysocephalus. Taxonomy (NCBI): domain Eukaryota; kingdom Metazoa; phylum Arthropoda; class Insecta; order Coleoptera; family Chrysomelidae; genus Psylliodes; species Psylliodes chrysocephalus. The sequence continues at coordinate 56,224,919 of OV651819.1, forward strand.
CAGCTTTTTAAAATTTAAAAAAACATTTAGGAACATAAAGACTTTAAAATGATCATGGACGAAACCCATATTTTGTGATAGTGTGTAGGTAGATTACAACTAGTTGATTAAATTAAAATACACGTTTGACAAATCTTTTACACATTCGCAGAGTTTAATATGTGTAAGTGTAGTTATAATCTTTGCAGCCTATTTTATAAACTACATTTAGTTGAGTTGCTTTCTTGAGTTTGGGTTTAAAATTTAAAAATAAGGTTTTGCTTACGAGCAATTTTTACATTATATCTAGAGAACATTTTTGACACTTGTTTGGAAAGTCCTTTTACATATAGCAATTTAATGTTTAAAAAAGGGTGCCACACCAAATGTTACAGTGATAACACTTTATGCTTTTGACTATTTAAGTACCAGCTATTTATTTAAAATAATAAAACAAGGTATTTGTTTTAGGTTAAATAATGAAAATTTTGGAGGACACAAATTATGGACATATTCAGATGGCAATAGCACTTTTAAATATATCCAAAATATTTTGTAGTTTTAAATGTTAATTAACAATTTTGTAAATGGTTTATTTTCAAATAAATAAAATTTACTTTAATATTTAGTTATATTTTAATCATTTTGATTAGAAATTCATTAATTTTTAGTTAAAAAAAAATTAGTAATAAAGTTGTATTTTTTTTAAGTAGAACACCAAAAAAGCAATATTTACCAATTTATAATATTGCCGAAAAAATGCTACCATATATTCCTGAGGCTTAAATATAACGATTTTACTCAACTTATATCAGTCCAAAAGTAGATGATTTCAGAAATACAGAGTGTTAAAAGTTCAATTTAGTTTTTCATAAATAATTTTTTTAATAATTAATGTATTTTTAAAATATTTGGTTAGGAGAGGTTTGTGGGGTAAAATATTTAAAGCTGCTCCCATTTTTATTGTAAAATTTAAAGGACGCCTTTTTTATAAATCCAGATTTCTCAAAAACGGCTGCTCAAATCTACTCTTACCACTTATACCTTGCAGAACAAGAATTTTTATTTAAGTTAAATACAGAGTGGCGCTTAAATGTGTGTAAGGTACAACAATTTTACAATAAAAATGAGAGCAATTGTAATTTTTGTATACTACACTGTAGTTTTGTAATTGTTTTTTTAATATGGGTTAGAAAAACAACATATGAATAGTAGTATCTTTATTTTGTAAATTTGTTATAATATTTTAATTAATAATAAAGTTTGAAAAATAAAACAAAAATACATAAGAGGTGCTTATAAATACAACATGATAAGTGAAAAGACAAAGTACATCTTGACATTTACATTGAATCAGAAACAAAAAACACTAAGTACTCAATATGTTAATCTACATCAGAAGATTCGTTGTGTTTTTAGCTGCCACCTGATTTATTTGTGCCTCTATCAATTCTATGGGATTTAACTCGCAGTGATATGGGGCAGCTACTACACAACTTTAATGGTTTCTTTAGCCTTTACATCGACAACATTCAAATTATGTGCATCTTTATGTTGCCAAATTAGGTGTAAAAGTTGATATCACTTCATATTTAAATAATTTTAATATTTTTAGTTTTGTAACCATTCCTGTCAGATTTTCTTGATAACAAAGGAAATTTTTCAACTTTTCGACTATGATATGATACATTTTCCATCACAATCATACCATAATTAGAAAACTTTGTAAAAATGTAGAAAACCAATTCTAAAATACTTCCAATTTCGTCTCGTCAAGGTAAATGCATTTTCTACAAAACCTTCAGAATTAGCACGTATAATAAGGCACCTGCTTTTGGCTTTTCAGGCCTATTGATAAACCTTATTATGATCTTCATCAAAGTAGAAGCTTGGCCTGTTTTATTTTCTATATTGTTTGATGGATTTTAAATCTACGTATATAGTGTTCTATTAATACACTTTGACAATTTATTTTTAAATATCTAAAGAAATATATACATAATAAATAAACAGTACATTTGACTGGTCAAAGTTACAAACTTACTTAGTTATTATATCTCAAGAAAGTATATAAAGATTAATGATATATTTGTGGTAAATCTAAATATTTCAATTCTTGCAAAATTTTATTCAATCTAGATAACTCATTTTTGAAAAAGAAATCGTATACTAATCTTCGAATAGCATTTATCATCATCATCATCAAATGTTTTTAGAACTCCTCGTCTTCCATAAATACTTTTTAGACTAGATATTGTTCCATTATTGCGGTATTATTTCAATAATCGGTAAGTAGTTGACTTTGACCTGTAAGAAAAATATTGAGTATTTAATATTATTTTTAATTTGAAAGTAATGAGTAAAACTTACTGGTAGCTTGAGAAATTTTGGATATAACATCAACAATTTTGGTTTTCGTATTATTATCCAATACCTATTTGTACATATTTATTATTTACTGCTTTTCTGAGAGACTTGAATAGCCTAAACTCATCCGTTTTCGTTGTTTTGATGGACTCCGCGAGGAACTGTTATAATAGTATTCGATGTAGAAGGATCCATAATCGTAGAAATTCAATACAATTGCTTACTAAAGTTTTAAAAAGAACTGCTATTTAAGAAATAAAATAAAAAACTAAGTAATAATGATGAGATATCAAAGCAATAACAAAACTTAAATTATAAAATGTCAGAATCGAAAATAGATCTGTCAACAGTAGCTAAATAGTGATGTGTGAAACTGACTTCAATCTGACCAATTAGAAGTCTACAGAATTGCCAACTTAAATTCAAATCGCTCCTCTTAGTTTAAAAACAGAGTATAGTAATTTTAATACATCCTTGGTTATCTTCAAACATAGGAGTCGGTTCTTCACATCCAATGTCAAGTCTGAAAGTAAACGTCTAATCCAAATCAGTTCTTGGCTAGCTATATATATTTTCCGAAATAAGTCACTTTAAAATTTATAAATAATTTTGTATTGCAACGCGTTCTTTCTTAATGCCGGATTATAATGAAGCATGAGCATAGCGTTTTATTCAAACCAATTGGAATAAATGCATGTGTTTATAGTAAGGCGTTTTACATAGCGGTGAAGAAAGCATTGCTGCAGCGGTATAGACCGGAAGCGGTGACCGGCGCGGTTTAATACGCGGCCGAACTATTTATTCTCTGCATAAACAGCTTTGCTCACCGCTCTGCTCGCCGCCTTACTATAATCCTGGTCTTAAAACCATATGCCTCAAGTCGGCTCACACTTGTCACTAGTACCCCAGTATAAGATTATACTGGGCTAGTACGTACATAAACAGTAGTATTATTGACAGTGGAGATTCCCATCATGATGCATAGTAGTTCGTTAAAATTGGCAAATGTATGTGATTCAGTTTAATATTAATTTATTTGCTTGCAGTGCACATTATAAAATTATGTAAACATTTTGGCCTTGCAGTATTGTATTTTCAAACTTAAATAAATTGTATTTAAAGGTAATATTTGATTCGCCTTTTTTATTAATGTTTCGACAATATTATTTTAATTTTAACAGAGCCTTCTGAAAATGGATAAATTGTTAAAATGAAGAAAGCTTAACGATGATAATAGTGATAATGATAACGTTAGCGACCAAGTTAATGAGCCCACACCCGGTACAAATAAAAATATTTCTTGCTTAAAAAAATATGAAATTTGGATTTACCTCTACAATGAAAAATGACAAAGTTGTTCCCGAGTGTGTGATATGTGGTTGTAAATTATCAAATAATGCTATGGTTCCGAGCAAACTCGAACGTCACTTGTTGACTAATCATCCTTCGCTCTCATCAAAAAATGAAAGCTACTTTCAAAAGTCTTTATCTTCAAAATTCAAGCAAGTAAAAGTTTTTGAAAAACAAATCGATGTGTCTGAAAAGGCTTAAATAGCTTCTTACGAAATAGCTGAATTGATTGTTATTAAATTAAAATCTCCACAATTTGTCTGAAGAAATTATATTACCAGCTTGTCGCAAAATTATAAAAATAATGATTGATGGATTAACACATATTGATGTTTGTAAAATAACACTTTCGAGTGACACAATCCATCGCAGAATTAAAGATAAGTCGCAAAACATTGAGCAAAATACTGCAAAGATTCTAGCAAATTCAAATTTTGCTCTACAAATCGACGAAACAACAGATATTACAGGAAAAGCTCAATTAATTGCATTCGTTAGATTTATTCACGAAAATGATATAATTAATCAATTTTTTTGTTGTTGGCAAACATATTTTTAATGTAATTAGTTCATATTTAGAAGAAATTAAAGTTTCGTGGAAGTCATGTATTGGCATTTGTACAGATGGTGTTCCAGCTATGATTTGACATCTAAAAGTATTTGTAGCACATGTGAAAGAATTGAATGAGGATATATATTTTATCTTTATCTTTATCGGTTGTAAGCAGGTAGGGTTAGGTTTGGCCCAGAACACTGCGACCTCTTGGGTCTATTGTATTCCCCTGCTTTCCTCGTATTCAGGTACTATCTTTGGAATAGTCCTGTGTCTTTGGTTAGTTTTAATAGGTTCCCTACCAAGTGTTCCTGGGGCGTTCTTTCCGGTTCTAGGCCGAAAAGGATGAAATGTCGCCCAGTAAGAGCTTCGCATTCGAAGATCACATGGTATGAGTTTTCTTCCTCTTCCATGCAAAGTCTACACGTAGTGGGATCATTGTGTAATCCCATTACATGAAGGTGTTTCAGCAAGCAGTGCCCCGTTAATAATCCCACAATGTTGGATATCTGAGGCCTCGCGAGTTGTAGTGCCTCAGTAGTCATGCGTGGGTTTGGTCCCCTTAGCATGAGCTTACTGATTCTGTGCCCTCTTATCTGTTGCCAGTGAATTTGGTGTTTTATGGTTATCCACCTGTTTACTGCCTGTCGAGCAGAGGTTATATATTAGTTACCTATTGTTTTTTGCATCGAGAAGCACTTGTTACAAAATATTTTCCATCAGAATCGAAAATAGTTCTGAAAAAATGTGTTAAAATGGTTAATTATATAAAATCAAGACCATTAAAAAGTATCTTATTTAATAAATTATGCCAAGTCATGGGAGTCAACTACGAATCCTTGTTACTGCATACGAAAGTAAGCTGGTTGTCTAGAGGAAAAGTTTTATCTCGTGTGCTGGAATTAAAAGGCGAAATGAAAATGTTTTTTGAACAAGATAAAAATTATGAATTTGTTCATTTGTTTAAAGATAAAATATGGTGTACTAAACTGGCTTACTTATCAGACATTTTTGTTATTTTTACCATATATTCAAGTATACAAGGGCCTAATGAAAATTTCTTAAACTCAACCGACAAGCTGGTGGGATTCCAAAAACAAATAACTTTATGAAAGAATAAAGCTCAGGAAGGTAATTTAGAAAAGTTTGAGTCAGTCCCAAAAGACTGTTATAAAACTATTAAAACAATTGTTATTTGACAACATTAGAGGAGAGAATGATTCATTATTTCCCAAAATTAGATATAAAGAAATTTGATTGAGTTCGTAATCCATTTCTCATAACGGATACTTCTGTATTTGACTTAACTTTGAATAAAGACGAAGAACCATTTTGCTTTCCAATAATTGAGATTTAACTTTAAAACATTTAGAATAATCAATTAATTAATTTTGGATTAACATTAGATGCAATTATCCAATGATAGCCAAAAAAGCTAAAACATATTATTACAATTTTCCACATCTTATTTGTGTGAATTCGGATTTTCAGCATTAACAACTAAAAAAAGACCATGATTGTTAAATGTAGAAGACGACATGAGAGTAGCAGTGTCATTGTTACGACCAAATATAAATGAAATTATCAAAAAACATCAAGCTCAAATAAAAGCATTCTTATTATTAACTTGTTTTTAATACCTTAATAAACGAATTGTTATTTTGAAGTATATATTATTTTATTTAGCACATTTAAAATTATTATCATAAACTATTTTATGCAGTGTTATAGACAGGGGCTCGTAACTCAAATGGAAAAACATGAGGACGGTAATTTAGTACCACTCCAATTAACGGGATGGCGCTCGTATCGAAATGTCATGTCAGTTGTCAGCTTGTCAACAAAACTTCATACTTAAATTCAGTCAATATGGTTGTTTTATGATTTGAAACTAGTCAAATATTTTGCCAATTTATTTTTTTTGTTTGATTTTCTTCATTATATTTTTGCGCGACTAGCAGAAAGTTAAATATCAAAAAGCCCGCGCTAAGCGGCCATATTGAATTTTAGTACCACTCCAATTTGATAGATGGCAGCACATCGACTCAGAATATTACCATTGAGTTTCCCATCTATTCACATTAGTAATCTATGGTTATATGGGTGTAATTAATTTTTAAACTTATCTTTTTCTTGCTGCTAAATTTGAAATCGTTAAAAGTGTGCCGCAACAAAAGAAGGTTACACAATTTTTTTTTGTTTTTATTTTCATTTTATTTATTTTTTGTATTAATAAATGCCCCAAGTAAAGAAGAATCAACAGTGCTGTTCCTGAAGTGACGATGGAAAGCAGTAATAAAGCCCACGCAGCACACACATGAATGAAAATCAAACACAAACTGAGACTGGCATATTAGGTGTATACACCTACGCCATATTATTAAAAAAAAAAACAAAAATATAGTAACCTAATTCTACACTTTTCATAAAACCTGCTTGACTTTTGTTTGGGCATCAGTCGCCTCTATTAGTTGTTCTCTTTTAAAAAAATGTCAGTAAAAATTTTAAATGTAAATTCTCGCGATACGCAGGTAATTTAAAAAGGTTTAAACTATTTCGTACGCAATAATTTACACCGACCGATCCATTTATCTAATTTATCAACCCACAAAATACGAATTAAAAACGAAGAAGCAGCAGTCGAAGAAAAAAAAAAAAGAATCAGTAGTAGCAGCATCTCGGACAAATCTCGTGGAAGTAGCGCTCTATACATGAATTATTCCGAAACAGTAGCGAATGGTCGAGGTGTTGAGAGCGTGGGACGACGTCTTCGAAATTATGTTTGTTCTTACTGCTAATGTATCTCTGTGCGAAAATCTCACATTTAATGAACCGAACGGAATTTATAGGGAGCTGCCCAGATATCGGCCAAGGAATGTCTTTTCTTCTCCTTCTCTTTTGCTCTGTGTACGATTTATTATCCCGTCTTTGTCTTGACTAGACTTAGCAAAGACCATCATAGTTCTTTAATAAACTTCCCCATATTTGTTTGCCTAAGTAAATCTTTTTTCTGCAAACTTAATATTAGAACTCTGAACCTGTTTTCAGTAGTCAGTCAAATTAAAAATTTTGTTTGACATATTGACAATATACGTTAACGGCATATACTTTGATTACTATACGGGGCAAGAGAGAGGTCCGACACGCCCAACATAGGGCGCGGCCATTTTTTACCCTATGACACAGTTTATAGCTAAAGAATCAGATCGCTCACTCTGCGTCGGCACTTTTTATCTCAATGTTCCAGTTTATACACTGCGCAACTCAGATAATACAATATATGACAACCGCCTATAATAAAACAGCAGTCTTCTGCGTATCCTGAATTTGTATCCCTGGAGTGGATGTTATTTTGGAACTTTCAACTGGTCCGAGTGAGCTAACTGATTCTTTAGCAATAAACTGTGACTCCAAAAATAATATTCACTGACACTGACAGCAGCAAGCAAAATATCAGGTGCGTTTTAATCATCCGCTTCTGCTTCCGGAATTGTCGGTTCAGTCGTTCTAACCGGTCAGATTAAAACAAGAAAACCGACAATTCCGAAGCAGAAGCGGATGATTAAAACGCATCTATTAAAAATAATGCGCCAAGATGTAGGCAACACGTTTAAGAGGCACTCAGAAAGCTGCGCAGTGCGACCATTCTCCGTATAGTAAAAGAAAATCAAAGTATGTGGTTAAGGGTTATAAAGTATTATTGATGTACCTGATCAAAGTAATTAGTGATATGTGATAAAGCATATAAAATGATCGTTCACAATCTTAGGAGATATTTACTCAGTGCTCAGTAGCAATCAAAAGTATTACCAGTAACTTGTCCTCTAGTAAATATTTCATTCTCATTTAATTTTTTTACCAGAATGTTAGAGACTTGAGAACTAAAACAACAGATATCCTAAATTTATTTTAACAGTATGCAAGAAGTTACTTATAATTTGTACATACGTTCTGATTTTTGTCTTTGATTCTGGTTTACTAAAGACAGTTGTAGTACTTATAGAACGTTATATTTTATTTTATCTACACGAATCCTAAAATCTCTGGCCGAATTTACATGTCCCCTTTAATGCCCTGATTCTGGCCGAGATTACATTCGCCCATTATACTACCCTTAAAAATATAAAAGAAAAATAGGACTTACTGTAAACTCCTAAACCGGTGATTCAGTGATGTAAGAACTTACCTGAAAAAAAAAAAAAAATTGTAAAAATACATACATTTTACCCGTGGGTCATTAAACATACAGTGTAGCCAGACAAAAAATGCAGGAACCGCACCAATATTTTGGACAGACAATTGCTTGGACCTGTCAATTTCTGATTAAAAGGCGACCCAGACAGCACACCAAATCCTTTGGATATCTGCTGGACATCCCAATATCCACTGAATGTCCAGTCCATGGTGGATATCTATTTTATATCCATGAGATGTAATTTATAGACATGCAAATGTCCATAAATAATAGTAATTATATAGCAAATTATTAAAAAATTATGCCATTGTGCTCGCCATTGTGGCTAATAGTACCGTTCAGATATTTAAAATTAATTTTTTAAAGGTGTATTCAATATTCCATGGACATCCACTAAATATATCAAAGTCTAGGCGCGAACGCAAACCATCGTGGATATCCACTAGATGTAATTTTTGATTTTGCTTACTAAGCATAGATGGCGATACCACTTTCGCATCTACTCATGCTCAACCCGCCGTAATTGAGTTCGATCGAAATTTATATCACAATCAGACTCCATTAGAGACTGGAGTCGAGAATTTCCATTTATTGCTGAAGAGTCCTAATAAGGATGACGTTCTCCTTAGTGGGCAAAATCAAAAGCAGAGTGTGTTGAAATACTCGTATTTGTTATCTCTGCTATTTTCTTTCGACGTTATTCAATAATCATTGGTTACTTATGAACCTCTATTAAAGATACCCATAAAATATTTTGCTGAATATCCGAATATCTTCTATATCCTGGGATATAGACGGACATTTGGTTGTATATCCATATTGGATATCCACAAAATATATTCTGTGGATATCTCTGGGATTTCTTGTATTGTCTGAAAGATACCCATTAAATATTTTGCTGGATATCCATATAATATCTTCTATATTCTGGATATAGACGGACATTTGGATATCCGTATTAGATCCACGGAATATTTCTGATATCCTGTGGATATACTGGATATCCACAAGAGATATTCTGTGGATATCTCTGGGATTTGGTGTGTTGTCTGGGGACATCTTTCTATCATATCTTCAACCATGCATTCCCGGGTGCATGACATATATGAACAACACACACGATTATCCTAAGGCTATGGAGGGTAGAGGTAAGGAAAAAATTTCCCTCCCACAAAATGTATGGAATTAAGATAGCGTTACTGTATTATTTGCACTGGCCGAAAGTTGTGAAGGTTGTGACTATGAAGACTAGAGAGAAGGAGGCGAATCAGCAATGCGATGGCTTAAGTCGTATGTTTTAGCTACGATTCAAATGACGCGAAAAACGATTTTTTTGAAATTTTGTGGGTTACGACGTTTTGCACTTAAGCCATCGAATGGTCAAATTTACTTTAAATTTCCGTCTTTTTTTATAAAGTTGGCCAAATTGACTGTGGTTGACAGGACGAATGTCAGTACCGTTAATTTTCTATGTAAGTCAATGTAAAATGAAGTGTTTTTTAAATTGGTGAAAAGAATCAAAATAATGTGAAAAAAAGTAGTACAAGTAACATGACAGACAAAAAACATCAAAGCAAGAATTACTTCGTTTCAGATTGTAAAACAGGATACAAATCAGATTAAAACTAAAGAAAACACAAGGAGAAATTAATTTAATATCTTTTTAAAGCTTCTAATATACCTAAGTAAAATAATGTATTTTCTTTCTTCTGTTAATTTACCTATGTTTCCAAGTACTGGATATATAATGATGGCATCCACTAAATTACAATCACCAATAACTGACCACTGCTTTGTAGATTTAGAAGTCAAAAACCATAAATATAAAAAGATTAAGATTATCAGTACTTCAAGGTTTATGCGCCGACGTTATAATTGGTCATGATATACTTGGACAGCATTTTGCCACATAAGTAATTTTTGGAGGTGCGAAATCCCCTTTCATAATCGGTCCGTCTGCGACCATTTGTAGTTTAGCTTTTCTAAATATAGAACCACCAACATTATTTTCAAATTTGTCAGTCAACTGCAGACCTATAGCTACTAAGTCTAGACGATTTTCAACCGAAGATTTGAAATTGAAAAACTTCTTTCGAATGGCATAATAGAAGAAAGTAATTCGCCCTGTCGTGCACAAGTTTTAATAACAAAAAGTGAAACCCACAAGAAAAGAATGGCGGATTACTCCAAACTATCAACAGATTCACCGATCTAGATTCGTATCATCTATCCAATATAAAAGATATAGTACTTACTGTTGCACAATTTCAAGAATTTAGTACAATTGATCTACAAAGTGCATTTCACCAGGTACCAATCCGAGAAAATAAAAAGATTTTTATTGCTTTTGAGGCAAATGGTAAATTGTATCAGTTTCTAAGAATTCCGTCTAGTGTAACGAATGGAGTCGCCTGTTTTCAGCGCGTTATAGATAATATCAAATCTGAAAATCTAAAAGGGGTATTTGCATATTTAGACAATATCACTGTTTGATCCCTCAAACAGTATGACCAAATTGAATACGATGAAAATCTTAAGAACTTTTTAATTGTAACACAAAAAAATGTAACTTAACAATAAACCAGAACAAAAGTTTCTATTCTATAAAATCAATCAAACTTTTTGGATATCTTGTTGAAAACAAACCCCTAAAACCTGACCCCACTAGACTGGAACCATTATTAAAACTTCCTCTGCCTTTTAGCTCTCAATCTTTAAAAAGAGCTGTTGGCATGTTTTCTTATTACTCGAAGTGGATACCTCAGTTTTCAGAGAAAATTCATAAACTCGTCTCTTGTAAAATATTTCCTTTGCCAGAACCAGTAGCTCATGAATTTGAAAGACTAAAAGAAGATATTGCAAAGTCTGCTGTCACTACTATTGAAGATGAAATTCCTTTTGTTGTTGAGACAGATGCCTCAGAACATTCTATCTTTGAGCCAAGCTGAAGGCCCGTTGCATTTTTCTTCAGGACACTGACAAAAAGTGAACAAAACCATTCATCAGTAGAAAAAGAAGTTTATTCTATTGTTGAAGCGCTTAACAAATGGCGTCACTTTTTGATTGGTAAACATTTTCAGCTATTACTGACAAAAAATCCGTACCATTTATGTTCAATATGCGATACTTTAGCAAGATTAAGAATGAAAAGATTCTTAGATAGCGTTTGGAACAGTCCTGTTACAGCTACGATGTACTCAAGTTTGTGGCTCAAGCAGAGATACAACTTTATTTGATTTGCACCGAGCTTTATGCCATCCTGGTGTTGCAAGACTGATACATTGGACAAGGTCTCGAAATATGCCCTATTCAGTGGAAGACGTGCGTTCTGTGACGGCCGCTTGTTCAGTGTGTGCAGAACTTAAACCAATTTTTTTTAAATATCACGAAATACTTATAGAAGCTACTTCTACATTTGAAAGAAATTCTTTTGATTTTAAAGGCCCGCTCCTTACAAATACTAAAAACAAATATATCCCCATAATCGTCGATGAATTTTCTCGTTTTCCATTTGCTTATTTATCCTTATCCTGATATCACATCATATACTGTAATAAAATATCTTAGTAACTTATTCTCTATATTTGAAATGCTACCCGGGCAGGTTCGTAATTCATGTCATATGAGTTAAAAACGTATTTACACTCTAGAGGAATAGCCACCAGCAGGTCTACTCCATATAATCCTGAAGGAAATAGACAAATCGAACGATTCAATGGAATTATTTGGAAAACAGTTACTTTTGCTCTAAGATCACAAAATTTAAAAATACAAATGTAGGAACAAGTATTAGAACAGGCTCTTCATTCAATACGTTCTCTTCTTTGTACTGCTACGAATTGCACACCTCACGAACGAATGTTCCATCATTCAAGGAAATCGTCAAATGGGAGAACTATACCATTTTGGCTAACAATTTCAGGTAAAGTTTTTATGAAGAAGCATGTTAAATGTTCGAAATATGACCCGTCCGTTGAGGAAGTTTAACTAATTGAAGCCAACCCTGAATATGCGCATGTTTGTCATATTGATGGAAGAGAACCCACAGTATCATTAAAGCATTTAGCACCACGTGGAGATATATCTGTTTGATTCTCAAATTGGAGATAATTCTCTTCTCGATTCTTAAAAATTGCCAGACCATCAACTTCAACAAAATAATTCCCAAAATCGTCCAGTAGAAAATGAAGAATGTCTTGAAATACCTCACCAAAAGCTTCCTGAAACAAAAGATCTTATTGAACCTCAATCTAGTCAAAATTTCGACGAAAGTTCATCTAATTCCGATCTAATTAAAAAGGCCCATACTAAGCGAAGTACAAGAAAAAGGCGACCGCCAATATATCAAAAATGAACCTGGGGAGAATGTGGTGTATTTTCTTAAAGTACTACCCTATGTATACTTGTTTATTGACCCTATGTTAATGTTAATACAAACAAATACCACCTAATTTACCCAACCGTGCGCTCATCAGAGTCTTAAAAGAGATTGAAATAAGGGTAGCCCATTGTTATGTTCCACGAAAACCGGCGGCACAGGTAAAATTCTTAAATTTCTTAAGTTTTTAACTGCCATCTCTTTAAAAGTACAGATTATTTTTGAGCCGCCGGTGCTGTAAAATTTTGATTTATTACTCTGTGTCGATTGCGATTCTACTATAACGGTTTACATGTGCGGTTCCAAATGGATCATCCCGTATACGAATAAATAAATAATACTATTTTATTATAGCAAATCGAATGTAATCAAATTAATGCCTGAACTGCATTTCACCATTCATCCCACCGGATCAATTCGCCAAATTTAATTACATTGAGCAAACCCTCGAGGATCCAAAGGATATATAATTCCTAATTCGAGCGATGTCCATGCCGGTTTCATACTCAGGAAAATTAAGGAAAATTAAGGAAAATTAGTAAAGGAGAGAGGGAGCCCCGATGATTCGGAGCCTAGCAGAGACACAAGGCGAAACCGGCGAAAGAAGGAAGAGTGGCACGTGGCCCGCGGGGGGTAAGAAGGGGAGAGGGGGCGACAATCAGAATCGGAACGAAATTCGGGGAAAGGAGAGGAAGCGCGCCATCGCGTGCCAAGCCCGCGAAAGGGATATTCGGGCGGGTCACGCGATCCCACAAATTTTGTTACTCTATACCTGAATGATTTTCATCGTCTAGAAGAGATAATAATAAGCCCACAAGTGACAATTCGTTACTGCTATTCTACGTACTTAAAAAAAATGTAATAATGACCAATATAACAAGTATAAAGGGATTGACACTTTTTTTATCCTTAAAACTAAATTTTCTCAACTTGCTAATTTTTATAACGACTCAAAAAACGAACAGTTTCTTCTCTTTAAGAGTTATTGCTCCGTTCATGAGAACTAATTTGTCGGCATAGTCCTCCTATTATATCCTTACATTCAAATTTTCTGGAACCAGTTGTCGAGCCGCATTTCCCCTATCGAAGGAAATGCCTTAGCAGGGTAGCTATTCACTAAGTCACGGGAGCGCTCCCATAGGAGTGTTCCCATATATTTTTCTCTCTTACTCTTAGGTGGGTATATCGCGCTTACTTCGACCTAACTACGCATGTACCTGGGCTAAAAGTGAGTAAGCACGATATACCCACCTAAGAGTAAGAGAGCAAAATATATGGGAACACTCCCATGGGAGCACTCCCATGACTTAGTGAATAGCTATCCAGATGTATTTATAGTATTTTTAATACAAATCCCGATGAACGTTAAATATCATTTATGACCTCACGGCTTTGTAGTGTTGTCTGATCGTCAGGATAGTTAAGGAATTTAGAAAATTTTGAAATTGTAAGGTTTTATATTTGTTTGTTAACAGTGGCGGCTGGTGGTAATTTGAAATGGGTGTTCACTTTTTCCAATAATTTTATCATTTGTAAGTTCGGATCAAAACCTTGTACAAGTCAATATCACTGTTTTTTTATTATTTGAGTTTGTATTAAGTGTAATTATTATTATCAACATCATACTGTTTTCAAGCATTACAACTATTAATAAATGAATATTTTAGTTAGTGTAATATTTGTTTTTTTTTTTAATACGTTGAAAACAATTTAAACATTATTAGTTAGTAAACTGACTTTTCCTCATAATTTGAGATTATTTTTAAATATATATCAGGTAATGTAGAAACTTTACATTGATTTTTGTGTAAAAAATTTTATATGAAACTTTACCTACCATTTTTTAGTTTTTATTGTAAGTTTAATCATTTTCACAATTTGTCACAGATGTCAAATAAAAAATATATTTTTTAAATACCTTTTATTAACAAATAAAATAAGAACTAAAATGTTTTAAATGTTTATTTTATAAGATCAGTCCCATCACAATACATATTACACAGACAAAAACTAGAATAAAGATATATAATGCCTGGCATTCTAGAGGATACTCTTCGTAGTTTAACAGACCCCCTTAACCCCCATTTTCAACCAGATTGTTTTCACAATCAATAGGCCTCATCTGCTTTTAGAGATTGATGTTTGCTAAACATTTCAAGTTTATATCATTTTTCAGTTAGGATTTTTTTTTATATTTTAACCCCCCTTAATTCCCCCATATATTCATATTTTTTTCAGGATCAATAGGCTTTATCTTCTTATAAAGCTTAATTTTTACAAAAAATTTCATTTGATATCGCTTTTCGTTTTTAATTTATTTTTTTAATTTCAACCCATCTTAACCCCCTATTTTTAATCAGATTTGTTAAAAATCAATAAGCTTTGTCCTCTTATAGAGCTTGATTTTTGCTTAAAATTTTCAAGTTGATTTCATTTCTCGTTTTTGACTTATCGTGTAGACAAAAAACCTGACATCGGACAGACAGACAAAATAAACCTATAATACTCTTCACAGAATACTGTATGAAGAGTAGAAAAAAAATGTATGAGGTAAAATAAACAATTTAAAAAGGTCAACAACAATATTCAACTTCTTTTATAAAAGGATACTAAAAGTTTGAAATAGCAGCACATAATTGAACACAGAACACAGAAATCTGTGAACTAAACTAGTGAGATGCATATCGTAAAATGTTATCACACTTAATTCTCCATATGACACTTTCTAAGTGTGTTTCACAGAACATTCCAAAGTATTCTTGCTTTCACTAATGTCCTACCCTCATGGCTGCTTTTGCATGTCCAAGTTTACTAAAAAATAATGTGTTTTAATAAATAATAGAATAATAACAATTTTGTTTAAATAGGTAAATCGGCTTCATTTGTATTTTTAAATTATTGTTTAATTATAGATACTACTTTACCAATACCCTTATTTTTATTTAATACCTGTAGTGATTCTAATTACCATAACATTTAATATTTTTGAAAATACTAAATTATACAAACAAGGCAATAAAAAAATATCATTAAAATAAAATATTTCTTGTTTGTATGTAACAAACGACCTTGGTTAGAGGGTAACACGATTGATAATTGTAAACATAACTTTATATAGGTAAACTATTTAAATGTACATTTCTTAGGTAAAATTTCTCATGGAGTATATTAAATTAATTGGCTGATCCATTCTTCTGATTTAGACTTTTAAAGTGAAAACCATTTGTCTCTTTATCTTAATCAAATTTTTATTGTACATTTCCATAATGATGTCAAATAGTTACCTCATCAGAATAATTAATTTTTCCTTTTAGCAGATTTTGTGGGAAAAAATTTACAGATTTTTTGTTTACTTCTTACTTCATAGTATTTACAATTGTGTACAAAATAGACCATTTTGAAGTTGTCTTTGGATGGTCTAGATACTGAAACAAAATATAAAACGAATTATAGTCGTAAAACTTTATTACTGCTTTATTATAAAGTAAATAAACAAAATATAACCTCAAAATATTTTATTTATTTACCTTGCCTTAAAAGTTTTTCTTGAACAATAATTACATTGACACACATCCTTCCAATTTATTAAAGTTGCAGTTCTCAATTAAACACATTTTTTTTAATAATTACAAATAAAATAATCTTAATTTTATTAAAATCGATGGAATGACAGTATTGACATTGACAGTTTGTACTTTGATTTGGTACATAGTTGCCAGAATGTTTTTGTTATGTACCAGATTTGTCTAAAAAATGTACCAGATTCCTTAAATGTACCAGATTTTTCGAATTCTATTTGCAGTGACATCTAAATTCATTGAAGAGGGAAAAAGGGGATCTTTATTGATAACGAACCCAAACAAGGAACACAATATATACATATATTTTACACGTGAACACTGATGCATGCAGAATGTACTACATCTAGTACAATTGTGAATTGTACTAGACTGGCAACACTGGTTTGGCAAACTTGTTTGTGAGCGGCGCGCCAATTAATTTGTTCTTTGACAGTTTGAAGGATCTGTTGGCGTGTTTTCATCTCTTTTTAGCTATATGTATTCGTCAAATCGTCTCACTCGTGTTAGGCTCACTCATCATAATGCGCCACAGACAAGGTTTACTTAGGTATATTGTGCCACAGAGACGCGATCAGCCAGAAAGCAATGATGTACCAAAAAATATAGATTAACACGTATGAAAATAAAAATATTAAAATTAAATTTATATTTTTATGTTATTTATGTAATTTTAAAATAATGTGTCTTTATGAAATTGAACTGGGTGTTCACTGCACAAATGAACCAATGGAGAAACCGCCCCTGTTTGTTAATGTTACTATAGGTACAGGGTGTCCCAAAATTAGACGTTCATATTTTAACAGCGTAATCTACATCCTAAAATAGGAGTAAAAGTTCATATTAACATAGGTCCGAAAACGTTTCGTTTTCGAGATATAGGGTGGTACAAGTGAAGTCCTGATGGCACATTTTTGTAAATATTTTCTAAAATTTCTTTAGTCACCGGTTTTCCAAAGCTAAAAAAATATGAAATTTCTGATTCCACAGGCTTACTAATTATTGTTTACACTTTCGAATAAGATAACATTAACTTATCATGAAATGCTTTTCTCTTGAAAATGGTGCGTCCTAGCGACATGCAACAAAAGTGGCTTTATTATAAAGAAAACATTGGTTTTCCAAATTTTATAGTCAAAAATGTTAAAAACTATCAACAAAATGCTAAGCCCCCCCCCCTAATTTATCCACCTATGAAGACGATCAAAAACTGGGTTTTCGTCCATTAAATATAGCGTAAAAAGGTAAGCATCAGAGCTGGGTAATTACATGTACTTTAAAAATAATTACAATTACAAAGTACCTTTTCAAAAAAGGAATTAATTACAATTACAAAGTACATGTAAAAATAGGAATTATATTGATTTAATTACAATTACACGAAAAAAAGGAATTATCAACTACTTTTATAATTACTTTGCCGATAAAACAACAAATTATGATAGAATTGAGCAACCATGAACCAACCGGACCGGTACAAATAAAAATTTTAAATAGGTAATTCAAAGTGTCAAACTAACAGCCGTTTGAAACGACTTTCTTAAGGATTCCTTAAAGTTAAAGATATCAGGGGCGGGTTGTATAAATATTACTTAAAGTTAAACTCGGTTTGAGGTGACACATGACAAATTTTGTATGGTATAGGTACAGTCTAAATACCATTTAGCACTTAGGACTTGTTTCCCAAAACATTAGACTGCACATATAGCATCGGAAATTGACATGTATCACCTAAAACTGAGCTTAGTTTTAAGTAAGGTTTATACAACCAGCCCTAAGTGTATTGTTTTCTGTACCATTTAAGGTCTTCTTAACTTAAAAGAAAAGACAAAATCGATAAGTAGTATAAAAAATGGAACAGGTAAGTTAATAATAAAATGTAAACTTTTAAAGGTTTATTGATTTTTAACAAAAATACAAAAGTCCGTGTACCTACGCCTAGGTACTTTTATATTTTACCTAGTCTGAATTTTTGACCATCTCGTATTTGTTTTAATTAAATATTATGAAGTAGTAAATAAAAGAAATAGGAGAGGAAGGAATAAGTTAGCTATTTTGATCAATTATGAATAGTTTTGACAAAAAAAATTTCAAAATTCAAAAATCTCATTTTTCAACAAATCAAGTCTGATAGATCAATGAGATTAGTTATTCAGGGAGAATCTAAAAATGTAATAAAATATAGGGTGTGCCACAAAACTTTGATACGCTACATTTTTAAAATAATTTTAAAAAGGTGGCTTTCCTCATATATATGTACTTAAAAAATGGGAGCCATTTTAAAACTTTATCGATTTGCTATAAACGTCAGAGGCCTGGTAAATTATCCTGTATAATGTGTTATTGTTATTTTTATTGTTATTTTTTTGTACGACCCACTAACGAAAATCTCTAATATTTTAGGTTATTAAGACGAACTAACTAATTTTTAAATAATTTATGTTTCTTACTAATTCATAAAATAAAATAAACAAAAGAAAATTAGTACCTTGTCCAGATTTAAGCCCAGGTTATTCGCATGAAAGGCAGATGCTTTGTCCTCAGTTCCACCGCCACCCCATTATTTTGGTTTTAATACTCGTAATTAAACTAGTTTCATATAGTTTGATTAAATTTTTATTTTCCATATTGTGGCCCAAATAAAAATAAAAATGTCATTATTTATCGATTCTAAACAAAAATTCCGTATTTAGTGTATATTTAATCTCAGTAACTAAAAAATATACTGACAATTAATTTGACAGAATAATTGTTACTTATTTAAAATTTTAAAAATAATAGTAGTTTGGTATCCAAAATATGAACTGTGATTGGTGTTCTCACTACTTAGAATAGATATGAAATATATTCGTGCAGTTGAATGCAATAGCTTACTTTTTCTTTTTTAATCTGTGCGTAGATAAGCTAATATCCCTGTAGGTATAGAAAAATATGTTTTTTCTACGCCCACATTTCAATGTAGAAAACTATAATAATAACTAGAAATACATACGCAACGTAAATAAGTAGTTTTTAGTATTTACCCAAAAAAACTGCTATTTCCACCACTTCATACTATATTTCCTTAGTTTATAATGTTTATGCAACATAAATTATGTTTATAATAATATAAATACAAAATACGTATTAGAAATAAGGATATCTGCATGTACTTACCCCCTTACTGTTATTATTTTGGGTTGAACAATTTCACTGCTTCAAGGCACAACGCTTTTCAAATGCATTCAAACAAATGATATGGATGCGAATTCGAGCTCTATTGACCGGTTCGAACAGGAAATTTTTTGTTTTTGTATCACATGCATCTCACAAACACGCATTTAAAAGTAATTGTAATTAAAAATGTAATTGTACTTATAAATGTAATTGTAATTTGAAAAAGTAATTGTAATTGGAAACGTAATTGTAATTGGAAAAGTAATTGTAATTGGAAAAGTAATTGTACTTATGACAAGTAATTGTATTTAGACAATTTAAAAAATATAAATTAATATAATTACAAAGTACAATTCCTTCGCAGATTTGGCTGCAATTACAATTCCAAATTACTTTGAGAAAAAGTACTTAAATACAATTACAAATTACATGAAAAAAAAGTAATTGTAATTATTAATTACTTTTTAACCAGGAATTGCCCAGCTCTGGTAAGCATTTGTATCAAATTTCACTTAGTTATCTTTAAACGTTTAGAAAATATTTACAAAAGTGTGTCAATAGTACTTCACTTTTAACACCCTGTATCTCAGAAAAAAAAACGTTTTCGGTCCTATATTTATATGAACTGTTACTCCTATTTTAGGATGTAGATTACGCTGTTAAAATATGACCGTCTAATTTCGGGACACCCTGTATAGTAGAAGTAGTAGGAACAATAAGTACTTTTTAGTACTCAAACATTTTTTCCTCCAGGAAATTTAGTTTAAAATGGCGATTAAAAATGTTGTGAAGGATAGTAGAATTCTCAGTAGGAGTAAAATTGTGATTGTTAACATTTATATGATGACCAAAACTAGATTTATCAGAATATCTGAGCACTGAGCAATTTCTATCGTAATCTTACAAGCCTAACCTAAAGTTTGATTTTTTGTATAAATGAAAATGTATTATTTAAGAAGTTTTCAAACTACCAAAATTAGTATAGTACTAAAAATAAAACAGCATAGATGGTTAAGTCACTTTAGGGAGCAGGTATTAAACGATAAACAATCAATTAGTATTTTTACAATATGCCACTAGATCTACGCTATTTTCAATAACCTATTATTTATATTGGGAATTTTATAAGTAGAGGTAGGTAGTTCAAAATTACAAACGGGTTCAACATATTGTTTGTCCAAAACTACTGATTTGAATGAGTGTGAAAACGTAATTTTAAGAATTTTGTTTTTTTACATCGAATTAAAGACATATTAAAGATAGATTAAACCTCTTAAACACCCTGTATGTATAATTAAAATATCTAAATTAATTACTTTTTATTGGTTCTATTATGGATATAAAGGTATACATTATATTAATTATGCAGAAAGCATAGAAAATTAGTACATTTTGATTATTGAATGTTTATGCATACATTATGAATATTTATTTATGCAAATTAAACGGACATGTATCTATTTTATAGCGATATTAATTATATAAATCGATGTTAAAAATCAAGAAAACACGGCTTTATTTCAATATACCAATAGTTTTAAATGTGTTTACTTAAAAAGTAAATCTGTTAATTTCCTGTATAACGCAAAAATAGTTGGACATATTTTTCTTTGCTACTTTTATGATAGCAAATTTTTTCGGGACATTATTTTTTGTTGAATTGTTTATTAGTATAATTTAATTATTTATATTGATAAAATTTATTTTGATAATGAGTCTTCAGTAAAAGCGCCCCTAGGAAAATAACTATGATCTTGCAAATTGACCCATTTAGAGTTTTTGTGATGATATAATTAAAGTAGCTTACGAAAACAGTCCCCAAGCAGTTTAGGGATTAAAAAAGGAGATTTGACGACTGATTCGGCAATTATAAGAAATCATATTTTATTTATTGTTTTAGGTATTGTTTAATACATGGTCCTGTGAAAAACAACAAAGAAAAAAATTAGAAATTATAATTAGGTGCAAATACAAATAGAACCGATCCAACAAAAGAGAATGTAACTCAAATAAAGACAAAGAAGAAATATTCACAGAATACTACATAGATGAAGAATAACTGAGTCGTGAAACAGAGTGGATAAGAGTGAGAAACACTAAGGGCCAGCAGTTCGCCAAAGGTGCTAACAGATAAGGTAAATAACAAACCACAAATTAAAATCAATAATTTCTCTGCAGTTAAAATTAACAAACCAGAAAAATATGACGTGTTTTTAATCCTGCTACTGCACACTAGGGTCTAGAAAACCCACGTGCACTTTATATTCTACCTTGTGCCACAGTTTAAAGAATATAATTTTAAACTGTGCTTGTGCGCAGTGTTTCGCAGTGTTTCGATTCTTTAGGGTTGCCAGATATTTTTCACCAGAAATAGCCAATCGAATGATAAAAAGTAGCCCAAAGGAGCCGGTTATGCAACCAGCAATACGTGATTATTTTATACTGCGCATGCGCTGCATTCAACGGTTTGGGATTTTATTTCTATTTTTATGTTTTATGAACGCATTTTCGATCTCCGAGCAATTACTACTAGAGGGAGTCTTCCCCCCTTCCCCGCGCTAAATTTTGTTAGCAACATCTACTCCCCCCGAGGGGGAAAATACCTCTTCTGTAATTGGCTTATTTAATCAGCGTTGCCAAGTTTGACAGCGCCAGGTCTGACGGGGTTCTGACACTTTCTAACACATGTCAATTTCTTATTTGTATTTTACGGAAAGTATTATTATTTATAACGTTGTAAGGGTTGTAAATGTACATGTAAGATTTATTATCTCTAATAATATGGTGAAAACATGCTTTATGTGTAAAAGGCCTGTTGAAAATGCTTCTTCAAGATAATATCATAAGTAAGTACAGACACAACCTAATTCTCAGAGGCGGTGCATTAGGCAATCACCTTTAATTTGCAATTAAACTTTTTTATTTTCTTATCGAAAAATTAAAATTAAGATCAAGTAAACTCCAGCTAAGTTCGTCTTCATCCGTCTCATAATGATTATAGTAAAGGTTAATTACTTATTATTATTATTATTTTAATATCACATCTTTGTAAAGATTATTGTTATTTTTTTTAGGTTTCCTTTTCTTGATATGAGAAAGAAATACATGGTTCCAAAATATAGAAATTCAACAAGTGACCACCTGAATAACTTTTTATGCTAGTGAACATTTTTATTACAGACCTCAGGGGAGGAAAATATTAAAAAAAAATGCAATTTCGACGAAAGAAGTATAATAATCAATCCTGTCACTACTTCTACACTATATTTATCTGCTACTAAAATACTAAAATAGCAAGTAACTTAAGTTTCTTTCAAAAATAATGTTTAAGGAAAAAGGCATAGTCATTTTTTTGTTGACAATTTTTTAACTAATCTATAAGACTAATTTTGTGTATTGTTTAAATTTTCATTTTTTGTATTTAATTTGTTTTAGGTTTAAACAAAATGAACTTCTAAGATATGCATGGAATATCCCAAAAGAGCTAAGGAAGGTTTTAAAATTCTTAAGAAACTATTCAGGGCCAAAAACATAAAATAGTCTTCCTGTCCAAAATATAAATAGGTATAAATATTTAAATATTATGAGTGATTTTTTATTCTATAAATAGAACATAATTTACTTCTAAACTACTACCGAATAAACTATATTATATAGTACAAAACTAAACAAGAATATCACATTATTCATGTTTTTTTTTTAATTTCCATAAAAAAATGTCATAAAAAAATGTGAATATTTATTACTGGAATTTACATCGTTATGCTAAAACAATACTAGATATAACAACTTAAATAATGTGGATTTTGACTATTTTGAGTTATGCAGATCATTATGATCTAAAAAAAAGTTTGTCTATGGTGCTATAGTCAGGTATAAAAACATTCATTTATTTAAACACAGTTGCAATATACATTGTATTTAGTTTTTAAGTTAAAACCTATTAGGACATCCTAAAATGACTTTTTTCGTTTGATGTGAGATTAATAATTATTCTACATTTTTGTTGGTGAAATTGGATATATAACAAAAACATAATTATTAAAAAAACGGCACATTAACATTGACGATAGGTTTTTATAATATATATTATACAAATCACAACGAACTACACAAAATGACATTATTAATAATTTAGCAATAAAAAAGTTAATCAATTCGATGATTTTGCTAACCTTTGCTAAGGGAGATTGGGCAGAAAAAAAAATCGGACACGCAGGAATTTCCTAAAAGAGCTGGGAATGTCCTTGGTAATACCATTTCTCAGAGAACGACTACGGTTGCCAATGCTAACAGAAGATCACTGCGTCAAAAGATAATGGAAATCTTGAATGAGCCTGTGCCAGATCCTCTACCAAATGACGAAAATTTGCGACGAAAAGTTCGTTACAGTTTTTGCGATAGGAAAAAAGACAGAAAAATAAATATGCATTGTAGCGTGTGCCATAAATCGTTTTTCAATGAACACAGGGCAATGGTATGTAGGAGCTGTGAGACTGATTTATCAGCCTGATTTATTAGACTGACTAAGAAAAACTTAAGCAATTATAATTTTTTCAATCGCACAATAAAAAAGAATGACATTTAGTTAAAACGTTTTGTATACTTAGAATTCGAAAATTTTAGTTTTTGTTATTTTTTGTGAATTTCTAAAAAATCATGCATTTAGATGCAATTTTTTTCCTTTATTTAATTTTATGTTTTTAAATTAAAAACATTTGTTCAGACTACTTTTTAATATGTTATATGCTCTCCAAAATAACCACTTTAAACATTCCATGTGTAAAAACAATAAAAAAATATTACCAACTTGAAAAAACTGTATTTTATTTATTGGGTTATTAAGACCCCAATGTGCAGTTTGTGTCTTGAAAAATAAATGTGCAGTAGCAGGGTTAATACAAAAGAAAATACAGTATTAAGCCACTACGGTATCTGGAAGTAATTTGAAAATCAATGTAGATGATGAAACTACATATAGATCTCCTACAGAAGCGCTGAAAAATACTGAAATGGAATGGTTTTCATTTAAAAATAAACAGTCAAGACCAATAAAGGTAATTGTAGGAAAATTATATTTAGTATTGTCAACCAGAGCAAATCAAAAAGGACCTAAAAAATAAAGGGTTTAAAATACTTAAAGTACGTTAACTGCTGATTAGAAAAGATAAAAGATCACACCCACTCTTCACTCTAGCCTTTAACAAAGATGAAAATGTCAAAAATGTATGGTATCAAGGAAGTACTCTATTTGAGAGTTCAAAAGAAGCCCACAAAAAACCTATTACCCTAATGTAAACGATGCCAAAATATCAATACCTTTGCCAGACTATCGTAAGTGCTATATGATCAAATGTCTGGCAAAAAGGTATATATGAACATACTCAAAACTACTGCAGAAGAAAACCTACATGTGTCAAATGCTCTGAAACCAAGATTGCAAAAAAAAACAATAAGTACCTACAGCACCTAACTGCATAATACACTGCAGAGGGGAGCACCCAGCTAATTATAGATGTTGCACTACTGTAAAAGCTTTGCAGAGCATAATAAACAGAATTACAAATCAGAAAGACACGGTCAACAAAGTGAACCAAGAAAATCTAGAGAAAACTGTAAGAAGGCAATGAACATTAATAGTATTACCTTATGCCCAAGTAGCAAGTAATTAAATTCAAACGACAGTAGAGAGCAGTTCTGATCTTATATTGCAAAAAATAATGAATCAAATGAAAGAATTCAACGAAAAAGTTCTAGGAAGGCTGGACAGACTAGAAAATATTAATAAAAGACAAAATGACTCCTGCTCTTAGAATTTTCGAATAGAACACAAATTGACTCTTACAACACCAGCAAGAGTTATTAGTGACCTTACAGATACAACATGTGAATGTCTAATAGCAAAAAACATATTTCACGAAACATACGTACGTCAAAGTAATAGGATATCAGATCTATAATGCCATTCATTCAAACAATTCTGCTCAAGATGGAGCTTCTATTATTGTTAAAAAAAAAAACAAGTCTTAGTGAAAAATGTATATTAGGTGCTGATTTTAACAAAAAAAAGTCTGCTGTGGCTCAAGACTACAACTAAAGGAAAAGAGCTAAACGAGGCTATCAAAGATCAGAAATGTAAGGAAAGACCTACATATTGGTAAAACGATGGAATAATACACCATTAATACAAAGGAAAATTATAGGTATTACTTACCTCAAAGAAACAAGGGATTTAATACAAAACAAAAGAAAGGCAAACAAAAAGTTTATGCTTTTGACAACTATTATCAACGCATCTTAACTCGAACCCAGGAGAAGGTAAAGAAATTAAAATGAATAACCAAAAGGAAGTAGATAACTAGTCCTAAGGAAGTAGTGCGAAGAAAAATATAAAAAATAATATTAATGTAAAAAAGCTCCCGGATTCGAACTGATAACAGAAGAGGTACTAAAGAAATTATCATAAAATGGTATAGCAAAACTGATTAATATAATAAATGCAGCATTAGACTTTAACATGATCCATTACTATGGAACTCCCTATATTTTGTACGTATGTTTACGCGTACAAAATTCTGCTATAAAATAGCTATAAAACGTCAGAAACTAGAAATATGGCTCATTACTGTTTTTATAGATAATTGTTGGGTATATGGAGTTTATTATTGGAACGTATAAAACTTAATTTAAAACAAAATTGCTTCAATGCAATTTAAGAAAAACAAAAAAAAGACACTAAAGAACTAAAGAAATATTTACACAAAATTCGTTGTATACAAGTTAATTCTGAATATATTTTGTGAAGTAAAAGTAGGTCAGGTATGGGAGTAGAACAAAATATTCATTAGCAGATGGCGTTGAAAGTTTGAAAAAGTAAATTATGAAATTACTATTTAAGAACTTGGAAATATTAATAAAATATCTTATTTTATAATGTAGGTGAGGAGGAGTTATTTTTCGAAGTGTTACGTTCGCAATATACAAATTAGTGTACACAGAAAAATATTGTGAATGTCCTGTTAAACATAACATATAAGAAAAAATAAAAAATAATACATATACTTTCATATTCTTTAATATTCTTTAATCTACAATTATATCACAAATTTTTATTATTTTACTACCCGTACATATCCAATACAATCAATTTTTTTTAATACCTACTAACAAATTATTCACTCAAATGATAATTTTTATGATCAACAAATTGAAATTATTTTTCTAATAGTACCACAAGCTCTGTAGAAGTTCTGGTATGAGTATGACCAAATTTGAAGTTATTTCAATTTATACTAAACAATTTGGCCTGACGACAGTGCATAATCGAATGGTAACTAACTTTTAATTTAATTTCCAAGATAAATTGCTGGAACAAAAGCATTTACAAACTACTCACAATTTGATTTATTTTTTTTTCCAACTTTAATTGCTATCAATTTCACCGAAGCACAACATACATTTTTAATTGCCTAGCCATTTTCCAGGCGCATATAAAAAAAGCCATACTACAAAGCCGACCGATATACCGCAATATCAACCTAAACGATAATATCAAATGACGGTACAATAAAACTTTAATAAGGCAACTGACGCAGAGGCCTGGAAAACCCGGAAAACTTGGAAAACTTTCCTAGAATTTGTTTCTAGAGGTGGATGGGTGGGTTTGAATGCGATTTGTTGACTTGGTAAAGTTTTTTATTGGAGTTAAGAAATTAAATTTAGTTTTAATGACAGGTTTCTTATTTTCAAAGACGATGAAGTTGAAAATAAATAATTTAAAGTTTGCTTACATATAACCTGATACAAAAACTTACAGAAATAGATAAAGTATATCGCAAGGCTCGGTGCTATACTATGTCATAAACCCCAGCGCAAAAATTTTCCGTCTTCATTTAACACAAAGTGTTCTCAACTTAGAAATCTAAAATATGTTCTAAAATTCCATCATTACATCAACTATATTATGCTGTTATGTGTATTGGGCGGGTAATCATATGCTAACAAAGTAACAAAGCATTTACAATCTGGAAGTGCCAAAATTATGCTTCTTAGCTTCACGTCGACCTTTATTTAAAAAATGTAAAATTCTTATGGTCTATGTTTTGTAAAACCGTGAACTCTTAATGTATTCTTATTACGATTATACGAGATTATACGAGATTATACGAGATTATACGAGATTATACGACATTATACGAGATTATACGAGATTATACGAGATTATACGAGATTATACGAGATTATACGAGATTATACGAGATTATACGAGATTATACGAGATTATACGAGATTATACGAGATTATACGAGATTATACGAGATTATACGAGATTATACGAGATTATACGAGATTATACGAGATTATACGAGATTATACGAGATTATACGAGATTATACGAGATTATACGAGATTATACGAAATTATACGAAATTATACGAAATTATACGAAATTATACGAAATTATACGAAACTATACGAAATTATACGAAATTATACGAAATTATACGAAATTATACGAAATTATACGAAATTATACGAAATTATACGAAATTATACGAAATTATACGAAATTATACGAAATTATACGAAATTATACGAAATTATACGAAATTATACGAAATTATACGAAATTATACGAAATTATACGAAATTATACGAAATTATACGAAATTATACGAAATTATACGAAATTATACGAAATTATACGAAATTATACGAAATTATACGAAATTATACGAAATTATACGAAATTATACGAAATTATACGAAATTATACGAAATTATACGAAATTATACGAAATTATACGAAATTATACGAAATTATACGAAATTATACGAAATTATACGAAATTATACGAAATTATACGAAATTATACGAAATTATACGAAATTATACGAAATTATACGAAATTATACGAAATTATACGAAATTATACGAAATTATACGAAATTATACGAAATTATACGAAATTATACGAAATTATACGAAATTATACGAAATTATAAGAAATTATACGAAATTATACGAAATTATACGAAATTATACGAGATTATAATATTATAGGATTATAGGATTATAGGATTATAGGATTATAGGATTATAGGATTATAGGATTATAGGATTATAGGATTATATGATTATAGGATTATAGGATTATAGGATTATATGATTATAGGATTATAGGATTATAGGATTATAGGATTATAGGATTATAGGATTATAGGATTATAGGATTATAGGATTATAGGATTATAGGATTATAGGATTATAGGATTATAGGATTATAGGATTATAGGATTATAGGATTATAGGATTATAGGATTATAGGATTATAGGATTATAGGATTATAGGATTATAGGATTATAGGATTATAGGATTATAGGATTATAGGATTATAGGATTATAGGATTATAGGATTATAGGATTATAGGATTATAGGATTATAGGATTATAGGATTATAGGATTATAGGATTATAGGATTATATGATTATATGATTATAGGATTATAGGATTATAGGATTTTATTTGTGAAGGCATTTGAAATTTACACCTGAAGTTCCCAGCTTTTATGATCCAGAATGTTATTTTGGCAGAAAGAGTAAGACACTCTATGGCCGTCATAAATATAAATACTTTAAGAAGAGCCCCCCCCCACAAGCTGTTGATGTCCCTAATTGTTTAAAAAAAGAAACATTGAACAGTTTGATTAATTTTGCGATATCCTTACAATTAAAATAAAAAAGTTTAATTAGTACGTATTTTATTTAACTCTGTGGTTCAAAATGCAAATATTTAAAAAATACAGGTCCGAATTTCGCTTATTTTAAATGTTAAAGTGATGGTGATTTTTATGGTATATAATTGTACACAGCATATTTTGCCTATTGAAATCGGTATTAAAAACATCAGGTCCGGTAATAAAAAAAAGGTTGATGATATGCCCAAAAAGAAGGAACGTCTTACTCAAAACCAAATTATGCCATAATGTAGAGGAATGTCTGTAAAAAGTTTTTTTTTTATATTTTCAGAAACAGCACCATAAAATGAAAATCAAGCCATTGGCATTTTGGACTTTTTTAAAATTACTCAAAAACTAGCAAAAATTTTAAAATTTTATTTACCTAAAATTTTTTCATTTAACCAACTCTGTAACTGAGATTCCGATACGTCTGGTTCAAATTTGAGACACCCTGTATAAGTTACTGAAAAATTCTTCACTATTTTTGCAATGTCCGTGCCCTGTATGACTGGATTACAATGCCAATATATTCATAAAAAAATTATTATAAAAGTTAACATTTGGCGAGACCGAGACCGACTTCAAGCGACAGGCAGTAAGCAGAAAATCCTGTCGTGCCTTCCCAAATGTGTTTTATTTAATTACATGTATCTAGAGGTGAAGAGACCGTTTTCAGTCTTCTTCGCTGTCGCTTTACGCTTGAAGTAGGTCTCGGTTTCGGTCTCGCAAATGATACGTTAAGATGGCTATTACAACCAAATGTGACAGACACCAATAAAATGGGAAACATGAAAGTGTTTTTCTCTTGAGAATATAATCTTACGAATGGCGTCCACACGGTCGGTTACTCGAGCGCCAAATTATTTGAAGTGGTTTATTTCACTAACTCTTGATACTGCATGAAAAGTACTCGGGCGTTTTTAGATGGAGATGAAAAATTGCAGAGGTCACGTTGGTTGTAAACTATCTGCATAACTATCTACATAACGTTATTAGTTATAGAGAAAGAATTTTCCAGGGGCTGAAAAATAGGAAAAGTCAGGGACGGACACGGTTTAATAATCGCAACATCTTAACGTCTACTTATTTTGGAATAATGAAAGCCTGAACAAGAATAACAAAAATAAGCAG
Organism: Psylliodes chrysocephalus; assembly: GCA_927349885.1. Lineage (NCBI taxonomy): Eukaryota > Metazoa > Arthropoda > Insecta > Coleoptera > Chrysomelidae > Psylliodes > Psylliodes chrysocephalus. The sequence goes on from OV651819.1 coordinate 56,255,348, forward strand.
TGCACCATAAATATAACGAGTTATTTTTATCATAAAATGAAACAGAATTTTATTTTGTTTGAATATCAAAATGCAAAAATAAAATCTATTCGTTTATAGCGGATTTAAGGATATTTGGATCAATTATAAACTATAAACGAAAATTTAAATTCGTTATATAATATTATATAGGATGGATTTTTACTTTCACACTCCTACTGGTATATTATCGTCTGCTTTTCTTCCATTCGCGAAACTCCAATTCAAATGGTTCTCGAATTTCGATGGGAGGAGGAACAGACATCCTTTCCCATCATCAGTTCGTATGCGGTTATTAACTTTCGCGGTTTCCATGGCAACGACGCCGGCGCCCGCTCTCCTCAGCGTCGCGGCGTCTGTAATGGCGCCGGTGCTATTCTCTACGACCCATCAGATCGCTAAAAACATGTCCGAAGTGATGGTCAATAAACGAAGCAACATGTTATCTAATTCCTAAGTTATACTGTGGTTTATTTTATACGTTCATTCATCAAAATTACAAGTTTGCAAAATTTTGACATCAATATCTAAAAATAGATTACAAAATTGGATCAATAAAATTAGAGGGTTAGATAGTTTATTTCATCAAGTTTTATTGCTTAAATAAATAAAGTAGATTTAAATTGCAACACTATTATTTTGGTATACATTTTTAGTTTAATAAAATTTCTTGTGGCTGATAATTAAAAAATCTTCAGGATTTGATGAAATTCTTTTAGAATGACTGACAGTTATATCGAAAACTTCTTACCTTACACCATTCTGTAATTTTCTAGTTATATCTTTATGATCTTCTCCTAGTATTGTTATCTTCAATATTATTATAGCCACTGAATTATATTATCTTTCAGAAATGTCACTTATTTATAGTAGATACAGGTCAGTTTTAATCTCTTTAAATTCGAAATAAGCTTCCCTTAACTTGTTTTATTCTAAATGCTTAATTATATTTGCACGTGAGAAAAACAGATATATTTCTCCACTAGTGGGCTGGCGCTGTTCTACCTCTGTCAAAAAAATAGCATGGCTTATTCTATACCGTTATTCTGACGTCATTGAGGAAAACTTAACATATTGTATGTAATGGATGTGGAAAATAAATGTAGTTTATTATCATATTGAAAATAATTGTTAAATGTTTAGCCAATATCTGTGCACAATCCATAATCAGAAAAACAGCAGTGGCGTAGCGTGGGCCATAGGTCGGAGGGGGCGAAGTTTTTCTGGAGCGCCCAAACATCGGTGAGGGGCGCTAAAGGTGGTCTAAAAGCAAAGGGAGGGGTATAATGTCAGCTATTGGTTTTGGTTTGATTTTTTAAAGCGAAAAATACTTCTTATATTTATGAAAAGCTAAGCAAATTGTTATTGGTTGGTTTATTTTCTGTACAAGTCGCAGCAGTGTAATTATTAGAGAAAAAGTTCCAAACTACTATTTACTATGTCCTACGGATTATCTAATTTGCTTTTTTTGTTGTTCATAAAGGACCAATTTTTTTTTGACTTAAATTCAATATCTGTTTTATAAATTTAAATATAGATCTCATGGCTACATAGCTACATGGTCTACAGTTCTAACCAAATATAATCTAAAATGGGCTGTCATATTTAAAACTTTATATTGTATTAGAAAGAATTCAGAAAAAAATGTTTATATTTATAAAGGAAAACCTAAGTCAAATGAAAAATGCTTGTATCTTTATTATGCATTATAAAAATTATTGATATTCATTATAGCTAAAACACTACCTATATTATAGATTATAGAATAAATGTAAAAAAAAACAAAACTACACGAACTCTAGCAATTTCTCAGAGTTATCAAAATTAGTGAAAAGGTTATAATTTCGTTAAGTCACGTGAGATAATTGTTGTACAATGAGATCGCATGTATGTAAATGAAACTGAACGAGTGCAACTCTGTGTTTACAGTCTTTATAAGTTAATTTGAATAATTCACAACCCAAACGAATGGACGAAGATTTATTTCATCAAAACGATTTGGTTTAGGGGGACGAAACAGGGCTCTCATAAAGTGGGTAGTAACGCAAGGTGGTTGAAAAAATTATAATATTAAAAGAAGGTTAATGATCCGAAAACTAAAGTAAGAAATTTCCGCTATAAAATTAGCGAATTAATTCACACAAGCTCACAAAGAAAACAAACTAAAGAAAAATTTTAAAAATCTGAGGGTTCGAACCTGGATCCTTACTTTTGTAAAGGAAATTGGGGTGTTATAGTAGAATCGCAATCTACACAAAGTAATAAATCAAAATTTTATGGGAGTTTTACAGCACAGGGGTCTCAAACAAAATCTGTGATTTTAAAGAGCCGATAGTTAAAAGGTTTGGTTTCATTAAGAATTTAACCTGTGCCGTCCGGTTTTGTGGAACGTGAACAATAGGCGACCCTTATTTTAATCCCTTTTAAAACTCTGATGAGTGAACGGTTGGGTACATTAGGGGGTATTTGTTTGTTTGTTACTATTTTAAACTTAAATAATTGTAATTTAACCGCCGGGGTGCTATGATTATAATATTTAGATATAAAATAGAGATGCTTACCTACTCGCGAAGATCAGGAAACGTGAAAGTCTCTGAATCATTATATTTACTTGATGAGTCATTATTTATTTATATTATTAAAGGTGGCACTGTTATATCGACATCCAAGATTTTGTCCAAATTCCACATGTTTTCTTCTTCTTTTAACAGTTTTAACACATTCTCGGTTGCCTTTTGCCAATTTTCCTTTGTAACAAGTGATATGGATATGGTTTCTAACAATGCCTCCACATCCTTTAACTTAAATTTCGTATTATGTCGACATAAATATCCTTTAACTTGTGCCTATATCAGTTCAATAGGATTTAGTTTGCAGTGATAGGAAGACGCACAACATCAATACCATGTGTGTTTGCAAGTTCATCAACTACATAACGTACTGGAGGCTTATTTAATTTCTCAATTTCTAGTAGTTCTTTTTTTATTGATTTTTCTGGAAAGTTAATGTTTCGGTCTGTTAGCCACTTAATGATATCATCTTTCTTCGATGAAGTATTTGGCACACGTCCAATTAGACAGGAATGGTAGCTAGCGTAATCGATTACTATAACTGAACCCTTTGGTAAATGTCCTATCATCTGCTGAAAATATTCTTTAAAAACATCAGCGTTCATATCTCCATGGTAGTCTCCGGTTTTTTTTAGATTGAAATATTAAAGAACCACGTTTTAAAAATCCGTCATCACTTCCAATATGAGTTATAATTCGACGTCGTCCTTTACCGGAAGGAATTTTTAATCCTGTGATAATCCTTCCAAAAAAGTCTGTCGTGAAGAACGAATATTTGTATCCTGCCACATTTTGCTAACTGTCTAACCTTCAGTTACCCAGGTTTCGTCCAAATAAAATATTTTTCTGCCTTCTGCACGTAATTTAAAAATGGTTCTGAAGTATCTGCATCTCCAACAAACAATTTACTTAGAATCAATAAGTGCTGCTTTCCTGTCTTGTTTATCTCACTTGAACTTCAAATCTATTAGAGTTTCCCATAGTTGTGTCTTTCCCATTTCAGGAAAAGACAGATCATTATATTGATTTCGTCCAAAACCTTGGCAAGTGTTGGTATCTCTTTTTTTAAATAAAATTCCGCTTTTAATTTGTTCAGTAAATTCCACTTTTTTCTTACCTCCTGCATTTTTCTTTGGGTGTTTAACAACTTCACTTTTTAATTCACTTATAACTTTATATATCGTTGATTTGCTTACACTTGTCATATTATTTGACTTTTTAACAGTATCGTCAACAGGTAATTATAAACATTGTTTACAAATATTTTCTCGTTAACTGACAACCCACACTTTTTATACGTTTCACAGGTGTAAACTTTAAACTTGAACCACACTGCATTTTTCAATACTACTGTCACTATTAACCAAAAATAACCACAACTTCTTACTATAATAGATAATATAGAAGCCTAATCAAACAGGGTAGGTAATATTGGGAACTGATCAAGATACTAACTGCAACTAGCTTATCTTCATGCCAAATCCTAGGTAGGTAACAATCTTATAATCCCATTCCTTTGTTATCATTTTGGTTTTTCCATGACATTAGTAATCTCTAAGATGATGAGAAAATAATGATTTACTCTTACATTATAGATTTCTTGACATCAAAAATGTCCAAGAAGTCAATGATAATGATTTAAACAATTTAATGTAGGTATACCTAATAGTCAAATTTATAGGTTATATACCTTTTTGTTAATTTACTCACATAACTCTACCATTTACATAACAATTGTAAATAACTCAAAAAATATTTTGTAAAGTACCTACATACGAAATAATACTCAATAACACATATTCAAAAAAATATATTTTTAAATGATGATTTAATGTACCCCGTAACTAATAATATAGGCACCCACACCTAAAATTTCCTGATTTGACAGATTTATTACTCCGGCTCTATCACGAATCTGCTATAATTTTCATAATATTCGATGCAAATGATACAATTCGATTATGTACATCTGAAGAACAAAAATCTTGTGACAGACCTAACTGTAGCTCCTCGTACCCTACATCCTATCCTTCGAGTCATTTTGACGTCAGTTAGTTCTTGTTTCGATGAACTTTCATTTTGTCGCTTTGACATTTTGTTATGGAGATGGCACTTTGGAATGTTTTAGAGTGACACATGGAGGTACCTCCATGGAGTGACATAATGCTCACTCCACATACTTTGATTTCCTTTTACTATACGGAGAATGGTCGCACTGCGCAGCTTTCTGAGTGCCTTTTAAAAGGAGATAGATAACTCCGCCATTTTGATCCCTTATTACGTGTTGCCTACATCTTGGCGCAATATTTTTAATAGGTGCGTTTTAATCATCCGCTTCTGCTTCGGAATTGTCGGTTTTCTTGTTTTAATCTGACAGGTTAAAACAACTAAACCGCTGTTTTATTATAGGCGGTTGTCATATATTGTATTATCTGAGTTGCGCAATGTATAAACTGGAACATTGAGATAAAAAGTGCCGACGCAGAGTGAGCGATCTGATTCTTTAGCTATAAACTGTGTCATAGGGTTCAAAATGGCCGCGCCCTATGTTGGGCGTGTCGGACCTCTCTCTTGCCCCGTATAGTAATCAAAGTATGTGGAGCAATCTGATTCTTTAGCTATAAACTGTGGCATAGGGTTCAAAATGGCCGCGCCCTATGTTGGGCGTGTCGGTCCTCTCTCTTGCACCGTATAGTAATCAAAGTATGTGGCTCACTCACATTCCCTATCAATGTTATAGAACCTACAAGTCAGATGGCATTGGAAAGATGGCTTTCGCTTCTGATTTTCCTAAATAGGAGGCGAGAAACTAGGGAACCCAAAAAAAAAGAAGAAACAGAAACAAGATTCAAAAAGACGTTAAAAATATCGAAAGATTATTTTTATTTCCTATTTGCAACCTTGCTCGATTAAATTTAAATAAAATTGAGGAAAAACTGATAATAAACTTACTTATATAGGTAATTAGCCAAGATCCCAATATGACCACGGTATACTATTAAACAAACTAAACAAAATTAAATTTTCCTCGGGCCTCACATGTCTGTTTCATTATTATCAAAATATGGTTAATGTCATAATCGCATATTTTGAAATTTCTGAAGTTTCCAAAACTCCAATCTTGGTCCTCTCCTCTCTAATATTTTCATTAACGACATCGTTGAGTTTATCATTGTCAGTGACTTGTTACATGCAGATGAAATGAAAATATTTCATAGAATTTTCGATGGTCAATTACTGCAAAAAACCTAACTAATGTCAGCGAATGGTGTGTGTGTGAAGGGAAAAAGGATGACATTGGATAAACCATTTGCCACAGATAGAATGATAGAAAATGGTTAATTTACATTCTCTAAGAAAGTCTATAAGGGCATCGTTTATATTTTTGAAGTTGTGGCTTAGTAGGTATATTATATTTATTGGGTATTGAATATTTAATTTGGTTAGGGTAGTAAATAAGTTTGTTCTAGCCTGTATATATTTGGTACAACTAAAGATCATATGATTCAGATCGCCGAGAGACATATGATTACAGTCACATAACGAATTGTTTCGTAGCCCTATTTTACCCAGATGTGCTGGAAAATTTCCATGGTTCAGTCGAAGGCGTGTTAGACTTGTAGAGTAAAATCGATTAACATGGTATTCACATATGTGCGGTATTTTGTTAGGCAATTCTTGGTTAATTAGGATATAAGGATTATGCGAACTTTGAACAAAGCTTTTCCATGATGTTGACCAGTCTTTTTTCATTGTAGATTTTAGTAGTGGGATAAAATCATGATGACAACTCACGTTCAGCTAATGGTGGCATGTTGAATAATTTACCTCTAAATCTACCTAAAATAAATTTTAATTACATTAATGGCACTAATCTCCAGAAAATTTATTCATTTGATCTATTGTAAATTACATCGAAAATAACAGATCTTACAGATGTATTGTTTGGTACACTCGGAATTTTACAGATATTGTTTCATACTCTCAAACATCTTTGTTTCACTTTCGTTTGTTCTAAGTTACAGTTTGTATCAATAATCCCAACTATAAAATTTATATTGACAGTCATGGAATCAATTCAACTCGGTTTTTAAGGCTCTTGTCTTTAAAAATTGATGATGAATATCCTGAAATTGGTATCAGTCACATGATGACTGTCTATCATTCGAATGTCTAGATATTTTTTTGACTTGCGAAGGTTTTTTACTGTACCTCATGAATAATTGGTTTGTTTTATGACAGAAAGAAAGAAATTACGAAGACTAGTTTTCATAGAAGAAATATTGGGAAGTTTTTCTTAAATATCTTATAGACAGAATGCAAAAAGTTATAGTAAAGCAGTCTCTAGGTGTCGCTAACTATCGGTGGCGAAAATATAAACTTTACAAAATGGTGTGTGACTTGGCTAACTAAGTCAACCATCGAGAAATAGAGACCGCAAACACTATTTTGAGATATGACATGGATGCACTTCGAGTGATGGAAAAGTAATCAAAATTGCAACTTAAGAGTTGTACTTTGCTTTATTTGAAGTCATTAATTTTATATTTGAAGATCGACAGAATGAATACTTTTATATCATTTAAATAAAGCTATATAAAAATATTACATTTAGTCTTATCAAAACTTCATTATCTCGAGTTGACATATGACGTAAAAGTGTAATGCAAATGTACGGACACTTTTAGTATCACCATAGTATCTTCTCTTCATTCTATCTTAATGAAGTCAACGTAATCTGGCTATCATTTTAGGTTACAAGCAAAAATCTATCATTTTAGGTTACAAGCTAAAATTTTCTAGAACCGCTAGTACTTCTTAAATCTAAACATGTCCTAACTACGGAGTGTAGAGATAAGAGGAATTATCTCAAAATGTATAAAATTAAGATGGCGCTACTGTACCAGATGGGACCCCAAAAGTTGTGACAGTCGATAATTCAGATCACACAATCACACCAATGATGTCTACATATATTTAGATAGCTCACCAATATGGGTCACATGTAATATAAAAGGGCATATACGCTCGAAGAGTATAGTCTAAATACTAAAAACTGCATCGTGAAAAGCGACTGAGCATAAGCGATTATAAAATCGTAGATAAATCTTGATATAATAGACGACAATAGTGCTTTTCATCGTCCGATTTACATACGGATGAGCAATCTATATAACTCTATATCATTGGATCTTTCTCTTTTAGTACACGAGAGTGATTCTGGTGGTCACTTTCTGAAACCTTATTTACTGCTGTTTGGTGGACACTTTTTGAGATAAACAACCATATTATGAGATTGTCCTTCTTTCCTCTACATTGAATAGTCCTAACGAAAGAATAAGATGTCTACGGTCCTAACACAGATATATTCATATCTGTCAGGCATGAGATCCAGTGGTGGGGACATGTTAAAAATTTATTATAAAAAATACATCTCTACATTGGCTGGACCAAATTTAAGAATGATGATTGTAAATGATTGTAGTGATTTTTACTCTCAAAATGAGTTTACCGTTTTTAAAATTATTAATTTTTTTTGCTAATAATACTTTTTATCTAACTTATATGCATTTTTACATTTTTAGTGGAAAAATCAGGAGAAAAAATACCAAACCTTTAATATTTTTACAGATTTATGAATTAATTCACAAATCTCTTGTGGATTTACAATATTTCTATAGGTTTCAGTCTTGTAATTTTACAGGAAATATATGAAATAGATGATAGTAGTTGCATTACCATATAATCTTAAATTATAAGAGTATTTTTACCATAACATCATGAAAATACAAAGATATAGGTGGACTTACAAATGATTTGCCAATTTACAACATCCATAACATCCATAATTTAACAATCTCGTAAAAATAAAAAGATATGTGGACTCACAAGAATCCATAAATTCGTTTTATATTTGTAAATTAATAATAATTCTGTAAAATTACATAATTGTTGTAATTACATATTTTTATTTTTCCCAAAACGGCGTTCGGATTACAGGGGTTCGGATTATCGAGGTTCTACTGTGATTGAAAATAAAAGAATTTTACAATAATCTTGTAAAAATAAAAATATATACCTAGATGAATTTACGAATATTTTGTACAGAGCACAGAATATTTATAAATCCATTTTACATTTGTAATTTTCCAAAGATTTACAAATTTAAGGCTGTTTTAGCATCTTAATTTTACAAGATTTTTTGTCTGAATCTGATTTACTTCAAGTTTACGAATTCTGACAACAAAGCATATGTGCTGAGATGGCCCAATTGTTTAGCGGGCGGACAGCCCAAGTCCGAGGTTTCGGGTTCTATTCTTGGTCTTGAATCCATTTTTTCTCTCTCTAACTCTCAGCTTTTTCAATTTTTATTTTTACTTTGAGAATATGAGGATGTAATTTTCATAATTACTTAGGGAAAATTAGGCATTTCTCTGTTTTTAGAATTTTCAAATTTGAATTTTAAAATTACTCTAAATTGTTCTATAAATTTGCTCTAAGAACGTCATAAACAATCGAAAAGGACAGGTCTGCTGTGGAGTGCTAAATAATACGTTATACAACTTTAACAGAATGTTTTATTTTTATTTTTTTTTTTACTTAATGAGTTACATATTGTTCAATTTTATGTAAGTAGTTTAGTTACATAAAGTAATAATTTCAACATTTAATGTGTCAAAATTAAAAAAATATACATGATTTTTCTGTACAATTATTCATCATAATGCAAACGTATTTTACAGAGACGAAAGGCGAGAAGTACGAGAGGGGATAAAGTGAAGGGTTTTTGCAGATACAACTTTTTTTATCAATGAATAAATGTGTAAGACGCTGTACGCTTATAATAAACAATGTAAATATCCATGCCGGTGTAAGCCCTGTTGCCACTTCCAACCTAACTGACTAGGTATTGGAATTTATTGAACATTATTACATCTGATTTAGTGAAATTACATATACTTATTTAAATTTGATATAACTAATGATTTAAAATTTTTTGGGTTCAGTTGCAATAAAATAGGTTGAATTATTTTAGGTTTTTGATATATTTAAATAATTTTGTAAACAAAACGAGACTAATGAAATAGGCACATGACAACAGCGGATATTAGACCCTCTTGTGTCCCTAGAATATAACCTATTCAGGATGGCACGATATTTGTTAGTAGTTACATCTCCTGTTATCTCTGGGTGTGACTCCTGCTAAGAAAGCCCAGAAGCCGTAAGAGTGTTAAAAAAGTGCATCAACCAAACAATGTTTTCTCACCTGATGCTCAAAGTCGGCCGTGTGTATGTTGCCGGTTGCGTGCTCCAATGCAACCGTGATGTTCGGCTGTTTTCACTCAGCTCACGGCTCACGCTATTGCGTGGACTTTGGATATTTATGAGTTCTTCGCATATTCGTCACTGTGCTTGCGATCATCAGCTGATCCACAGATTTTGTTTCGTGTTGTTAACACCTACGTCATCGGACTACTACCGTTTGTTTGTTGTTGTACCCGAAGCCGACTCTGACACGATAGTCTTCGTGAGAGTGTCCATGCCACGCTATGCCCCGCTAAGAAGGATGGAATGTTGTTGCTTTCCAATCGGGATTTTGTGTCAAGGGCTCCGATTTCCAAATAAGAAAAGTCATCTAACATCTATTAATATAAAATAAAGTAGGTACAACAGATGTTAAAATAGCTCTCTCCTTTTTTGTCTTGTAATGAGACATCGAGAAAAATCATAATAGAAGTTTGCAGAAAGTGTAACTCCGCCCTTCTATAAAAGCGCTAGTCACGAGGCATACAAGATATACAATTTTAAATTTTAATAATTATTCCTGTGAAATTTGAACGGCAATATTTTGCTGATAAATTTATCTATATAGATTGTTCACAAAATTTTATTACTACAGCTATCGCCGGAGAAGTTTTTCCTTAAAAAAAGCAACCATTTTTTATCAAACTATCACAAATAATGTCACAATAACCTTGTTAATTAGCTACTTATTTTCTGTTACCAATCGGATAAACATTACAGGAATCCTTTTCTTGAAACTATTAATTGCCTCTTCCACGGTATTTATGTATCTTTTTCTTCTGTAATCAAATTAATGTACATAATTTAGCCATTAAATATCTTGTGTTAACACTTTTCTTTATTGCGACGGCTCTCATGAATATTTTATAAGCTTTAAAATTTGTCTGGATGCGATAAATCGTTCGTTTGTCTCAATTTAAACGATAAATCTTTTGTATCGATAGCTTTATGTCCATTATCTTGCATACCGCCCGCCTTTAAGGCCCTTCTTTTTATCCTTTCAATGATTTTTTTATTATTTCGTTTATTTGAAAAATATCGCTAAAAATTATTATTATGTGATCTGTGACCAATTATTGCAAAACAGCTGGAATACTGCTTGGCATCATGATAACATGCATCGCGATTAAATACGTCTTGAAAGTGATAGAAAATTCATATTTTTTAAGGTCCAGATTTTGCACTATAGCAATTAGAGAAACAAAAATTTTATTGAAAAGTTTACTCATCTATTTTTCCTTAACGATAAAGATAGAGGAAAATCTTCTATTTCGCATACTTACAGTTTTCTAGAAAAGTATACGTCATTAAGGCCGCCATTTCAGAGCTTTACAATTATTTACAGAACTTATCTTTCACTTTTAATGATTGCAATGAGACATTTTCAATTGTTCTGCTAAT